>JAJLRJ010000009.1:34951209-35463709 GCA_024195265.1 Dendrophyllia cribrosa | reverse complement strand
GAGGCAATATCAGAAAAAAAAGAGCACTTCTTTAATTTTTTTGTGCATAGCCTCTTACAAGAGAGATCCGATGCTACTATTCAGAATTGTACTTTTACGGCTAACAGCTAGTGGCAAGTGCCTCGGTTCGCCTCATGCTTGCTACAACCCTGGTTCGGAAACAGATTTTGTGATTGATTTACGCGCTAGATCGGAATGCGCCAGTGAGAATTTGTATGTTCATATCTGAAAATAAAGACTTTTTTTATTTCATTCCTTCCTTTCTTGTGGTTTATGTTATACTGAAACACTAGAAAACGTTTTAACCATGTTTCCATAGAGCCGTGATGGTAACACGAATGCAATTAAATCAGTTGGGAGAGCGTAAAGGGAACGAGGAGACAGTGTTTCCCACGGCAGCTTTAACTCGTTCTCCCAAACTTCCACTCGTGCCCCATAACTCTATGGAAATAAAACGTTTTCTATTCGGTTAAATAGTGCATTTTTTACAAGAAATATACTGACAAGAAATCATGAATCATGTCTTGAAACTGGCAGATATAGTGTCGGTACTACGAGGGAGGAAGAGATATATAGGACATGATAAAACAACTCAAAATGAGAAGCGTTGTCATGGTTCCTAAGGTATCTTTTACCTGTTATCGTTCTGAGGCATAAGCTGACTCGGATTTGTTATTTCGCTGATTGGGGCGGGAATAAGAGAGACCCTGGGAACGAGGTTGGCTGAACGACGCCTATCATGGTGCTGACCAAAAGATAATAGGCTCTTGCAAAGTGGTCACGTGTGCAGTATCGAAAGGCATCGATACCGCGAATATGTCGAATATCGATTGGTGTCCAAAATACCCCATTATATAATACTGTTCACTACTTCTGTAAAGTACTGAATTTGTTCGCGTTTTGTAGACTGAGTGAACGTTTTACTATCTTATGTTTTATTCCTCTATATACAGTTCTTAAACTGTACGTGCAGTAAGCCATAAGATTCTTATGTCATGTTTACATGTGCTTGAAGGTTTACAGCTAGATTAGACCGCCCCTCACTCAAAACGCATCTGCCTTTGTTTTTAAAGCAGAAAACTAGTGTACGTGATGTTTTTTTAAGTAATCTGTCAAAATATGAGAAGTTTGCATTAATTGGTGGTCTTTTACTAGCCATAAAAAACTGTAGAATACACAAACGGTAGTTGTATTGGCTGTTGGATATGATGACGGAAATTTGTACCACTTCGGTTAGATGTTTTCCAGCAGCCGAATAAAATGGTGGGGCACATAGACGCTCGTATACTAAATTTTTAGCGCATAACTTACGTTACAATAAAATTTATAGAATAAGCTTTTGAAATAAGCTACTATACTAAAAATGTTTCTAGACTATTATATATTATTACTGCCGCGACAATAATGATGGTACGTACAGAAGGTGGTAAAGAAAGCGTATTTTGAGATCGTTCAAATTTGTATTCTTTAAGATTTGCAAGATCATCCTTCACTACAGATTTATCTATAAAATAGTCAAAGAAAGCATAGTAAGGTTTTTTCATATCTCCATGCAGTTTCAAATAACTAGGGATTCTGGAATTATACCGTAAACTACAGACGTGAAACTATTTGGCGTATTCATGTTTGTGCCGATACTCCACATATTATTGCATGTTTGTTATTTCTGTAAAGCACTGAATTTGTTCGCGTTTTGTAAACTGAGTCAGCTGAGCGAACGTATATAAATACTTCTCACTATCTAATGTTTTATTTCTCTCTATACAGTTCTTAAAATACGTGCAATGAGCCATAAGATTCTTATGTCATGTTTACGTGTCGTTAAACAGTGCTTGAAGATTAACCTTAGACCGCCCCTCATTCAAAACGTATCTGCTTCGGTTTATAAAGCGGCGGAAAACTAGTGTACGTGATGTTTTGTTTAAGTAATATGTCAAAATATGAGAAGTTTTATGCAAAGGTTGCATTAATTTGTGATCTTTTACCGGCCATAAGAAACTGTAGGCTGACTGTAGAATACACAATCCATTGTATTGGCTGTGGGACATGACTAGGTCGGAAGTTTATACTACTTCGGTTCTTGATGTTTTCCTTAATCCAAAAATCGAATTAAATGGTGTGGCACGTAGAAGCTCGTATACTAAATCTCTTTTTATAAACTTACAGTTAAAATATACGCATTTATAGAATAAGCTCTTGGAATAAGCTACTATGATAAAAATGTTTCTAGACTATACGGCCGCGACAATGATGGTACCTATACAAAGGCCGGTGAAGAAAGCATATTTTGAAATCGCTCAAATTTGTATTCTTCTATTCTTCAAGATTTGTGAGATCATCCTTCACTTTTGATTTATCTTTAATCAAAGAAAACATAGTGATTTTTTTACTCCAGTTTCAAATAGCTAGGGATTCTGGAATTATGCCGTAAACTATTTGGCGTATTCATGTTTGTGTCACAGAGCGTGAGTCCGTAACTTGAGACCAAGAGTCAATTAAGGCAGTAAGGTTTAAACTTCAACTCAGAATGTTTATGAACGGCCCTGCATGATGATATTAACAACAATTAGCTGGTAAGTTCCTCCCGTTTCACACAGAAAAAAATAGTATATTAATGTCCTGTCAGCATTGTTTTTGAAAATGTTTTTATTTTGTTCGCTTCGTTTCCTCTCTTTGTCCACACTTCACACTAAGTGCGCTCCGTTGCCTTGGCAAAAACCATTTGTTTTTAAAAAGATAAAACCTAAATTTCTTCTACATTTTCCGGCGTGAAAAGGGTTTCGCAAGTTTTATAGGAGTATTATCTTGCGAATTGCATGGACTGACTGGCAAAGAGACAGTCATTCTAGAATCAAGTTGCGTTCCTATCCCGCCTGTTCCCTTTAGTTCGCTCGCTGTTTGTTTTCTCCCAGTTTAATAATTATTTTTGAAAATAATATAAAAATTATTGCCCACGTACTAAATCCTAGAATTAACATCTGAAAACTCCGAAAGCCAATATGTCTTTGGATTATGAGTTCCAGCAAATTTTGTTTTTAATTTCGGCATGTAGTAATTTTCAGAATTTGAAAACCTGAGTGTGTTATCTTATTTTGATCAAAAACAACGTCCCTATTTTTCGAACTAAACACACCTGCCGCGCTGTCAAACTCATTGCACATACGTGATGTTTTTTGTGAAGTCTCTGTCGTATTTGGTTCGTGCACACGGCTTGGATAGTCGTCAGGAACGGCAGGTGCAAGTTAGGCATGCGCAACTTGCATTGGAAATATTAGTATCCCTTCTTCTGAGCAAAACTATACTGACAAGGAGTTTTCGTAACTTAATTATTTTGCTTATTTTTTATCGCAAAAAC
Source organism: Dendrophyllia cribrosa (assembly GCA_024195265.1). Taxonomy (NCBI): domain Eukaryota; kingdom Metazoa; phylum Cnidaria; class Anthozoa; order Scleractinia; family Dendrophylliidae; genus Dendrophyllia; species Dendrophyllia cribrosa. The sequence continues at coordinate 35,460,354 of JAJLRJ010000009.1, read as the reverse complement.
GGCGGCAATGAGCTGAAAAGCGTCATGATTATAATCCCGAGAGTGAGAACCTTTTTTTTTTCTTTTTGCTTGGGGCGCAAAAGGGGCTAAACGTGATAGGAAACGGGAAAGAACAAAACAAAGAAAAAAAAATTAAGAAAAAATAAGCTTGTTTCGTCATCTTCTTTCTTTCTCTGTTTTTCGCCAGCTTTTGTTTTTTTGTACCATCACTTCACTTTGGTATTTGCCAGAAAAATAAACACAAAGCCCAGAGGAATCAAATAAATTTGACTGTAACACTGTATCTTCTATTTTCACCGCGCGAATCGATTTTATCGCAGCAAAACTATAAACGTGACCGACCAAAGCATCAGGCGATCGTGTTAATAGATCGAAGGCATATTGATAACAGCCGGTGAAATTTACCTCCACTACACCCTGTGCGATCTGTTGCGTGAGTATGCAACTTGTCAGTTGACACTGCTAAATATTAAGATTTTTTTACGGTCAAAATGAACAAAGCTTGGAATTATTGTGACTCGTTTTAAATGCCTCCTGTTCCGCCTTTTAAGTTATGTTCTATGTTCGCTCGAGTTTGGACGTTTTGCAGTCGTGACAACACGTACCGATTCTAAAATGTCTAATATGAATGATGAAAGATAAGTTTTTGATGTTTAACTTGGAGATTTGATCAGACACGCGATCGCGGTATTGCCGAAAAATTAGTCATGCACGCACTCTATATCGAATAGCGGGTTTCGTTTTTGCATTGTTTCATTCCAAGGATGCCTGGGTCAAAGATGTATAATAATAAACTAGAACAAATTCCTGGCCGTTTTATTCTGGGCGCCCATCAATGCTTCATGTTATTTCGCAAGGATTCAGATTTTCGTTATATTTGTTAGGTGCTACATCCAGGCAAACTGTAGACCTTTTCGGATTAACTGAATCCGCCATTTTGAAGCAGTGGGGCACTTCAAGTATTACTGTCACTAAATGCAGTACTTGTATTCGTGAAAAAAAAAAAACGGAATCCGATGTCAAGTAATTTCCGTCAGCCGAGATAGATCAGTTTGTGCGAAAGTAAATAAATGGTGTTTTGACTTTTCCTTCTATTGTCTGTAAGCCTTTTTCGTGTAATTTGGCAGGATTTACAGACGAATGTAACAATCAATTCAGTAACGCGGTCACACGCTTTGTAGTTTAGGTACATATCTCGAATTCTAATATTTTACCTAGTATCTCGATCAGTTTACCATTCATAAATTTTTCATTTGACATCGGATTCCGGTTTTCATTTTTACATACAAACTGTCTGTTCCGTGACCTGTTTGCTCCATTTTCAAAACCGAAAATTTCTACTGTATAAAGTTTGACATGCCTTTTGCGAACCATGACAAACTAATGTCGTTACTCGCTCGTAAACAACAACGAAAAAGCTTTTGTTCAGTTGCATTTTTGAACAAACAATTATATGGCCGTGGCGACGATCAATCCAAAAAATATATATAAAAATACGTATACTACATTATATAATCTGATTTTGTCGTGATTATAATAACATGTGTTCTATAGCAAGCGCTAGCTCACGCAATTGGGGAAACTGTTCCTTGTAAAGTAAAAGACAAAGACGAAATGTAAAAAAATACATTTGGAAATGAGTCCTAACATTGTTGTAAGTATGGCAACTTTAAAAACTTTCTCTGCAAATAACTGTAACATACAGCCATCTGCCACATTATACAGCAACTAATATTATATCACTTTATCATGATAGATTTGGGCAAGAGATAGTGCTCGCTCGTGACTTTTCTATCAATCTGATATTTTTTTTTCTATGTGCGTAACTTCAGTACGTGATTCACAAGTGTACCCCGCTGTTTCTCAGCTTTTAAAAATTCAAGATGAATTCTGAAATAGATCTTATTTTTCATGCTAATCGTGTGTGGGCACAAATTTACATATTTTTAGACTTTGAAAAGCGACATTGAATCCAATTTACACGCTGTTATTATTTTATAAAGCAGTATTTACTTGCACCTTTTAACATGACAAGACTGGCAATTTCTAGGTAAGTTCTGTAGCTTTTTGAACACATAATTTTGAATTACTTAGAAGCGCGCGAGGGCGTTCTTAATTGCGTCAACATTGTACCTAAAGCTTCCAAAACAAATAATACAAAAATATCCTATTGCTATTTATAACCCACTTATATTCTTCTGGCGGAGGAATATGAAAATTACCATGAAATTTCATTCCCCTAGCAACACTGGCGGTGTTTTAAGCTTTGCATACGTAGTACATTAACGCACCCTATAAAAAAAAGCAACTAAAGCGATTGTCCGTGGCAAGTCAGTGATGCAGAGTGTCACAACCTATTAGTCTGAACCCAACCTCTCCACTCAATAAGTGTGTTCTAATAAAAGACCTGTCACCAAGCTATTGTTTGAACTGTCAAGAAATTTGCAAATTCAAAACATTTAACCTGCAGTGGAAGCTCACGTCTGCAGTTGATGCCTGAACAGCGTTCGAGCAAGTTCCGTTTGCACGGTACCAAAGATTAGACGCTAAAGAAACGTTTACAGGTAATTATTTTTATTCCTTGACACATGTAGATTTTGTGCACAGCAAAAATGTTACTGAGGGACGGTACAAACGAAAACACTGCACGTAAATCGGTGTAAGTATTGGCACGTTGACGTTTACTCCGTGAAAATCAAATCATTTTCGCCTTTTACATTTTATATATTTAACAGCACACTCTTTCATTCTTGATAGACTGAATGAGCCCACGCTTCACAAATTGAAAACGCGGCGAGTGAAATAATTTAAAAAAATTGGAGATGACTTTACCATGAAGTATTCGTAACTTCTGCTCGCGTAGTTTCGCCTCAATGATTTATTGCAATGAAAGCATGAAGTATTCATTTTTTTTATGTATCAAGGGAACAATATACAAAGTATCCCATCAGTTGAAATTAAAACTGTTTTTTAGTTTTTTAAATATTACTTTGGCTATAGACCGGCAAGCACGATTTAACAAGTATCATTTCGGCGAATATTTTGGCGTTGCCATTCTTTTTGCTGCAAGTTTCAAACCTAACTGAATCTCTATTTTTATGTCACTGTTATTTTCTTCAGGTACGTTTTAATGCGTTGTATTCATACCGGAAAAATCCATCGATTGGTTTCTGCATTGAAACATGCATATGCAAACGTTTATGAATCTGATAAGTAATTACAATAAAATAATTTGTAGCATGGAGTATACTACGGTAGATTGAAATTTTCGTTCGTGCGTGTGGCAGGCATCTTCCATGTTTTTTTTTTCTGTTATGAAAACAATGAAATATTTCATTGCAATCACAAAATGTAACAACTACATGTAAATGGAGACCAATGGAAACAAAAAATAGAGCATCTCGGGTGGATGTATTTTTAACTTTGTCTATGTGGAGCATCCGGCCAACCACTTATTTTACGTAAATGTACTAGCGCTCACGTGCAGCTAGATGAGATAATTTTTAAGTTACTACGGTACGTCCGATTAAATATGATCGTGCGACCTCGAAATATCCAAATTGTTTTGAATTTTTGTTTGGCTTATAGTTTTTTATCTGCGACGACATGGAGCTTTGCTGATTTAATTACCGGTCAAGGTTATAACTTTCTAGTTGTCAAGGAAGAACTTTAAGGCAAAGAAACCGGTGATGTTGAGAGATTTTTTCGCCAAATGAGTCACCAAGTCGCTCGGCTACACTTACATAAAACTTTCTGGTTTTTGAAATATAATTAAAGCTTTAATTTCCCTTTTAATGCCGATATTCTCTTCTTGCGTTTTGTGAACCTGTAACCCATACCGGAAAATCCGTCCGTCTTCCGTATTCAAACAAACACAAAAAACAAAGGTTTGAAAAGAAGTTTACAAATCTCATAATGCAAATAACATTTTTCGCGGTTTCATCGGATTATTTTATTTTTGCAAGGATAAGTCGATATTTGTCTTTCGTCTGACTGAACAGGTTATAATTTCACTTTTCTGTTTTTGTTTGTCATGGAGCTTTGCCGAATTATGAACGGTGACATATTTGCCCTTGACCGGCAGATCCAAAGAATATTCATCATGCAACTAAATAAACGTTAAAAGTTTTTTTTCTTTCAATTTATTTTCAGTCTTAGCTATTAGTTTTCCTGTTTACAAAAGAAAGCCACAGGGTTAAATATTGCTTCAAATTTGCTTCAACTCTAAAAAATTATTTCCTCGTTCAAACAAACTCGGCTGATTCGTGCGGGCCGATCAAAGCAGATTATGGAGTGATCAATATTTAAACAGCCTCGAAGAAAACATATCAATATTTTAAGTATTTTCAATTTGCAAAAGCAAAATCTGAGAAAGTGGGGCTTAATATGAATGTTACGAAAACAACTTTAGAACGGAAACAGAACTCGTCTAGAAGTTCCTGGATACAAATGCATTTACGCCATTTTCGACCGCAATAATTATCTGTAGGTGCGTTTGTAAATTCCATCAATCACTTCGGATATCCTGTTTGGCAGTAAACTATTGTTCAATATTCATGGAGTGACGTTCTAAAGTACCTCGAGTGTGGATTAAAAATACTTGAGTCTTATCACTTCCTATTCAATAAGGTGCCACTTTTGTCTTGCTTATTCTTACTTTTAACCATGCATATTCATCTGCGTAAATGTCAATCAACTGATTGCGGTTGTCGCCTCGCTAAACTTTAATAAAAAAAGATGGCGATAACAAAGATAGGCATCTCAAATCTCGAATTTATGAGGTTGAGTCAGAAATTTGGCGCATTTCCGTTATTAGATTTTCACTTCGAAACCGCGCAGACAAGACCGAAACATGAGAAAATTACGAAAAAAAAAAATAAGTAAATAAAAGTACTGTCAGTCCTGTCAGTACTGCACGAGATGATTTCTTTGGTCTGAGTATTTGGTGTCTGATCACCCAAACCACCCTGTGCAGTATATTAAATCAACAGTACCAAAGGAAAGATCTGCTCAGTAGCTTTCGTGATCACAGTCTAGGATCGATTTTATTGACAGACACAAAAGTTAGAACCACCTTGTACAGCATAATAAACTTTACCAAAGGAAAGATCTGCTTAGTAGCTTTCATTTCAATGGTCACTATCTAAGATTTTATTCGCAGACACAAAAGTAAAAACAGTAGAACCACCGTGTATTCAGCATAATAAACAGTACACTTTTTTTAATTAACAAACGAAACGGCAAACTCATCCCTACGTCAGAAAAACAGAAACAAAAGCAAATATAATAGTGCCCAATATTTCGCGTTGCAAAACAAAGCCTCTTCGGGGGCTAGCACTATAAACGAAGAACGTGTTGCTGACTTGGGGCTGCCTGCTGGGAATATCCTACGATGTTTTAAGAACAATTGCATGTTGGTATTTCAGTAAATCATCGTTCTGAATGAAAAGAAAGAAACAATAGACAATTTCCCCATTGTTATAGAAATTTGCTATTTTAAAATGGAAAACGACCTGAAACGTTGCAAAGATACATTTTCTCTGACCAAATTATGACCCTTTATTTGTTATTTTTGACTGATTTAAAATTCGTAACCCTTTCACTCCCAGAGCCAATTATGGAGACATGTAGTATAGTTCTAACTTTTGAGTCTGTGGATACAATCCCACTACATGTGACCATTCAAATGAAACCTCTTCAACAGTACTTTTGCACGGCACCATTTGTTCTAACTTTTGCGTCTATTGACGAAATCCTATGGTGTGACCATTCAAATGAAACCTCTTCAGCAGTACTTTTGCATGGTACCATTTGTTCTAACTTTTGAGTCTGTTGATGAAATCCTATGGTGTGACCATTCAAATGAAACCTCTTCAGCAGTACTTTTGCATGGTACCATTTGTTCTAACTTTTGAGTCTGTTGATGAAATCCTATGGTGTGACCATTCAAATGAAACCTCTTCAGCAGTACTTTTGCATGGTACCATTTGTTTTTCAATATTTTACAAAATGAAATTTGGGATTTTTCTTGAATTTTGATTGTTGGCACTCGTGGGAGTTAAAGGGTTAAAGGGAGAACGAACCACAGCAAATGTTTTTTATCGATTTTTCAAAGACACGCGAGAAGAACCTGAAAAAATTTAGCCTAAATTTTTCCAGTTGTAATCCATTCTATCTTGGTCATCCGCTGCTAAGAACGCACATTAAAGTAATTGTTAACAAAACTAGACCATTAGTTTTAAATTTCCTTAGTTACAAAATATGTATTTTGGCTTTTCAAAGTTCAGGTATCAAAGAAAGGCCTTTTTTTTCACTCTGAGTGACCTCGTCGATCTCCTTGTGTTATCTTGAATCTTAAATATGTTTTTAATCTTAATTGAAAGCGTATAATATTATCTTAGTTAAGGTTTCTTTGAGTGGTCGCTAAAAATAGAGCAAGTATCAAAGAAAGACTTTTTCATTCACTCTGAGGTGAATTGCGTTATCTTGATAGAAGTGTATGTTAATCCGTCGTAGCTTAGTTAAGGTTTGGGTACTGGGTACTGGGTGGTCACTAAAAATAGAGCATTCCAATCATTAATCAGTGTCATTAGGTGTGTTGATCATGACAGAATCCAATTTGTGTGTTTAATTTCAGAAATGAAGCTCATCTCGTGCAATATTGCAGATAGCAGTTATCTTAGTGAAGAACACTGTTTGAGACGAGCTACCTTAGCAAAGAACCTCTTACTTCTCCGTCAACAAGAGGCCGTTTTGAAATCGTCACCATCGTTCACGTGCTCTTCGCACTTGTCTCGAAATTATGTGGAGCAGATAAGCAGTGTGGCATGGACTGAAACCAAATATGGCCGCCCTCGTTCGAACTCGTACCCGTTCATTAAGAGTTGGAATCCACTGCCACGGGTTAAAGAGGAGGACGAGTCGTTGGAGGCAACACCTTCAGAAACCCATCTAATGACATTGTCCAATGACCATGTCCAAACATTTAACTGGACAGACAACACGGTCTCAGAGGAATGGCTCAACAAAATTGATTCAATGAGATCGACTTTGATGGATTCGTCATGGCCCGAAGTGAAATGTAGCCGCCCCCGTTCGAACTCGTTTCCTTTCGTAAAGCGTTTGAATCCGCTGCCGTGTGTAACTGAGGAAGACGAAACGACAGAAGATGAAAAGCCTGCAATGACAAATGCACAGGTTCCGCAGATTAAGATACTGAACTGGACTGATAATAAGCTCCCGCACGAATTACTTGATAAGATCAACTCGCTAAGATCGACACTATCAACCACTGACCACTCTCCGAGACCTCAAGGTCCTTACCACTCAGCCAAACTTCCTGTCGCGAAGTCTACCAGAGGTGAAAAGCCCGTAGGGTTAGAAGAGTTGCACCAAGATAACACTGCATCAATAAAACGCAGTAGTATAGCTGCAGAGGAAAATAACAATCATCTTTGTATGAAGATAGATACTGCCCCTCAGATCCGCAAGCCAGATTCAAGCTACATTTTATTGATCAGCGGTTTTACGCATGATAAATCACATGCGCAGTCCATCGTGAACGATTCTGACAGAAATGAACATGTGAAAGACTGCAAACTAAAGAGGGAGAAAAAGTGTAAAAAACTAAAATGTATTGTATTTTCTCCGAGAAAACTTTTCTGTTCACCAGCACGGCAAGACATTCATCGCCAAATGTCAGACAGCTCAGAGTATATTCCGCAGGTGGGGAGCTAAACAGCACCCGTGTGAGGTTGTGGGAGACGACTACCTTTTAGGGGGTCAAAATTTGTAGATTGGTACCGCTTAGGTTGCTAGAATCTAAAATGACCACCGTTACATTTATCGCGGTACCTTTTAGGGTGTTTGAGCCGGAAAAGTATAACAGTCAACTAGTTTGTTTTAAAATTGGTACATCTTAAGGCTAGGCTTCTATTTGAGTCTGACGCCCATCAAACGCGAATTCTATCAGGGTGTTTATCGAAAATTTCCGACGAACACTGCCGTCATTTTTATATGGGAGTGTCCCCCGGGAAAAGCATATCACTCTCATACCGACAACACAGTCAAAACGTCTGCAGATCTTCTGCTCAGTGAGGAAATAGTAGCTTAGTTTTATACACAGTTTAGACAAATTCCAGTTAACTAATTATTGTACAAATTACATGCAAAATCAAAATGTATGTTTATGCTCCTTGATAAGCACACCACGACAAAACTGAGCGTATCGTTATTTTTACGCGACCAAGTTGGTTTCCTAGCTGCTAATTATAAGTTTAACGCTTTGACCAACATAATTATCGGATAAACAGAAATTACATTTAACGTTAACCTAGTTCTTACGCAGGAAATCCTTGTCGTTCTATCACTAAACATGAAGAAAATAAATAAATTAAGACAAAACTATAAGAGATAAAGTTGGCCCACGTCATTTCAATGTTTTGACTTAGTTTCGAAATGAATCATATCGGTTTTACTACTGTGTAGAATAAATCAAACAATTCATGCATGCAAGAAAACGTTAGGTACATGGCTTGTTAAATGGACTATAGATTGTTCTGCCCTGTACTACTGTTGTTATTATTATTATTACTGTAGCATTTATATTGCATTGTTGCCAGTTGGTATTGAAAGTTAATATACTTAAATAACTTGGGAATTGGGATTTAATATTAAACAACAATTAACTTAAAAAACCGTAAAAAATACATTACCTGCAGATTATTTGCTTGCCGAGTTATTTGAAACAAAATAAAAGTAAAAAGAGTCACTAGTATGTAAAAGAATCTTCACCTTAATCCAGAAACGTCTATAATAGCACCCTGTTAACACGGCCATCGACAAGGCCGATAAAAATGCGGTCGTCAGGAGTTCCTGGGTCGTTGAGTTATTGTGCAGTCGCATAAAGTGTTTTTCGGCTTCACGTACAGATAAACAGTGACTACAAGGAGCAAAAACCATTACAGATACCACGCAGCTCTTAACAACCTCTAATTTCATTGGACCTGCAATCAGCGACAAAATTGTTGAGGCACTTTGGTTTACAAGGGTGTATTTTTGGAAAATATCGCACCCCATATCCCCTCCCCCCCAACCAAAGTTGCATTTGTGGTTGCCCACAGACTTCCTGACCAGCGGTACAACATTGGATAGGGGGTGAGGGGATGGATATACGTTTTGCAGAGAAAGTTATTGTATGAGTTTAAAAAACGGAGAAAAAGTCCTTTTCAGACGAAGTGTCTCAAGTAGTTTTGACGCCGATTGTGGGTACTGACGCAGCTCTATTGTTTTCAGGGCTAGGGTCCATTGTTGTGTTGTTTGTTCTAATGCTTTCTCAGCAAATCAGAGAAGACCTTGTAAGAGCTGCGTACTGCCCCAATCATTAACCCTTTAACACCCAAGAGTGCCAAAAATCAAAATACAAGAAAAATCCCAGATTTCATCTTGCAAAATATATTGAAAAACAAATGGTACCATGCAAAAGTACTGATCGTTTTCTCTTGTTTTATTTGAATGGTGATCACGCCATAGAATTTCGTCGACAGACTCGAAAGTTAGCACTACACAACATGTCTTCATAATTAACTCCGGAGGTGAAAGGGTTAATGAAATAAAGCGGTTTCTTTTTGTGAATTTTACTTTATCGCTTCATGAACTACCGTTAAGAAAAGGACCATGCACTTCAGAAATGCGATTTAGTTAAATCGGGTGCCAGATCAGTAACTGAAACTAATAGTATATAGTAAGTCTTTCCAATACACCATATTTGTATTCTCGGTATTGCACCAGCCTGTGAACAGGCCTTCTGGTTGGGGAAACAAAAAGGCCCGTTCACACACAGGGTCCAGAGGAGCTCTATTTGATCGTACAAGACGTTATTTTCTTCTAATCGTCGCCGTCTTGAAAGTTAAAATGATTGACACAAAATATGTACCGCAGGCCAAATTACGCCCGACTTCGCAGCTTCCGAGCCCGTAGTAATTTGGCCCGCGGTACATATTTTGTGTAACGCAATCAGTTTAACTTTCAAGTCGACGGCGACGATTCGAAGAAAATAGCGTCTTGTACGATCAAATAGAGCTCCTCTGGACCTTGTGGTTCACAGGCTAGTATTGACTGTAGCTTGCAATGGAGCCTCATGTGGGGGGAATGTCATAAAAAATATTTGCATGTGAAAAGATCCTCTCGCATGAGCCTTGACTGCAAGCTAGTTCCAGTCCCATACTGAGAATACGAATATGGTCTGTAGGCCACTCCGAAAAATACCATAATAATCTTTTATGTGCAGGCTCAGGCTCACCGGAGTGTAATTATTCAAGTCTCCTTTGTTAGAATGGCACAATGGAACTCAGAGTACATGTAGAAACGCTAGGACGTAGCATTGTGTGTTCGTATACAAATGTGCACCCGTGCAAATTGCCAAGAAGTTGAAGCATAGCACTTGCAGTTTGTGCTGAAAACAAAAAAAAAAATGGAAAAATCAGGCTTACATCAAGCACCACCCAAAAAATGGTATTTTTCGAAGTGGCCTATTGGAAGCGCATGGTCACCGAACGGTCACGTTGTCATATATAGATTGATAACGACGTTATATGACGCTACGAGACTTCATTAGGCTTTTGCATGCTAGTATATTTTCGAGCATTATACTACGACAACAGAATAAAGGGGGGACTCTACCTGAATTTGAAGGAAATTTGAAGAGGTTAAAGGAGGGACAGAAGAAAGAAAATGATTTTTGGAACACCAACAGACAGTTGATACCCACACAACTAACTTGCTAGTCCGTCTATTAATTATTAACTACAAATTCTAATTTTAAAACTTCACTAAATCTTCAATATTTCTTATTTCTCAAAATTTTACAAATTCTTTGAGAAAAACTATTTCCTTCCAAAAATAACCCAAAACCACCCAAAAATTTACAAAACATCCCACAGCATATAGATTCATGATATGAGTGAAGGGTTTTTGGCTTGCTTAAAACGTGAACGAGATATTTCCATTAAAGCCATGTTAAGTGGCGGGAAAATAGCTTTTAGGTAGAGTCCCGCCGTAATAATAATAATGCTAGCTTTATCATGACGATTTTGCCTGTTTCCGCCAGACAATTAAAACAAAAAACTGACTGATCTGTTTTTAGTGAAAACGAAAATCTTTACTTTGCTTCCCTCAGAAAACGTCACTGCTAAGCTATAATTGTTCATTGCAAACTTGTTATACGCTCAGTAAATATAATGCTCAGTAAAAATAAATTTTACTGAGCATTATTCCGAGAATCCTACTGAACTATTTTTGAGTAAGATGATCATTTTACTGGAACTGAGGCAAAAAAGGCAAAACGTGCAAAACCCTACACTTATGTATTTTGTAATGTTTCGGCATGTTAACCAAAGTATGTAGCATGTGGTGCACATGCAAGGAATGTACAGTATGCATAAGATGAAGTGTTAATGATTCAAGTTGTTTAGAGTCCTGTGGGATTAGCTTGGCTATTTAAGAGATTGTAAGTTATGCAGAAACCATTCGAAGGCATCTCTTTATACTTGCTTTTTATTTTTGTGATGTCCAATTCTGAAGAGCCCGTTCACCTTTCCGAGAGTACTCCTACTCCTACTCCTACTCCTACTCCTACTCCTACTCCTACTTTGGAAAACGAGGATCCTTTGACAAACGCGGATACGCTTAAGCTGTTCTCCCAATTACTAGACTCCAAGCTCGATCAGAAGTTTGCGTCCTTCAAGCGCGAACTTGAACATAAGATTACTCAGAGCCAGCTTAAGAAGTTGAAGACTGAAACGAAGGCGTCCAATACCTTTCAGTTAAAAGGGAACAAAACTAAATTTGAATTTAACGTCAGCATCTTGGACCAAGTCGAGTCGGCCACCAAAAACCTTTGTGCAGGTAATATTTCATACGCGAGTTCCGATCTCGAAGAAGCAAAGAAGCTTGTCAACAAGCGCATCAAACTTGTTCGTTTCGCGGACAAGAGCCCTGCTGGCTGGACTGCCGTCGAGAAATATGAATCTGACTAAGTCGCCGATGATTCAGAGGAGGGAAAAAACTCCGTTCAGCCGAGAAGAGGGCGCTGTCGAAGTTCTGTGAAAAGAAAAGGATGTTTCAACCCGCTCGAGTCAGAGTTCCGCCGCGTGAGTCGTCAACGACAACTCAATCTACTGTGTCTCCTGCTCCGGCCAGTATGCTGTCAATCAGCAGCAGCCATTTCGTCATTCCTTTCGTGCTAGACAACCAGTTCCCTCGGACAAATGTTTCGGTCGCGGGCAACGCGGACATTGGTCAAGTTCCTCAGTTTGCCCCAGTCGCCACAACCTCACTCGAATCCCAACGAGCACCAAACCAACAAACGGATGATGGGTCCAAAGACAAGTACGTTGCTGCTTTGAAACGTTTGGGACAAGATGAGTATCCTTTACTTGAATCTGTAGTTAACTCTCTGGGTGAGTGTGACCTAGTTGACGTTTGCTGCCAATCGAGCAGCGATCATATCAGTTTCATGATTGTCCGGAACTCTGTCCTGACTATCAGTCAAACGGCTAAAAGAGGCTCATATTAGATCTTAGGTATCCTAATTCTTTTTTTAGAAATCCTGGATTAAGTTTGAAGACGCCCAGACTATGCTCAATTCATTTATTGACCCGTCCCAAAATTGGCTTTATTCATTTGATATTAAATTCGGATATCTTCACATTGATGTCTTCCCCCAAGACCAAGATTTTTTGGGGTTTTCTTTGTCTTTCAGCGGTGTTATACGATACTTTAAGTTCACTGTTTTGCCATTTGGATTATCTACAGGACCTTAAAATTTTCACTAAGTCATGAGGCCTCTTGTTTAATACTGGCGTAGCCAGGCGTACATGATAGTCGTTTACTTGGATGATGGTTTAGGGGTATGCCCATCTTTCGCGCGTTGTTGTTTAGAGGCCTTAGCCATTAAGTCAGATTTGGCTCGAGCCGGGTTTGTTCCCAATATGCTTAAGAGTGTTTGGTCCCCAGTACAGTACCTTAGATGGTTGGGGTATATTTGGGACCTCCGGAACAAGACGCTTTCTATCCCATGTGATAAATTGATAGGCTGTTTATTCTTTAGAAAAGGTACTTTTCCACACCACAATATCCGATAGGCAATTAGCCTCTGTTACAGGCAGTATCATTTCAAATATGCTTGTTATTGGCAATGTCTAGATCTGTAAGATTATGACCAAAAATGGATCGCAGTTTGGTCCCCAGTACAGTACCTTAGATGGTTGGGGTATATTTGGGACCTCAAGAACAAGACGCTTTCTATCCCACGTGATAAAATCGATAGGCTGTTTATTCGTTAGAAAAGTTTCCACACCACAATATCCGATAGGCAATTAACCTCTGTTACAGGCAGTATCATTTCAAATATGCTTGTTATTGGCAATGTCTAGATCTGTAAGATTATGACCAAAAATGGATCGCAGAACTGGGTGGGATTCCTGTGTTTTTGGATTCGCCTGCTTGTAAAGAATTAAATTTCTGGCGCAAAAATTTAGTTCGCCTTATAATTCTAGGCCCCCTTTTAAGGGTGTTCGTCCAGTTACTCGAGTTGCGTATTCAGATGCTAGTTCATTGGGCTGTGCCGCCTATACATCTATGGATGGTTTTCCATTGGCATATAAGAATTTGGACTCATTGAAGATGAGCCAAAGCTCCACTTGGAGGGAACTTCGTTGTGTTTATTTGCCCTGCAGAGTTTCGCACGATGTTTATCGAATAGTTATGTAAAATGGTTCACCGATGATCAAGCAGTCCCTTTGATTGTTGATTCGGGCAGCATGAAAGAGCATTTGCATAAGTTAGCTGTGGACATTTGCTATGTCGCTAGGGACTGTAATATCTATTTAGACGTGGAGTGGATACCTCGTTCTCTCAACGATAAAGCGGATTACCTTAGTAAAGTCGTTGATTATGACGACTGGAAATTCAAGGAAGGATTGTTAATGCTATTTTTATGCGCTCACGTCCTACTGGGGACAGTGTTCCGCTGATTGTTTCGCAAGTTCTTTAAATTGCAAACTTCCTAGGTTCTATTCTCGTTTTTACAATCCGTATTGCCTAGGCGTGGATTTTATTTGCTTTCAGCTGGGCTGGAGAGTTCTGCTGGTCACACTGGTGACCAGGATTACTCGCCATGTCTGTTTTTGTCAATGCAAAGGTATATTAGTGATACCTTATTGGCCTTGCGCACCTTTTTGGCCTTTTTTGGTGGATTCTCGGGGATCCTTTAATTCCGTTGTGATTGATTATCTCTTCGTGGAGAGCGGTAAAGATATGTAACTGCATGGGTCCAATAAGAGTGCTAATTTTGGATCTGAGATTTTTAGCACACCGGTGCTTTTTCTATTGCTCGATATCGATGGAGCTATTTGATTGCTAAGTTTGTCTTGACATCTAGCAACATAAGGCACTGGCCTTTTGTTGGTATTTTTATGCACTCACGTCCTACTGGGGACAGTGTTCCGTTGATTGTTTCGCAAGTTCTAAAAATTGCAAACTTCCTAGGTTCTATTCTCGTTTTTACAATCCGTATTGCCTAGGCGTGGATTCATTTGCTTTCAGCTGGACTCTAGAGTTCTGATGGTTAGTCTCTCCTGTCACATTGGTGACCAGGGTTATTCGCCATGTCTGTTTTTGTCAATGTAAAGGTATGTTAGTGATACCTTATTGGCCATCCGCACTTATGGCCTTTTTTGGTGGATTCTCAGAGATCCTTTAATTCATTTGTGATCGATTATCTCTTCGTGGAGAGCGGTAAAGATGTGTTCCTGCATGGGCCCAATAAGAGTGCTATTTTTGGAACTGAGATTTTTAGCACACCGGTGCCTTTTCTATTGCTCGATGGAGCTATTTGATCGCTAAGTTTTGTCTTGACATCTAGCAACATAAGGCACTGGCCTTTTGTTGGTATGAAATTATTCGACTTTGTATCACCGCTATTAGTGAGCGAAAGTTTATGTTTGCACAATGCGTTTTTTCTCTCCCGCATGTTTACAAGGTGGAAATGCATTTGCAGTTAAGATTGGTCGTCTCTTTGATCCTGAACTTCGGAGGTTAGCATCATGCCTGCCTGCCCGTGCCGTTGAGGCCAAAGCTTCTTCTACCACAGAGCGCTATTCGAGAACTTTTCAGAAGTTTAGAGAATGGGCTTCCTGTCATCATGAGATTATTCCCTTACCGTCACAGGACGTTTTCAGTTGCTTTTTATTTAGAAGTTTTACTTCAGAGTAATTGTTCATTTTCTGCGTTAGAGTCTGCCTGTTATGGCGGGGTAATTGAGCACACAATTTGTACGGGTTTCCCACGCCTTGTAATTCTAGTTTAGTTAGAAATATCCTGGAGGCGGGGAAGAGGAGGCTGGCAAAACCTGTTTCCAAAAAAGACCTGTTACTCCTGTTATGATGAACGAATTGTGTATCAAATTTGCAGGCCCTTCCGCCAGTCTCCCAGATTTGCGTTTTGCGGCTATTTGTGTTACCGCTTATGCTGCGTTTCTTTGCTTTAATGAACTAGCTGCTTTGCCTTGCTGTGTTGTTAAATTTTGTATTACACGTTTGTAGAGATCAATGTTATTAAGAGTTTGGGCTCTTAAACATTGATTTAGCTTCTATAGTATACTCTTTCTTTATTTTCGAACGCGAGCATCAATAAACGAGATGCTCGCCCCTGGAACTGTGTGTTGTGTTTATTGAAGATTTATTACAAAATATTTTATACTCGTTTCATGGTGATTAGAGTATAAATGTATTTTGTAATGTTTCGGCATGTTAACCAAAGTATGTAGCATGTGGTGCACATGCAAGGAATGTACAGTATGCATAAGATGAAGTGTTAATGATTCAAGTTGTTTAGAGTCCTGTGGGATTAGCTTGGCTATTTAAGAGATTGTAAGTTATGCAGAAACCATTCGAAGGCATCTCTTTATACTTGCTTTTTATTTTTACTTAAATTGTGTGTAAATTTTGATGTAACCTGTGGAACAATGTACATCTTTAAATGAAGTGTAATGATTTAAGCGGTTAAGTAATCCTGTTGCTTTCGTTTGGCTAGTTAAGGGATTGTAAGTTACGCTGTAACCGTTCGGAAGCTTTTCTTGTAGTTGCTCTTTTCTTTTGCGTGCAAACTTTGATGTAACCTATAGGATTGTGTACATCTGGTAATATTGTAACCTCTGTGTGCTCTAGGACATCAATAAACGAGATGCTCGCCCCTGGAACTGTGTGTTGTGTTTATTGAAGATTTATTACAAAATATTTTATACTCGTTTCATGGTGATTAGAGTATAACATTTAATTGTTAACCCGCTATTTTGGATCTGCCATCATGGAATTAAATCATATGGTAAAATAGACTAATACTATAAAGATATCAAATAATATTTTAAAAATACCGTAGAGATTTGAAAACTCAACATTTATCTCAACATGCCCATCAAAACTTGGTTGCCATGGAAACAACATATGTCGTACAAAAAAAATCGGTTTGGTCAGATACAGTGAAGTCTCTCTCTAAGTCGGAACTCTCGGGATCAGCTCTAGTTGTGCGTTTAGCTATAAACAAACAAACAAACAAACAAACCAACGTGTAGAAAAATTTGGCTAGAACCAGCAAAACACTGATGTCCACTTAAAGAGGTGTCCGCCTTACAAGGGTAAATAATTCAGTGTTTATTAATGAGAATTGAAACGAGGATTACTGATAATTTCACCAGATCCAAAGCGAAGATATTGATGTTTTGTTGACGACACTTCAAGGTAAATAACAGCTTTGACACGACATGCTTTGATTACATCGCCGAACTAATTCGAGTCACAGCCGATTTCACCTAGAACAGAAAATTTCGAATGGAAGCTCGGGAAGCTACTTTGTAATTTATTATTATTCAATCAGACCTAGCCTGTGTACAGTCAGTCTCAATTTTTGTAAAAGTCAGACATTTTGATGAAGAAAACAATTCCTGTACGTTAGTCGAATGACAATAATCTTGTTAACATTTTTTAAGAAAAATAATTACATGGTTATCACAGTAAAATTAAGCAGTTAACCACCTATCTATTTGCCCGACCAATTAAACAGTTCATTGGCGATTTTTGTGTGCATTAGTGTTCGTCTGAACCCTGGATATGTGTATGATGCATTTCAAAATAGTGGCACTTTCGTCGCCTCTTGCAGTTAGACTCTTTACAATGTTGTCCAGATAATATATTTTGGGAAACAGACGCACTATTTGCGATACCGCTTATCAAACTGATGTACGTTGAGTCAGGTTTACGTCTTGAAGTTTCTTCGGCAGCCGATAAGGATGAATTTTTTGTTAGCGACTCCTTGAAACTTGAACCCTCATTACACCCGTTTAAGCCTTCCACACTACTGACACTCCTGGCAACGCGAACATCGTTGAAGCATACTCGATAAAAGTTGCTAATTTTCCGGGGCTTGATTGTTTTTGGCCTGGAGACAGGAACTACTGCAGAATCAATAAGCTCCATTCCAGGTTTAACCGCGAATTCAGTGCTCACTCGCTTCAGCCATT
Source organism: Dendrophyllia cribrosa (assembly GCA_024195265.1). Taxonomy (NCBI): domain Eukaryota; kingdom Metazoa; phylum Cnidaria; class Anthozoa; order Scleractinia; family Dendrophylliidae; genus Dendrophyllia; species Dendrophyllia cribrosa. Next base: position 35,442,779 of record JAJLRJ010000009.1, on the reverse strand, counting down.
CTTGGGAAACCTTGTTACCGGTCCAGGAAACTTTTCGTATTTGCGGCAATTGCGGCTCGCCCTTTATTGTTTCACGCTCTTCCAGTATTCGTGGAAGTGGGTTAAAACACTTTGACATTTCCAGCTTTTTAAGCGAACAACAAACTCCAGGAAAATGAACCAAAACCAGTGCCGCGATTTTCTGGAAACAGTCCGCCGAATGATCTAACTCAAGTGACCTTCAAACTTGAAAGACGATCCGTGTTTTCGGTTGAGATATTGTCTATAATTGAAATTTTAATCCCGGCTTGATCCACTCCAGCCAAATCTGATCACGGTAGCGCCGTTTTATCCATGTAAAGTTACATTACCGGAAAACGCCAACACCGAAGGTAAACTGAAGCTATTTTCATCGACTGCAAAGTAAATAATGATGTGAACCGTTTATGTGAGTCATATATTGATAATGAACAGGTAAATACCTTAGTTACGTTGTTATGACCGGATACCGTGTTAATGGTTAAACCAAACCAATAAAAACAGGATAAAATCAACTCGAATCTCGTTTGATTCGTCCACCACTAACCTGTTCATTGACACAAAAATCTGTACCACGCTAAAGGCTTTCTGCGTAATACTACAAATTATTTCAGTTTGTATAATTCAGAACAAAGCAATCAGTACCTTGAGAGCTTATGGGATTATGTTAAGAGTCGGTTATGCTCTTCATTAGCGCCCGTTGCGGATTATTCAATCCATGTGATAACTCGCATTGAATAGTTATTTAACTGTATTATTAGATTCTGTTAGACTGCACGCAGTCTCTTTACTTTCTTAATCTTTCTGCGACGATCGAACGGCGAGCTGAATATTCGGTTTTTGTTGTCGTGTTTGCAAAGCAAATATCAAACTAAAATATGGGTGTAGGGTATTTTTCACTTGACATATATTTTTCTGAGCATTTTTTTGCCAACCTCTTTGTGGGAAAAATAAACCACCCATGTCAATTTGTTAACAACTTAATCATCGGCCAATCTAAATGTGCATAAATATTGGCATGATTTTTCTGTTTCATTCAAGACGGCATGAATCGCAGCCTTGAAAAACATTTATCTGCTTAAATGACCCACTTCAGTGGAGCTACGTTCTACATTCTATGACTTCCATTAAATAACCAGCGCTATATTTTTGCAAGTAGAACACTCCCAATATTGGTTTGCGAGATTGTCTGAAGAACATAAAAGTACCCGAGGTTTACTTGAAAACGTCTCTATTTACATGTTGACAATGAGCTAAAAAAATAAACGTACGAGTCTTTTTCCATTTTTTGCATATTTAACAAATTCTTGAATTCATACAGTAACTTTAACAGCTTGTTTCAAAAGACCTCCGATTTGTATCCTCGCTTTAAAAAAGTCTGCAAACTGAGTGAAAAATACTTTTTTTTTGTTTTGCACATGGAGGAAAGACTCGCTCATGACTGCACCGCCAAAATTAAAAATGCTACATCTACAAAGCAATGTTATGTATTGACATGAAACTTGGTAAAACAATTACTATTGCTGATATGAAGAACCTGTTAAAACTGAACAGCCGTGTAGATTTTTTTTACGACAAAATTTGATGACGAAAAGTGAAAACGATCTAATATCTGATCACGAGCGAATCATGACGGATGAAGCTAGCTAGCAAACCCGGGTCTGCAGTCTACAAAAGAGCCTGGGAGTAAAGTTGTGCACCTGCCTCTTCCCTAGGCATTCCTCCTTATTCTGCATCGGTGAGCGTGGAGTTATGGGACATGCACTGCACGCTTTTTGCGTCCTTCCCACGACGCCCCGCGCACCCTGTTTTCCCGCGCTAGACCGGCGCGTGAGGGGGGACGAGACAGGTTGTGACACTGCAGTACAATCGGCTGTAAAAACCATGATATTCATTTTTAGACCGAAATACATGATGTTTTACTCCACCTCTTTCCAGATCTGACTGGTCCGATTCTTTGAAGAAGGCAAAACATGTGTATTTTCAGATCAAAACTGCATAAAAAACCATCTAATCCCTTTGAGGCACACTTACTTGAGATGCCGTTTGTAAATACCTGAATGATATATTACAGCATCCCTTGGATTTTGCTTCGTTGGTGTTTCAATAGAACACTTCGAGTAACCACTTTTGGCTGAAATATTCAGTGGATAATTATTGACCAATACTCGATCGTTTCAACTCAATTCAGAGCAGGTTAAAAATGATATTTACCAAACCAACTGAAACTGTTCCGTGTAAATAGAACACGAATTCATGAACAATCCTAACCAATCCAATGAATCGAAAACGTTTAGCGCCAATAGTACATGATATTTATCTCATTTCCGCGCCGAACCGTCCTGACGTCATAAGACGCAATAATTTCAAGCAGATAGCCGTGATGGGGTAATTAGCGAACGACCTTTGGAGTGAGTTAATTCACGGAAAAATGTGTTTCAACCCCGAAGGGAGAGGGCAATGTGGGTACTGTTAAAGAGTTTTGATGGGGGCATGAGACCTTCTTCTTGAAACACGAAATATGTGATTTTCCCTTCCTATTTTCAGACCAAAACCACTATTCAAAAAAAAAAAAAATACACACCTCTATAGCTAATATGGGATAATGTCCCCTGGGAGAGGGATGCGGAGGGGGGTTGTGTGCGACTACCTTCAAGTAAAAATAAGAGATATTATGTGAAGCAACGGAAGCGGTAAAGAGTTTCCTTAAAGCAACTATTCATCTTTCCTATACCACCTATTGTAATTATAAATACAGAAAAGAACTACTGGCATGAGTACTTTAACTTATTCATATATCTCCCTATATTCTTACACATGATAAAGTTTGGCAGGTAGTAATTTTATTTTGTGCTATTTGCTGACCAACACTAACAAATTGCTAAGCATAAATGACCTGTCGTTGCTATAGAAACTAATTAAAATCGCAGACTCAGTATTTCTTGCAAACACTCGCGCACCGCAATGTTTGTTTATTGTTTGCACGCACGCGAGTGTCGTGAGCCTAAATCTACTTAAGAAATAAACAAACTAGTCTAATTAGTGTTTTAATGGACGATATGAACTTCATGGGAAGAACTATTTTATTACAATTTTCTTCATCACTTCGATTCGTCGCTTTACGTGATGAAGTTCAGAGACTAGAAATGCCACTGTTGCGCAGAACTTAAGGCGGATATCATCTAAAATTGAAAGCGATAAAGAAATCATTGTTCGCATTGAATAAAGTATTAATTGTTTTGCATATTCAAATGATCCATGTCGTTTCACTCAAGCAAATCCCGCGGAAAGCTGTAGTTAGGATTTACAGCCAAGTACCTTAACTAAACACTTGTGACAGATTGTCTGAACACCAATCACATGTAAAAGCCACCCGGAACACGCCGAAATCAGCAAAATTGAAAGAAACATAATCGTTTTCCTTTCTTTCACGTTTACTTTGAAATTGTCAAGATAAAATTTTAATTGTTTTATAATTGCACATGCATGAATCGCTGGGAGGCAATGAAACGGCCAACGGTTAGAAAATGAGTCTTTAATGACTTCCAATAATTTATATTTCTTTAGCTGTATTGTGAATAATTTCAACAGTTTCGGTAACTACAAAATAAACCATTGAAGCGTCAGTTGTTTTGAAAGGTCATTTATAATAACAAAGGAACAGTCAGCGATATTTCCACAGTTGCGCTTTAGAACTCATGCGGGTCCCTGCGCTATATTATATAACTCTTGGAAAAAAGCGTCTGACGAGAAAACCACAAGGAAGCAATGTGAATTCGGTGTGGAAATAGTCAGTGGTAAGTGTAACTATGACACATTTTACTTCCTAGCACAATTTATTTTACTTTGTTATTTATTTTTCTGGGAGGGGGATTAAATTCCAGTGAGATGTATAGCTATAAGACTTCCAGTATTTTGAAGAAGAAAGTGGTTTGTCATTGAAATCAGGAGCACAATTTCAAGCACGCCATTGCTAGTTTGTGAAGAAAAGTACCAATAATTAGGCGTCCAGTTGTAACACTAAACTTGAGTTACTGGTGGTATAATGCGTACATTTTACAACATCCTTTTACTTGTCTGAATCTGTTCGGCTTGCGTAAGAAAACATCCTAAAACAACTTTCCAGATTTTTGATATTTTCAAGGCATATGTTTTGAGAACATTGGAAAAAATATATCCTATAGTTAAACCTTTTGAGATTGTTCGTGTCACGAATGTGTTTTGGAATAAATGGTGACCATTTAAATGAGAGCTTGATATGCTGCGAAATAACATTTTAATTTACAAAATGGTCAAAATGTGTGTTATCCATCCAGCGAAGTTACGCGTACTCTTAAGAGAGACATTGCTGGGATCAATACACTAACTGCATGAGCTAACTGACAATACCTTTAGACGTGCAATATGTCTTTCACCTTCCCGAATCGTTGATTGTTGGGACGATACGGAATTATTTTTCACTCACCAGTTATCCTTATTTTTAATAATAAACTATTAAGATAGGACAAGCGTTGAGACCGCTGTAGCGATTCATGTGTATTCATATCTTCTTAGCCCGGTTTTTAAGCCAACAAACAGTCTCGTGGCTTCTCTTTTTAGTTATTATCTAGGCCAAATGTATTAATGTTATTGAACTGTTGGGGTTTTCCACGTTACATAAAAATGTTCACGCAAAAATAGTAATATAACAATTTGTTTAGAAATACAGTAATATACATTGCGCGTAAATGGATATTGAATCCTGTGATATTGAATTCAAGCCACCAAACAATTCTCAGCTCCGTCTCTGTTGATAACTCTCTTTTTAGTACTTAACTAGCCAAAACGTATTAATGTTAGCTGTTCACGCAAAAAAAAAAAATAAATAAAAAATATATATTAATAATATAACAATTTGTTTAGAAATACAGTGATACATTGCGCGTAAATGCATGGATATTAAACCCTGTGATATTGAAATCATTAGCCACCATTGGCAAACAATTCTCAGCTCCGTCTCTGTTGATAATTCTCTTTTTAGTACTTAGCTAGCCGAAACTTATGAAATGTTAGCTGTCGGGGTTTTTCACGTTAAATAAAACTGTCCACGCAATTAATAATAATAATAATAATAATAATTACTGTGCGAACTCTAGATAATAATAATAATAATAATAATAATAATATTAATAAAGATATATAATATTAGTATATACTGAAACAGTGGATAGCATTGTTGGCGCGCTCTAATTGGCTACTGAAACTCGGAATCAAGTGCTGTTCACCTCCCAGCAATTTGCGCGCGAAAATTGTAATCGTTGACAGGAGTAAATGAGTTAAAAAGCATCATTTTCGTTATATTATCTCACTGTTTCAGTATATACTAAAACAACTATTCACCTCAGTGTAGGTGGGTAGTGGTGGATATTTACCGAGCCGCGAAGGAGTTGTTAAATATAACGATTTGTTTAGAAATACAGTGATACATTGCGCGTAAATGGATATTGAATCCAAGCCAACGAACAAATTTCAGCTTTGTCTCTATTCATAACCCTCTTTTTAGTACTTACCTAGCCCAAACGTATTAATGTTAGCTGTCGGTGGTTTTACACGTTATACCATAACAAATGTTCACGCAAAAAAAAAAAAAAAATAGAAATGCAGTGCTACACTACACCTATATAAATGGATATTGTATCCTGCGACAAGTTTACAATATTTTAATATGTAATAAGTGACAAGAACAACAATAACCGATACCAAGAGTTAAGTTCGTGTAAGAAACTAAATAAACATCAATTTTTTTGCACCCGCCTATATATTTCGTAAACAGAATCAGTTGTTGTTTTTCGATATGTTTTAGCCTTCCGTGATTATTAAATATTAATGTATATTATTTTCCCTTGTCATGACTTAATGCAATGATGTAATTGCAATCATTTATCACGCCAGAAAATATTGCTCCCTTTAAGCTTCTTGTCTCAGAGAGGAAAAACAAACATGGAAGAAAAAACAAATAAAAATCACTTGCCACCTGACCAACCCAATCTATCTTTGCCTAAAAGCCAACCACACCGGTAGTAAGTGAAAAGGAGTACAAGAAAAAATCGCATTTCGCCCGAAGATCCATTATGGAAGATGGTCTCACGCTTGTCATATTTTGTAGGAAACAATTTATGGAATACTTTTTTGCTTTTAGAAAATGGCTGCTTTCACTTTGCGCTTCTTTGTTACGTTTTATATAGCATCGCGGCTGTCTAACACACACTGACTTGATGTTTCCTTTTTTTACGCAGACCTGGTCTCGAACACTGCAGAGCTTGCTTAGCCAATTGCACACTTCATTTCTGCCAAAACTATAGGCGTGAGTAGGAACAGTTGAAACATAAAGCATTTGAGCCCTGCCACTCCACATTATTTAAATGGCAAAAGAAGATAATATAACCAGCTTGCTGAGCAAGAAAGACCAGCTTAAATTCCTTGCGCTCAGAGTGCAGATGCCTCGTGTCCACAAGTTGCACTGGAAAGAGGAAAAGATCTCACGCGATTGGCTTAAAAGAATAAGTGCACTGAATTCATCTATTGTCGCTGTGAACAACGTAACCACTGCTAATGAAATTGAAGTGAGGTTGTTAAAAATCCAAGCCCAGACCGAAAGTCAAAACAGTCAACACGATTTAACCAACACTTGTGTGGTAGAGCCTGTTGAGATAAAGCCTAAACCAGATGAAAGTTTTCCGAATCTGGAACCGGTTTCGCAAATTCTTAAAGAACAGTGTCAAAGTCGTAAACCCGACTCCACCTACATCAGTTTGATCAGCCAAATCAACGTACCTATAAGCTTCGTCGAGATTTCCGAGAAAAGGTGTTCCGATGTCAAAATCATTGCTTCCAATTTAATGCCAGAAAAGAAGATGGAGAACTACCATCCTACCAGCGTCCAAGATAAAGAACTACTGTCGCCTCCGGTTTTCTTTACAGTAACGTCTTCACAAGTAAATTCGAACTCAGAAGCAAAGCGCAAACACAGCTTTGAGTACATACAGGAGGTCAGTAAGCTAGGAGTTTGCAAGTAAACTGGGTCAGAACATTCTCAGAATTGAACGATCTGTGTTATTTAAGATTCAATTCAGTTTGAAAAGGAAATAGTACTAAATAACTGATCATCTACATTTCCGACATTTATTCTACATCTCAGTAAGAACTGTATAATGATTTTGTCTGGTAAAACATCTTGTTGGCATGATTAATTTATGTTATGATTATTCGTAGCTGTTAAAGGTGCAGTGTCACGGTGATTTTGACCTTTTTTGCATGGTAAAAACTATGCTATACAAAACCTTTACTTATTTACTGTTCGAGCGCCAAGACGGAAATAAATCAACCATTTCATGATAAAGAGAAACGAATCGTGGTCTGTTCAAGCCCATTTTAAAAACAATTAGGCTGGGATGACTGTTTTAAAGTTGCAATTCATTGAGGCCTACAATAGTCCGTCTATGACACTCATCGACAGTCAGTTGGTACACGAGAGTGGTAATTTATCACAAAACTAGACCATTATTTTTCCCTTTTTGTTTATAGAAAAACCTTATTTTTGGGGGTTTTGAAATGCCACCAAATCCTTATTATACACTGCCCCTTTAATTTAAGGATGATTAGTCCAGAACAGAAACCAGTTTTGGGGATAATTCTTTCTTTCCCAGGAGTGCCCACGTGTAAGGCTATACTAGAAAAAGATGCATTGAAATCGGCAAAAACGTTCAAATTTACAGCAAAGCACTGTTAAGAAAGTTTTAATCGAATCAGTGGTCACAATGTTTAGATTTAATCCACAGTTCTAGCCACCTTGTACAACGATTATCAATAAAGATCAATAGCATTCATTGAAATGTACGTACTTTAGACTTTTACCCACTAACGCCGAGAAAAGTTAAAACCACCTTTAGTTATTCTGCTCAAAGTTTGGCTTAAAGAAAGAGAGGGTTGTAGAGTGGTAATGAACGTCATACCTCACTGTAAAATAACTACACGCTGCTGCTGTATGATTAGTTATAAACAAGAACGTTTGATATAGTTTGTTACAATTCAACTAGTTTACCCATGTTTACCGACACTAGTTTTCTTTACTTGTTTTTTAGGATTCTATCACAATATTGTGAAAACTCATTTTAAAGTATCGTAGGTTAATTAGAATTACTGATTTTATTATTTGGTGTCCCCAATTATTGCAGCATTGCGTTGTAGTCCGTTTCGTTTCAAAACAGTGATTCGTATACAGTATGTAGCTGAGATGTACAATGCATGTAGTACGCCACTGATAGACAGTGTCCTCTAAAATCAATTTAGATGCAGTTGAAAGACGAATGTGGGTCTGTTTTTGAACACTTAAAACTGTCAGTGGAGTGTTAAATGTGACGTCATCGCGGTGACCACTATTATTATAATATGGATACCTTTGTAATACGTATACTAACACTTTGCTCTGTCCCTTCGGTGTCCGTATTAACAGAGATGTTCAACTGTATTTAATGAACCAAAGGGAAACAAGGGTGATTTATTGTTTTTGACACAGATTATGGTGGTTAAAATAAGATCATAATGGCAAATTAATGGTAGGAATTAGTGAGCATTATGTAAGGCTGTTTAAAACGGTCTGTAAACGTAAGTATGCTTTCAACATTTTTATGTAAAGCCAAAAATCGCAAGACAGATGAAATAAGAAATGTCGAAGTTATCAATATGTGAATGGGAGATTAAACGCTAAGACTTTTAGCTGTTAATTAAACACTGAAATTATTAAGTTATTTTGTTATATATATGTTCAATATTAACAGTGATATGTACGCTCATAGAAACTAAATAAACTGTGCTGCTTTAACTGGAGCCATGCTTAGAAGTCACTGATTTTATGTACTGGCAGTAGAATCTCGAAAGCTGGCTACCCGCCAGTTGAACTTGAACTTCTCGCTAACTCGATCTCAATACATTTTCCCTGCTTTCGCTTCATTGCAGAATGTAATCCTAGATAAATAATGGTTTATCTCAATCATAAAGTCACGAAGCCAGCTCGGTTCGATCTCTCCGCATGCACATTTGAACCGTTTTCCAAGTTAAATTTTGGCGTCTCCGCTTGATATTCTTTTGTATAAAAAAATGAATGCACTGTTATTGACAAGCAAGCACTTCCATTAAACATCGATCTACTGACTTGTTGGGAGAACTTTCCTCGTCTTTTGTGTTTGACATTTGTCTGTCCACCTACGCCAACAAAAATTGTGCGAGCGGGAAAAATACCCATTCAAATGTCATTTTAATATTTTTGCTGAGTTTAGTATTTGCAAAAATCACCCAACATTTAGCCTGCTAAATTTTCGCGATATTTGATGCGTCCTCAGTTAAAAAAAGAAGTCATCGCGTGCAAATAGGGAGCGGAAATCACGGAAGTTACCAAAATCGATCGGACTCTCTGTTGACGACCTTTTCTTAAAACTCGACGAGTAATGTCAAAAAAAGTTCAGTGCACTTTGGCGTAAATTTATTACATAAGATTAAATGAACGAAGCGTCAGGTGAAAGCTGGTTTGGTTATATCACCTCCTTTGTAAGCGTGAGGGATGAGAACGTGACAAGATATTAATGTCAGCGGAAATACGCACAAAGCGTATTATCCGAATTTTTACACACGTTCACCGACCATTTAAACACGATGTCGCAAAACAATGTTTTATCATTTAGCCGGAACTTGAAAGAAGGTAAGAGGCCATTTTATATAGTTGTTTATCAGTTTTTGATGCATCGAGGTCTTAGTTTATGAGTGCCGTGTAAAACTTAACACTTACGCTTGCGACTGACAAGAACTGCTACTAGCTGTTTATTTATATTTCTAATATATTGTATTTGTATTCTAATCGTGCGTGTTGGTCACATGAATAGGTTTCAAAAATCTAGCATTCTAAAGTGTAACCATGTCACTACCGTTCAATATTCTGACTGCTGTCTAACTGCATCTCACGCCATTATATGAAAGAAAATAGAACGTCCAACCTTGTGGCATGAGTTATCATTTTTAAAACACCGTCAGAAAAAAATCTTGATTTTGACCTGCTGTTATCCCAGTGCGTGAATTAATGCGTGATCAGTGTTAAGGTAAGTTAAATGATTAAAAACGTACGCTTCATTGTATGCCAAATTATATCTTCGACTCCAAATTGTGGGGCTAAATAATTAATAAGGTGTTCGTTTTAGGCCTGGTTATTCACAATTTAAGATGAAACGGACTGACCAGACGCAATGCCTTCTACCTCACGTGATCGTTATAGAAACAGTTCGAAAACCTCAACACGCCAAGCCAAATGTGGCTAGAGATTTTGATCATATCCATAAACTTAGCATATTAGTATTTGCTTTCCTTTCTTATTCAGTCGCCAGATCTGCTCAACTATGTCAGCAAAACATGTTGAGCTATCAAAAAAACTACTCTGGTTAGCTAACAACTAACATAAATAGAGGTGAATCAGTTATAATTTCTCTCCATGATCAAATTTGTTCAAGGCACTCGGTTTCTCGGTTAATTTTAGGAACAGAGTCTAATGATAACGTTTCAAAGAAGTGTGGTTCTCTCAACAAAACAAAGACGATTGACGACATAAGAAAGAACAATTGCTGGATCAAAGTGGTCATATTGAGAGCTTTCTCGACCTTCAATTCATCTGAGCACAACACCGATTGAAATTTAAATGCAATTAGTGATACAGGCATCATTCACTGTTATGATCAAGTTAAAATTACGTTGTCGATCCTGAGTTCAATTTATATCAGAAAATGAGCGTTATTCAATTTCAACTTACTTTGTGTCTTTAATTACTTTTAACTATATTTTTTTTTCGTTCACCTTATTTTGTGTAGTTTAATTTGCATTGCTTACTAAATGTAAATTGTTAGTCTGTATAGTTAAAGATGCATCATATCATTGAGTGATCAGTTTTTGACTAAGGAAATTGTGGCAGTTTAAACACCTGCGATCTTGAATTTGTGAATGAAATATAATATTGAATAGAACGTGCGCAAAGGGTCCTTATAGGACTTTTAATGCGGCGCAAATATATTTAAATCTGTTGTTCTATTAATATTTATCCATGATTATGAAATGAAACGTTTACGTGTAATATCAATTAGATTCACGATGTAGCATTACGTATATATTTTGAAAACAAACAAAAAAAGAAACGTATAGAATTAACATGAATTTAAACTCTTATATCATGTCAGAGGGTCTATTTTTCGAGCGGTTAACTTATAAAACCAATGAGCAGGGCTAGGTTTTTTGTAGACATGGATAATGTGGATAATTAAAAATCCCGGACGACAGACTCAACTCAACAACGCGAAGAAATTAACTCTACCAAGCTTTAGTTTCGTGACTTTTTCTGAAATTTATCTGCTGGGAACATTTTGGTGCGACAGACAGATGTTCATGAAATGTGACGTTTCCTTGGCAATCATATAATTTGACAAGCATGTTTACCCAAATTTAATTTTTTTGTTTAAACTAACGTTTTAGCTCAAAAAGCTTTAAACTTGCAGTTAATTGTAGAATTTATGATCATTTCTGCTTTTTTCTTTTGATTTTGTTTCATTTTGACTAAATTTATTTTCTTACATGATGAAAATCCAAGATGGCATGGCAGCCATTCATAATGACGACCAATCCCCCGCGTCATATGATGCCATCAAGTGATGTGACGTACCTAAGCTTAGAAAGTTTTGGACGTACGTACTTTCATAGCAAAAGCTTAAAATCGACAGTAATCTAAATCACGGACCGGACTCAAATATAAAATTGGCGTAGACGGTCAGAAAAGGTCGTGCACGTTTCACAGCTAAACACTACAACGGATAATAGCAACGAAGTAACCTTCTACTAGCACTTAAATATAAAATGAATAAATAAGAAAAGAAAACTAGAATTTGCGTCACGGGCGTCGACCAAACTACCATTTAACTAAAGCTGTTATTTATTTCTAAACTACACTCAATTATAACACAGAAATACCAAGAAAATATATCCTTGGGCGATTCTCCGTCGACATCAAAGGAAAATAGCATGGCAAAGCTTGAGAACAACTGGACTACAGGTAAGAGCTAGCAAAAGGCACCCAATCGGTGCATCGTTTTAGGACAGTTAATGGGAGCGTCTGGTTAAACTTTACCCCACAGTTATCCTAAATTTTACAAGAAATTCCCATCTTGTATCTGCTCTCCCATCTCTTCCCATCTCCCATCCCATCTTGTTTTTGACAAGGAATGATAGATGTATGAAATAATAGTAAAATGAGAAATATTGAAAATTTCATAAAAGTTTCAAATTAAACATCGAAGTTAATAATTAATAGATGCCCATCAGTTCTCTTTAATTTATTCCTTAATCCAATTATATTTCACAGTGCGACTCGCCTTACCGTGAGCACCAGACAAACTTTTTACAAGTTACCCACTCAGAAAGTGCGAATTTCAAGGCCCAGTATCACCCATTCGGCTTTGCAGTCGTTTGTTTTTGTTTTCAAATGACGAGCTCGTGATTGGTTCTTTCGGGAATTTTCGACTGCGTTAAATTCAATCGTCGAGGCTTTGGGCGCGCAATGCATTTTGGGTGATATTGGGCCTTTAATTAACAGGCACGCCTTCTCGAATGGGCGAGCATGATCAAATGCAATGTTGACGTCGTTTCGTGTTTATTACAGCAGTGAAAATTTAGTTACAAAACTTGTAAACGAAACTTGTAAAAAAAAGTTTGTTGGGTACTCATAGTAAGGCGCATATAGCACTGTAACCCTTGTCAAGTGTACACTTTGTAAAGACGATCAACCATAAGGTGCTTCGCTTTTTTTTTAATTTCGTAGGAAAATTAACTCCTCAGGACATCGAGATTGTTGCAATTAAACCAGAAAAGGAACCAGGGAAGTATGATGGCGAGGAGGAAGAAAAGGACCTCCCCAGCGCTTTACAAATGTGGAAAAATTTCTTTGATGCTACTTCTTTGCACGGTGTCCGCTATGTGTTCTGGAGGCGCCCTCTCTGGGCAAGGCTTGGCTGGCTTGTGATTCTGTTGGCTTTCACCGCGTATTTCCTGTTCACCGCATACAATTCGCTTATCAAGTACTACAGCTGGCCCATAAATACTGTTATAACACAGAAATATGAAGATAAGCTTGACTTCCCGGCCGTGACAATTTGTCCACTTAATCTTGTCAGCAAGAAAAAGATGTTTGCCTTGGACGGTGATGCTAATTTCGTTAAGTATGGCCTCAACGACAGCGTATGTTCTACCACGGCCGAGGTACGTGACGGGAAGCCGTGTGGGGCTGCCATGATGTGTTGCTGTTTAAACTCTGTTTTACTTGATGGTGGTAAAATCGTTCCAAACTGCACGCGGCAGTACACGGACAACCTTATAGCTGCTCAACAAAGTTCTGGAATGTTTTTCGAAACCGACCGGTATTACGAAAAGTACGCCCAGGGAGTCGACGACATGTTGGCCTATGGTCTGTGTATCTTCGATGCTGACATCTTGAACCCGTGCGGTGTATCGGATTTCAAAACAACCGTCACGGACTTTGGCATATGTCATACTTTCAACGCAGATCCTGATAATGTCAAAAAAGCCCAATTACAAGGAGCCGGGGGAGGATTGAACATTTTACTAGACACTCAAGTTGAGGACCAGACAATTGGAAGGCTGTCTGAGGGATTCTCTGTGGTAATTCATCAACAGGGAGAATTTTTCACTCCTTGGGATGGAATCAATGTAGCACCCGGGAATCTTGCGTCAATCAAATTACACCAAGAGAGGGTGAGTGTCAGCGAATAGGAGCCGCGAGTAAGCTGGGTCCACAAGGGTTGTAGAGCTCTAGGGATCCTCCAAAGCCAAAATATTGTACCTTTTTCAGGGTTCCGGGATCCAGAAAATAATTGTTCATAGGAAAAATATCCAGGGGGCTGCGTGGTCCCAAAGGGCTTCAGGGATACTCCCCGTCCTCCCCACTCCTCTTTGGGACCCTGGGTAAGTAACTGTGACAGTAAGTGCATGTGCGAGTGTGTGTTAGTGAGATTGGGATGGGCTCCACGATTCCAATGGGCTCTGGGTTCTGGGTTCCAAACATTCCCCCCCCCCCCCCCCCAACACACACACACACACGCACACACACCCTGCCCCCATTTGGGAACCTGAGGAAGTAAGTGAGAGTAAATGTTGGCGAGATTGTGACAAACAGATGAAAAAAGGTCGTATTACTGGCCACCGAAAAAAAAATTAACGAATCGGGCTGATAGAGGGATAGTCGAAACGATAGCTTTCAAATATCTTAAAACTGACAAATTTACCTTATCTACTCAGTTGCTAAAACCAAATTTCCGTGTTGTACCTCTCCACTGCACGCAGCAACATTACTGATTGCACTTGATTAGCTAAGTGGTCTGATGTATGTAACAGATTATAAATCTGGAGACGCCTTACGAAAGAAAAAGTGAAAACAAGAAATTGAAGACGCAACGATCCACTATACAAAGATGGGCTGTGTATACCAAATTTCCGTATTGTACCTCTCCACTGCGCAGCAACATTATTGATTGGTTAAGTGTTCTGATGTATTTCAATTAACAGATTATAAATCTGGAGACGCCTTACGAAACAAAATGTGAAAACAAGAAATTGAAGACGCAAGGATCCTATACAAAGATGGGCTGTATATACCGGTGTGGTGTGGAAGCAATTATGAAAAAATGTAATTGTCGTACTGCCCAGTATTCAGGTATGATCAACGTTTTTCGTTAGTTTTGTTCTTTTTGTTTCAATATGTTTGTCTTTTGTCGCCGTATATAAATACAGTTGACTGTTTTTGAGCGAGCACCTTCGTTGGCCATCTCACTTAGCTTCAGTCACCATTCATTTATGAAATCCGTTTTGAATGAAATGAATTGTATGCGATTATCAGGTGGTCGCTTCCGACAAAGTCTGCTTTATAATGGGGTGTATGCGATTATCGGTCGCCATAAGGGTGGTCGCTTGCGACAAAGTCTGCTTTATAATGGAGTGTATGCGATTATTGGTCGCCACAAGGGTGGTCGCTTGCGACATAGTCGTCTGTATGAAGGAATCGTATGCAATTATCAGTCACCACGAGGGTGGTCGCCTGCGACATAGTCGGCTGTATGAAGGAATCGTATGCAATTATCAGTCACCACGAGGGTGGTCGCTTGCGACAGAGTCGGCTGCATGAAGCAATTGTTTGTGATAATCAGTTATTACTAATCTACATAAGAATTACTATGGTTTGGTCTACATTTTTAACAGGGACAACCACGACGATGCGAAGTTGCGGGAAACAGGATCAACTGTGCATTCTTGAAGCTTCTAGTGAGTACTAATTATCTTATGTAACAATTTTTAAAGTACTTTGTAAGCTCTTTAATTGACAATCTAGGAAACGGAGACAACGCTGTTTCAGCGATCTTTTAGCGCCTCTTCGATTCACTCTTTGAATAAGTATGATTTTGAAAATAAGTATGCAATAAAGAAACGTTACGATGTCATTTTGTGAAGTGCCTATAAGCCTTATTTTTTTATCATAAGTATCGGTTCTACATAAAGTGAATATTTGAGTGGTGCAATGTTCAGCTTCATCCATCTGTGTGTTGTAGAGCTTTATATCTTAGTTTTAATGAGCATATTGATAATCTATGCAAGAAGCTAACACAGCGTATTGCTGTTTTGATAAAAGTCAGGCGTTATTTACCTTTAGATCAACGATTTCTTTATTACAATGCCATGATAAAGCAAACTATGATGTATGGCTCTAGTGTGTGGGTTTCCACATCTGTTGATAATTTAAATAAGGTTTTCAGGCTACAGAAGCGTGCCGCACGCGTTATTCTTAATGCTGACACTAGAGTATATAGTGTACGTTGATATTTTTAGAGAACTTAATTGGTTACCTTTTTTCATGAAGCTAAGATTAACAAATGCGCTTTAGTTTACAAGCGTTTAAATGGGATGTGTCCCAATTATATGTTAGAATTACTCAAACAAAATATCGACATATGTCCTAGTGAAAGACAAACTAGATATGGATCTTTGAATTTAATTTGTCCAAAGTATAAAAGAGAATCAGAAGGTGCTAGGACTTTTCAAGTATCAGCTATTAGGTTTTGGAATTCACTCCCCAATGAAATTAAGAGTAGCGCTAGTTTAGAAATTTTGAAGAAGTCTCTATATAAGTATTTTTTTAGAGTCCTATAAGGATGTGCATCATTTTACCATTTCATAGGTTATTCTTTTTATATTCTTATATTTTATTAATTCTTAGATATATCTTATTTTAATTGTTTATAGGCTAATTTTTAATTACTTCATTATTCTTTTGTATGTGTTCATTTTTAATTTGTCTAGAGGGCCACGAGTTTATCAGTATTTTATACTGATAAATAATTATATATATAAATAATTATAATTATTAATAATTGTAAAATAAGATTTTTTAGTTTACTGTCAAGTGTCACCCTCGATAAATAAAGTTGATTATTATTATTATTATTATTATTATTATATCTCTAATATGCTAATGAATGTGACGTCAACCCAGCAATTTATATCTAATTTCTCCTTCAGCATTTGATTATTGTCTGATTCAGTCACAATATTATATTTGGTGAAATTATTAAATAGAAACCATATTGATAATCTGAATGTTTATAAAATATAATTTATCTTTACCAGCATGTTTTTGTATAATAAATGAATTTTGGGTCACATTGATCCCACCTAGAATTCACAGTATGTTATGTAACAGTATGTTATGTAATGATATATTATCCACATGTCCAGCTGACCTGGAGCCTTCAAGATGTGACTGCCCAGTCCCTTGTAATGAGACCAGATACACGACGGAGGTGTTTTATTCCAGTTTCCCGGATGCAGGTTCTGCGGCTGTACTTCAATCAAACGGTGTGAACGTCCCGTTTGAATACATGCGGTAAGTAAAAAAACCCCGCCCTTTATGAACGTTAAGCAGGGTAGTATCTACAGCTAATAACGGCTGATTCTTCCTTTCACTTAGTTTAATCTCTCTTTCTTTATTGTCTTTTTGATATTTCGTTTAAGCGTTAAGATATGATCCGTAATCGTATTTTCGGATTTTTGTTTGTCAGCCGACTGGTCAACAGCCATGGTGAAACTTTGCTGGTTTTCTCCATTGTTTTCTTTGTTTGTGTTTGTTTATCTGGCCAATGAAAATCCACTTTCGTTTTGGTACCTATCGACTGACTGGGTCTATATGTTTCGAGAAAATTCAATGATATTAAGCTTTAAACAACAAAATATTTCTGTCAAACTAGGACCGATCCGTATGTTGGGTCTGGATAAGGAAATCCAGACTGCTGGAGCGCGCGTCATTAGCCAATCAGATTCAAGGATTTAGAGTTTCGGTCCCACTGAGATGCTTCAGAAAAAAATAAAAATCAAACATTTATTCATCAAAGAAGATTTTTACTACAATTGATTGATCTGATTGGTCGATGCGGGTAGTGAGTTCCATGTCTGTGATAGAGTGGCCAGGTAAGTTGAAGTGGAAAGTGACTGCTGCTTTGGCATTAGCGTGAAGAGGATTGTTGCGTAAAGCGTTTGCAAAGTTAAGCGTGCGTTTAGTTTCACCTATGCACTGTTTATTGCACTTTTTACATTGGATCATATAAGTTAGGTTCGAAGAGTTACATATAATATGATCTACATTGCATTATATAAGTTAAGTTCGTAGAGTTACATGTAATACAGACAAGCAACCAAACACCCTCTTCACGCTAATGCCAAAGCAGCAGTCCCTTTCCACTTCAACTTACCTGGCCACTCAGTCTCTATCATAGACATGGAACTCATTCCACTGGAATTACAACCCACTCACAGCACATCCCGCCGCAAAGCTAAAGAAGCATACCTCGTATATAAAGGGAAAACTTTATCACCAGACGGCATAAACTGACGAAATGAACATTGATTTTAATTTCTATATTTGCCTTTATTGTTAATATGCATACCTATATATTACGTCACCTTATGTTTATATTTCATTTGTATTAGTCAATCATTAACCACTCGTGTATTTTTTTAATTCAAATTTAAGGAGCCGTTAATAGAATTTCCTTTCAGTATAGAACTGGCCCTGAGGAAGGCTTATTTTGTTAGCCGTAATATTGATCGCTAAATAAATCATCATGCCCATTGCCGTAGAGCCAGCCTTGCATTCCGTTTGTCTTATACACTTCAAGTAACGCCTGGCCGGAGCATTTCTTCGTAGAGATCCGGCAAAACCGCTGACCAGCGCATTTGATATACGCGTTGTGTGAACCACTGCATTCAAACGTTTCTTTCTTTGGATAGTTTGGTTGTGTTGTAACCACGAAAAGCTACAGTTGTACGTCTTGCACTGTCTGAAATGAAGATAAAAATTTCAATAAGCTTAAGCATCTGTGATGCAGACAGAATCAATTCTTTTCTTCCTGGCTCTCTCTTTTGTTTCTGGTCTCCTAGGCAATTACTAAAATTTGCATTCCACCATTTATACTTGCAATCAAGTTTGTTGTTTTGTGCAATTATGTCGTTCCAGCAAAAACTTTGTCTTTCTTCAAATTGGCTACAAGACACTTAGCTACGAATTACAGAAGCAGGAGGAGGCGTTCGGAATTGAAGCACTGTTTGGTATGTCAATTATTACTTATTTTCTATACATTTCAATTTTTAAAAGTAAAGGACTATATGCGCCGCCATTTTGAGTGTTACTTTAAAAAGCCCAAATGAGGAAATCAACAATATTGGTTCAGTTTTGTTTACTAGTGCTCTAAAAGTAAAAATTAGTGTCTTGGGCTGCAGATGACCAGGATGGAAATGGATTGCAACTTGCAAAGAAGTGGATAAATTATCTCGGAGAACGATGGTCCACTGTCATGACAATGACCATAACTTGTTCAACATTGACTGCGCATTTGTTTGATACTATTAATGTATTGTAGCATCAACTGATATAGAATTGTAATATCTATCCATCAAAGTATAAGTACTGGAGATTACTAGAAACGTTTATGTGCCACCCTAAAGATTACAGATTTAACGAACAGGCTTCTGCGAAAATAACAAATGGTTGAGGGAAATTTCACAAAATAACGAAAAAAAAATATCCAAAATAACGAAAGTAACAATTAAGTTTTCACTGAAATAACGAAAATAACAGGTCAATCCTTATCATTCGTACAATCCTGGATATTTCTCCAACGAATTCAACAAGTTTATTTATTATTTTTTCGTAATGGCCAACCATTTTTGTTATATATTTGCATTTATTTTCAGGTGAAATTGGAGGAAACATGGGTCTGTTCCTAGGTTGCAGCTTAATGACTGTATTTGAGTTTGCTGATTTACTTGTGGCTTTGATATATGTCCGTAAGCTGCACAAAGAATATCAGACTTGAAGAAAGGAGAGTAACCTCACAACAAAGTTTACGCATGTTTAAAATAATACGTCGACTAGTTGAACCTTTATCTTAATACCGACCCCTCTGTGGTAGGGACAGTTCACTTATAGATGCAGCTGTAGATAGATATATACTTTATTACTCATGCGCGTAGCGGCATGAGTTATAAAATGGCCTCCGTTTTTCTTCTTTTTCTTTTTTTTGGTGTTCCGATTTTGCATGCAAATTTATGCACGCATATTTTAACTCGTGCACTTCCGGTTCACAGTTTTGCCATTTACACTTCCTGTTTAGTGACTTCCGGGTACTCCCACTTTCGGTAAAACAGCGTTACCGAAGTGTCACGACAGCGTCTCCTACAACCCTGCTTACATTGCTAGTGTTCACTTTTGGTATATATAAGACTTAGGAGAATCACTAACTTCATTGTGGTACAGCCTTCATTTCCAAAACATTCAATAGTAAACAACGCGGTTTGCAGGAACGATGACTGAATGAAAGGACTATCTCTTCTCCATGTCGAACATCTTCTTATCATGTTTAAAATATATCATAAAAACGTTCTTACGCATGCGCATGAGTATAGGCTGCTTGGAGCCTCTTGTTGGGCATAGAATTCATAAAGCCGACACTTATTTACAATGAAGCTGTGTATCTAAAGTTGATCCATACAAATTAATAATAGTACAAATTAAAAACAATAATACTAATTACAAACTAATACTAATAACAAACAGGTGTACAGTAAACCTATAAAATTAAAAACACTAAAATTAAATCTACATCTTGAAATTTTTGGTTCGTTTAGCTGAATTATATTTCAGTAATATCTATAGATAGGCTGAGCCTAATAGAGTAGCTCTCTGAAACGAAAGCCTTTGATAAGCTTAACTAAGGTGAAAGTTCGGAAGCACAACAATTAAGATTGACGACTGGGCTATTTTTCAATTTTAGCAATTCTCAAAAACAGTATTACGCGACCGTCTGCACAGTACATTTAGACCGTACAAAAGTTCACAAAAACAACTTTTTCTCGGTCTAGAATAACTAGTTTGACTAATTTCCGAATAATATACACTGAAATCCGAAGAAATATTGCCCCGCATTGATAAAAACGTATGAAGCTCCTCGAAGCAAGATTTTATCCTTGAAAGCTCTTCTTTTTTCACTATAGCGGCTTCTGAGTATCCCTTAATTAGTATCCCCGTCTTGAGTTGCAAACCGCGAAAAAATGCAGGGAAAAATGACTTTAAAAACAGTTTTCTCGGCTAAACTCAACAAGAGTGTTTACTGCAACTGACGTGACATCGGCCGTGTAGCCGCGCAATAAACAATGCGTTGGTTTTTTAAATTGCTAAGATCCCGGATTTTGCCCGACACTCGGACTCTCGGACACACACACGGACACGCCCGCGAAACATTCCGCTATTCATGAACATGAAAAATGACGGGGTTCTATGAGTATGGAGTATGGAGTACGAGTATGAGTATGGAGCTCCGCGAGCGGGCCTTTGGCCCGCGAGAGCTCCGCTAATAAGAAATCAGAGAAAAGAAATCTTATTCTCCGAACTTATACTAGCTGCTTTCTCCTTTCCGAAAATCCTAGCTGACCTCATTTCGTACCCAAAACGACATTATTTTATGTATCCCTTCGAAAACAAAATAAGTGAAATTTTCCGATATTACGGAAGTTTGAGGCGGAAATTTACAAAAGAAGCTCTAGTTTTAGGTGAAATAAATACATGACGAATTTTTAAGGCGGCTAAGGCCTTTCGAACAGCTTTTCAACCGAAACGTTTCGAGTGGATGGATGTTTCTGTTCCGTGTTCGCATCAAAGACTGAACTGAACTAAAGACAAAGATATAAGGCTGATCAAGTCTGCATGTTTTCTGAAATCCATAACATTACCGAACTATGGTTACAGAGAGTCTATTGAAAGAAGTACACTTTAGAAGGAGAAATCCTATCGATAAAGCTTTTTTAAAGAACAGAATACAGCACAGAATAATAATTACAAGCTGTCCTTTGGACGGCAAGAACTGAGGGAATAACTGCAGCGGTATCATCGGATATACTGTCTATAAGATTAAAATTAGGCTTAGAAAGAAGTTTGTATAATGTGTAGTATGAAAGTTTTGCGGATTTTGAGGATTGCCCTCGATCCAGTTTCATGCAAATTTATTTCATTTCATGGAAAAGAGTAAAAAAGGAGGGTTTATATGATTAAGTACCGTAGACCAACGTTGTGCTTGAATCAGTTCTTTCACCAAGCGAGACCACATTCTCTCTTGCTTTATTACTGTTTTTAAAGACACTCTTTTGTAGTTGCCCTGGCAAATTTGTGCATATTTGACAATAAGAAATACAAGGATATTTTTATTCAAAATGCACCAAACTTTCCATGAACAATCTCTATTGAGGGCAAAACGCATCGCACAATTTTTTTTTGACATAATGACACCTTCAATAGTTAATAATTAACATAAATATTAACTTAAAATCGTGAACAATTTTTCATTTTTCTCACAACCATTTAGATATAGAACAAAAATCTAACTTTATTTTGAATTTGCATCCAACAATACAAAAATCTGTGTTCGACCCATAGGATATATAAAATTACCAAGAAGATATCATCAAATTTTGATGGTTTGTAATCACCTTTCACTTCCATGGGCACCAATACCATAATTTTGAGATATCCGATTTAGTCGAACACAGGATTGTAGGCAGTCACAAGTCTGAACTATATACATGCAAAGTTTCATTAAAAAACGTTTTACCTTTCAGGAATAAAACATGATTTTCGGGTACCCTGTTGTGTGACAAACCAAATTCAAGTCCATTGAGCTGAATATTTAGTGAAAACTCCCGCAAAATCTGTGTTATTGAAGAGTTAGAAGCCATTCGCGTTCGATTCCGCCATTTTGGATTAGTTTCCGCTGTTTAAAAGGCTTGCAGACCCATAAAAAACACGAGGCTTTGTTTTGTTTACGCGTTGCTATGTGAGAACTCGTCCCAGACTTCCGGTTACTCAAGAATTGATGCTAGAAGACTAGGAACAAGATTTTAGATCCAACATGGCGTCCAAAAAGACAAGATACACTCTATAGATCAAAACAACATCACAAATAGCTACCAGCATGAAAAAAGATCAGGAAAAAGCACAGAAATGAATTTAGGACCTAGCAACCGACCCAGTTCCTCACTCAGAAATACTGTTCACTTCCGGTAAATGTACAAACTTTGGCTTTACCGTTCTCATCGCTGCGAAGCTTTTTTGTCCCAAATCAAATATTTTTGCAAAATAGGGGTGCTAAGGGACGAGATGGCAAAAAATGGGGAAAAATAAAAGTCATAAATTTTGCCAGTGCAAATACCTTAAGTGGTTGGTCATTTTGGTAATTAATTAGTCATATGATAGGGTATGGTTTTTGATGAGCTCATTCCTTAAATAGGGTATCCATTTTGGTATTGTGATTCATGGTTAGAGTACCTTTAACAGGTATTACAGTACCTAAACACCCAGATAAACAAAAAAAGATGTGGTAATGATGGCGTATCAATCTAGGCTCAGTCTAAGTACTCTATACCTGATGCTAAGCTTTCCATGTACAAAAAAATAATTAAAAACAACATGTTCACACAATATAATTCTGAGTCATCATTTGGTTTTCCCTTAACCCTATTCGGCCTGGGGGGGGGGGGGGGGGGGGGTGTCACGTGACTTGATGTTTCCATGGCAACAAGATTTTGACAGCCATGTTTTTTGAAATTTGCATATTTGAATGAAGAAAAACAATGTTTATTGGTATAACTTTTGTATTTTTACGTCATTTAGCGTTTATTTATTGGTTTTGATTAATTTTGCGTCAATTTGGACGGTTTTTAAGAGGTTTTAAAAAATTTCAGAAATCAAAGATGTCGGATCCAAGATGGCGGCCGTATAACTAATTACCCAATAACTACGTCATATGACGTCATCGTTCCATTGTGCGGACCGCAAAGGAGACAGTTTTGGACGTACTATGCACCCTCTAGGTTTCATTGTCATAGCCTTAATGTTCTTAAAGTTACGAGTGGGGGGGGGGGGGGGCACAATGTGCCCCCCCAGGCTCAAGAACTCAACAAAAGCCCAGGCCGAATAGGGTTAAATAGGGTGTCAATTTTCGATTTTCTTACCTTCATAGACGGGAGTAATCCACCTTACCCCCCCTCCCCCCTCCCCCTCCCCCCTCCCTCTCCCCCTTCCCCCTCCCCCCTCCCCCTCCCCGTCCCCCCTCCCCCTCCCCCCGGGCCTTCCGCATGCACAATTGAACCGTTTTGGCGTCTGTGCTTGATATTCTTTTGCATGCAGAGGTAAAGGCACGGTTATTGACAAGCCGCACTAGTCTTCCATCAATTCAAACATCTACTGACTTGTTGGGAGAACTTGTTCCATCTTTAGTGTTTCTGACATTTTCTCGGTACGCAAACAAAAATTGCGCGAGCGGGAAAAAAGTACCCATTCAAATGTTTTTTTAATATTTTTGCTGGGCTTAGGATTCGCAAACATCGCCCAACATTGGCCGGCTAAATTTTCGCAATATTTGATGAGTCCTGTTCATAAAAAAAGTCGTCGTAAATAAGGAGCAGAAAGCATGAAAGCTATCAATATCGATCGGACTCTCTCTTGACGCACTTTTCTTAAACTCGACGCTTAATGTTAAAGGAAATTATTTCAGTGTACTTTGGCGTATGCCATTACATGATATTTTAATACAATGTGTACGTGACAAGATATTAATGTCAGCGGAAATACGCACAAAGCGTATTATAGGAGTTTATTATGGGAGTTTCACGTTCGTCGAACCGTTTTGCTTTTCAAACACGATGTCGCAAAACATTGTGTGATCATTTAGCCGGAATTGAAAGAAGGTAAGATGTCCATTTTATATAATTTTCTATCAGTTTTTGATGCATCGCGGTCTTTTATGGGTGCATCAGATGTAAAATTGCGAGTTGATCACATGAATAATTTAAATACTAACATTAGCATACTTAAGTGTAACCATGTCACTGCCGTTCAATATTCTGACTGCAGTCTACCTAAATCTCATGCCTTTATATGAAGGGAAACAGAACCTTGCGTGTTGTTATTTAAGACATTTCCCGTACCGTTTCGCACTGTCAATTTATCAGACCGGAAAACCGGAAATAAGAACAATATAAATTAAAGAAGCGGCACAGAATTAAATTTCGGCTTTTACGTCATCGGGAAAATTATAAAGTCAAACGTGGTATTTCATCACAACAAAACACAATTTGCTCATTCGCCAAACATGACATATGCTTTTTCAGGCAACTTTTAGAAAAATCAGAAAAAACGCTTGATTTTGACCTCCTGTGTTCAAGAGCTTGAATGCGTGATCAGTGGTGAGGTAAGTTAGTAAATGACCAAACGTGCCCTTCATTGTATGCCGTTAATATATCTTTGACTCCAAACTGTGGGGCTAAACATGAAATTAATTAGGTGTTCGTTTTGGTCTGCTTATATTCACAATTTTATATGGAGTGAAGGACCACTGGCAGACGCGATGTTCTTTTCTATTCTACGAGATCCGTATATAAATTAAACAGTTCGAAAACTTGAAATGTGGCTAGAGATTTTCAACATATCCACTGATGAACGTTCCAGTTTGTGTTATGTATGAAATTTAGTATTCGTGCTTTCGTCTCTTATTTAATCGCCAGATCTCGGCTCCAGTATGTCAGTCAAAAATGTTGAGCTAAAGTACTCTCACTGGTTAGCTAACAACATAAATTCGCACACTGATCATCATCTTTGCACTTTCTAAATTTAACACTGAATAGCGGTGAATCAGTTATAATTTCTCTCCATGATCAAATATGTTCAAGGTCGGTTTCTTGGTTAATTTTTGGAATACAGTCTAATGGCATCGTTTGAAAGAATTATGTTTCTCTCAACAAAACAAAGACGATTGTCGACATAAGAAAGAACAATTGCTGGATCAAAGTGTTCATATTGAGAGCTTTCTCAAGGTTGAGGTTCGGTGACCTTCAATTCATCCGAGCATAACACCGATTGAGATTTAAATGCAATTAGTGATACAGGCATCATTCATTGTTAAAATTAAAATTACGTGGTCGATCCTGAGTTCAATTCATATCAAGTTCAACTTACTCTGTCTTTAATTATTTTTAACTATTTTTTTTTTCGTTCACCTTATTTTTGTGTAGTTTGCATTGCTTACTAAATTAACCCTACCTAGCTGCGTGACTTTTACCGAAATTTATCTTGGAACATTTTAATGTGACAGAATGATATTCATGACATGTGACTTTTCCTTGGCAACCCATACTTTGACAAGTATGTTTACCCAAATTTTGAATTTTCTTTTGAAATTAACATTTAAACTAAAAATTTTAAACATTCTTTAGTAAATTGTAGAATTAAAGATCATTTCTGCTCTTTTCTTTTGATTTTGATTAATTTTTGACTAAATTCATTTTCTTACATGATGAAAATTCAAGATGGCATGGCGGCCATCTTGAATGATAACGCAATTCCTGCGTCATATGAAGTCGTCATTTCATGTGACTTACCTTAGCTTAGAAAGTTTTGGACGTACTATAAACCTCCAAGATTCACAGCCATAAGCCTATTAAAAACGGACAGTAATCTTAATCACGGACAGGACTCAATTAGCAAAATTGGCTGAGACGGTCAGAAAAGGTCGTGCAAGTATCACAGCTGAGTACTGCAACGGATAATTGTAATGAAAGTAACTTTCTGCAGCAAATTAAATATAAAATGAATAAATAAGAAAAACTAAAATTTGCGTCACGGGCGTCAACCAAACTACCATTTAACTTAAGCTGTTATTTATTTCTTATCTATACTCAATTATAACACAGGAATACCAAGATAAACTATTCTTGGGCAATTCTCCGACAAACTAAAAGGAAAATAGCATGGCTAAGCTTGAGAACAACTGGACTTCAGGTAAGAGCTGGCAAAAGGCACCCATTTGGTGCATCGTTTTAGGACAGCAACCCTTTATGGGAGCGTCTGGTTAAACTTTACCCGTTATTCCAAATTTTACAAAAATTCCCAATTTGTTTTTGACCACGAACGGAAGGGTGTAAGGAATTACATTAAAATAATAAATATTGAAAATGTATTGAAGGTTTCAAATTAAACATTGAAGTGAATAATTAATAGATGTCTAACAGTTCTTCTTATATCCCATTATATATTTTAACTATAAAATTGTAAGTGTACACTTTGTAAAGACGATCAACCATATGGTGCTTCCCTTTTTAATTTTATAGGAAAATTAACTCCTCAGGACATTGAGCTTATTGCAGTTAAACCAGAAAAGGAACCAGGAAGTTATGGTGGCGAGAAGGAAGAAAAGGACCTCCCCTGCGCTTCACAAATGTGGAAAAATTTCGTCAATGCTACTTCTTTGCATGGTGTCCGCTATGTGTTATGGAGGCGCCCTTTCTGGGCAAGGCTTGGCTGGCTTGTGATTCTGTTGGCATTCACCGCTTATTTTCTGTTTACAGCATACAATTCGTTTATCAAGTACTACAGCTGGCCCATAAATACTGTTATAACACAGAAATATGAAGATAAGCTTGACTTCCCGGCCGTGACAATTTGTCCACTTAATCTTGTTAGCAAGAAAAAGATGTTTGCCTTGGACGGTGATGCTAATTCCGTCAAGTATGGCCTCAACGACAGCGTATGTTCCACGACGGCCGAGGTACGTGACGGAAAGCCGTGTGGGGCTGCCATGATGTGTTGCTGTTTAGACGTTCTTTTACTTGATGGTGGCAGAATCGTTCCAAACTGCACGTTGCAGTACGCGGACAACCTTATAGCTGCTCAACAAAGTTCTGGAATTTTTTTCGACATCGACCAGTATTACCAAAAGTACGCCCAAGGAGTCGACGAGATGTTGGTCCCTGGTATGTGTATCTTTGATGCTGACATCTTGAACCCGTGCGGGGTATCAAATTTCAAAACAACTGTCACCGACTTTGGCATATGTCATACTTTTAACGCGGATCCTGATAATATCAAAAAAGCCCAAATACAAGGAGCCGGGGGAGGATTAAATATTTTGCTGGACGCTCAAGTTGAGGACCAGACAATTGGAAGGCTGTCTGAGGGATTCTCTGTTCTGGTTCATAAACAGGGAGATTTTTTTATGCCTTGGGATGGAACCAATGTCGCACCCGGGAATCTTGCGTCAATAAAATTACACCAACAGAGGGTGAGTGTTAGCGAAGAGGAGCCGTGAGTAAGCAGGGTCCAAAAGGGTTGCAGAGCTTCAGGGATCCTGACCCATAAATAAAAGCTGGGCTCCAGCGGCTCCAAGGCCAAAACGGCGGGGCTTTTTCTGGGTCAGGGTTCCAGACATTAATTTTTCAGAGGAAACAAATCCATGGGGCTGCAGGGCCCCCAAAGAAAACCAATCAGGGCTCCAGGGCTCGAGATACCCCATCCCCCACCCCTCATCCCTCACCCTCCCCCCCCCCCCCCCCCCCCCCCCCCCCTCCCAATTAGGGAACCTGGGTATAAGTACGTGACCACCCATCCATTATATTCCATCTTACCTACTGTAAATAATCCATCTCCATTAGTTAATACTGAGAGCTTAAAGAATTGCTTTGTAAATAGGCTATGTTTTAATTATAACTTATCTACATGATTCAATTTAAATTGTAATACAGTCAACTCTCCGCTAACGGACACTCTCGTAAGCGGACAGCTCTACTTACGGACTCCTTTTCAAATCCCCGTTTTACCTTCCAGTCAAACTCTGTATTTACGCTCTCTCGTAAGCGGACACCCCATGTATAATAATTGAATCTTGGCAATGAAATTTGTCTTTAAATAGCAATAAATCAACAAAAATATTATGATGGCGTTCCCTTTGTTTGTTCCGCGCTTTAAAAACTTGGTGACAAATACAGCCATCCTCAAAGGAATGTGACCAAGTATCTCATCTAATCCAGTAACTGTGTTAGCGTGTTCCTTGGATGTGGTTTCAAAAGTGCAATCTTCTAAATTAGGCAAAAGCCGCATAACTCTCCCGTAAGCGGACATCCACCCTATTTTTCTTTGGTGTCCGCTTATGGGAATTATTCTCGTAAGCGGACAGCTTTACTAACGGACACTTTTTCCAATTCCCGAGGGTGTCCGCTTACGAGAGAGTTGACTGACTGTATAATATTTTATTCTTATTTTTTACCATCATAATTGTGTTGTGTATATCCCCCAGATCTGAATTTGTTAATTGATGATGTTTGTAACTTTTGATATGTCTTCATTATCGAATGAATAAAGATTATATATTATTATTAGGCCAATAGGGAAGTGGTCATAAGAAGTATACTCGACGAGGACCCACCCTGTGTAGGGGTAGGGGTGTTACACAAGATACCACCTATCTGATGAGTGTAATGGACACAATTTTTTGGCCTAAAAATTAGAGTCGAGAATTTAATATTCTGTGTGCATGAAGTAAAATGCTAGTAAAATGGCACAGGAATATTTTTGTCTTTCTCTCAGTTTCTACTCCTGATAGAATGGGGGCTATACCAACAAGATACCATCTTTTTAGGAGGGGGAGAGGGGGTACATAAGAATATTAAGGCTATGACAATAGAGGGTACATAGCAAGTCCAAAACTGTCTCCTTTGCGGTCCGCACAATGAAACGATGACGTCGTATTACGTAGTTATTAGGTAATTATTAGTTATACGGCCGCTATCTTGGATTTCTGAAATTTTTTAAAACCTCTTAAAACCGTCCAAATTGACTCAAAATTAATTAAAACCAAAAAAATAAATACTAAATGACATAAAAATATATAAAGTTATACCAATAAACATTGTTTTTCTTCATTCAAAGGTACAAAAAAACATGGCTGTCAAAATCTTGTTGCCATGGAAACATCAAGTCACGTGATCAATAAATTGTCATATGAAATTGTTCCCAGATAAATTTTAGGAAAAGTCACAAAGTTTGATAGCGGTTCAACACATATTAAAGAAGTTATGAACGTTGGAAGTTAGCGCGGGCATTTTGTGCCCCCCCCCCCCCCTAGGCTGAATCGGGTTAAAGGTGACCAATTTACCTTGCGACTCAGTTGACAAAACCAGATTTCCATGTTGCATGTAACTCTCCAATGCGCAGAACCAAAATTTACAATGGTAATAGGACTGAGTGGAGTCCAATTCGGTCTGTAATCATACGAGTGATTAACAAAATCGCGGGAGTCCGATTTGTTTAATCACGAGTATGATTACAGACAGAATTGGCAGGCACGAAGTCCTGTTACAAATTAATCATAATTATAACAAAATTCGAGGTTAAAACGTTAAATGGTTACACGTTTTGGTGATTAAAAACATAACAAGTCTAACAATTGAGTGTGTTCTTGACGGAGATGCATGCATGGAAAAAGGATAGCGCGCGCAAATGACGCGTACTGTCCAATTTAATTACATTCTTGTAATTGGACGATGTAATACATCGTCCAATTACAAGCATGACGCGTAAACTGTCCTATTAATGCTCTAATCGGGCCTGCTGATCACCAATCAGACTCGAGAATTTTGTTATAGTTTTGATTAACCCTATATTCCTGATTGCACTTGATCTATTAAAGTGTTCTGATGTATTCGACAGATTATTAATCTGGAGACGCCTTACGAAACAAAATGTGAAAACAGGAAATTGAAGACACAACGATCCTATACACAGGGTGGCTGTATATACGAGTGTGCTGCGGAAGCAATTATGGAAAAATGTAAATGTCATACTGCCCAGTATTCAGGTATGAGTCAACTTTTTTTGATAGTTTTGTTTTGTTTGTTTGTTTGTTTCAATTTGTTTTTCTTTCGTTTAGGGGCCAACCTCGTGAGCGACCATTTCACCATTTTGTAACTGAGTAAATATCAAACGCAATGAGTGTTTAACCGGGATTTCAAAACACTGGGAAGTGGGTTTAAAAAAAAAAAACGAGGCGCAAACGAGTACAGGTATTTTAACCGACTTCGAGGTGTTTCGATATCTGATACAGCACTATTTGGAGGGTTTGATAAAGCTTTTCAAGCTGATCATTACAGTGCAGAGAAAACGAAGGAATAAGTTAAAAAATCGTGATGAATGATAGTAGTATAGGGAGGGAGTGATCCTGCACTACCCCAAATAAGCATTTATGCACCCCAACGGAGCCTTCCTTGAATACTTGCTATCCCTCTCGCCAAGCTCACTCAGTCCCTTCGTTAGCTTTGGAAGATGGATCGGAAGGATGGCAAATATTCTAGGAAGGCTCCGTTGGGGTGCATAAATACTTCCTTGGGGTGGTCCAGGATCACCCCCTCCCTATACCACATGTACTATGATTATGAGTTTGAGAACAAGCTCTCCTCTCCCATAACATCAGCAGCAACAACAACAACAGTAACAAAAGTAAGCACCGTTCCTCGCCCCGAGGGTGGTCGCTTACAAAAAAGTCGCCTGTATGAAGAAATTGTATGCGATTATTAGTCGCCACGAGGGTGGTCGCTTGCGACAGAGTCTGCTGAAGGAATTGTATGTCATTAGAGCAGTTTTCATTTGAGTGTCGAAAGTAATTACACAATTGCTTTGGTTTTGCATTGCTAAGCTTTGTGATTGGCTAAAAAATCTCGCGCCACTTGCTCGACCAATGAGAAGTAAAACCAAAACCAATCGTGACTTGCTCGCACGCGTTTTCCCGCGCTTGGCGCCGCCGACATGTATTTGCTTCGAGCTCTGATTGGTTCATTATATTGTTTATGACTGTTGTGATTGGTCAGAGTAATAACTTTGGTTTTGGTTTTACGACACTCAAATGAAAACTGCTCTATCAGTAATTACTAATCTGCAATTACTATGGTTTGGTCTACATTTTAAACAGGGAAAACAAAGATGCGAAGTTGCGGGAAAATGGATCAATGGTGTATCGTTGAAGTTACTGGTAATAGTCTAGGAGCCAGCTCCGAAAAAAAGTCGATTCGTTGCACCCCCTTGCTATATTTGTCTGAATAGCACAAAATGATGGCACAATATCAAAGGAATACGGAATGACATTTTTTATTGCTGGGACAGCGGGACATCACCCCGATTTCGGACATTTTCTACCGGGTACATTTTGGTCCCCCTTTGCTAATTATGCAAATTTTAATTCTGCCATGGAGTTTAAAATAACTGTAAAGTGTAGAAAAATTTAGTCCAAATTCTCCAAACTTGGACACAACATT
This sequence comes from Dendrophyllia cribrosa, assembly GCA_024195265.1. Taxonomy (NCBI): domain Eukaryota; kingdom Metazoa; phylum Cnidaria; class Anthozoa; order Scleractinia; family Dendrophylliidae; genus Dendrophyllia; species Dendrophyllia cribrosa. Next base: position 35,410,958 of record JAJLRJ010000009.1, on the reverse strand, counting down.
AAACATTAATCATTTTTAGATTTAAGCATATTTCACAGTTGTTTCTGTAGAAACTGTTGCTACGAGACGCAATTAATTCAGTTCGTAGAGTTACATAAATTTTCCGTTTTAAATCGAAAATGATTTTAGAAAAAGTTGTCTACCAGAGTTGTGTGGCATGATTTTTTCACATTTTGTCAACTAAAGTGTTTTTATATCTTAGTCTGCTATAAATATACGTTCTCTATTACTGTTTTCAAGCGTTAAACCTCAAAGTTTGGTCAACGGACGCTTCAAGACACGCCACAGTCGTTTTCGCTTTCTCGTATTGGAATAACACATATAATGGAATAACACATGAAACCTATAGTCCTTAATCTTATAGTTGTTGCAATAGCCATAGCTCCTGGAAGAGTAAGTAATGTCCAGGATTGCACGCAGACGGGGAGCACACTACTCCATGATAGGCATCACAAAGTGTCCTGATCTATAAAAGTTCCCCATAACAAACATAATTCTGTCACATATGAAGTAATATGAAAATGACAAATAACAGTCAAATATGAAGTATTTCTTAAACAATACTTGCGTGTAATCATAAGTGCCAAAATTCCAAGTAAACAAACTTATATTCCTCCAAAACAAGCATCACTTTTATTAAATTTTCTAATCGTCATCCTCGTCATCACTGGTCTCTTCTAAGCAGAGAGTGTTCTGACAGATTTCGTCGTTTATACACAAGCAGGCTTCTGTGCAGGGTATGCAGTTTGCCTTGCATTGGCACAAGTCATTTTTCTTGCATGATGAATGGCTGAATTTACAGATTTTCAGCTCTAAAAGACTCGTCGGTGCGAGATTTTTTGTCATCAATGCCGTCCTAATATGTTGTGATAGACTATAGCTTCTGTAAGGAAGATTTTCGTACTTTTCGTGTTTCTGACAGAATGCAAGGTCTGCTGTAGCGGTTTTATCACAACTGTCACTGGCGTAGAGAACAGAAAAGGTAATTCACAAGATTCCAAGGTGAGTTTTGTTGGAGGGATCTCATAGCTGTCCTGGGACTCTGCAACTACTGCATATATTGTCTTCAGTGCCTTTCCCTTGCCGATGGAAGATAACCCGCTCGTGTTGTCCCATCGTGTGATAGCATGTAAACTTAGAATTCCATCACGCACTGCACTGCCGAGATTATTCTGGAGATGTGGATATGTATGTAACGGATCTTGTATTGTATACATTGGTCTTGAATGACAGCTCGTTGCGCAGCAAAGATGTAAAGAAGTACACGAAAAGCACTGCGAAGTCTGCGTCACGGGACTGGATGACGATCCTTCCTCAGGATTCTGAAGCTTGCTTAAACATACAGAAGGATTCTTGTATCTGCCTATTTGTAGTCATTCTGAAGGTCTATTAAGACTGGCAAGGACGTCTTATGGTTACATTACTTCACCTGCATTAGTTTGGTCACAGACTCCGGCTTCCAGCGATCAATAACCTCTTTCCAGGTCGGATCATCGACTTCTTTGCCATCTCACATCATGTATAGCAAAGGAAATGCACTATCGATCGACGTCTTGTCCTCGGCATTGCTAATTTATTTGGCCTAGTGCTTCGGGTTTGGAGTCTTTCCAGAGTTGATATGGATTTCACGCGCGCTGCGCAATCCTTGTCGTTCTCTTTTTCCTCCTTTGTTGGAATGTCGGTTGCTTTGAATAATTCTCCCTACTAAGTTTCGCAGTGATTACTCTAAACAGCTTCTTCAAAAATGGTTGATCCAGGTAACTTCAGAGATTGCAATCCCATGCCATCGAAGATTAAGGCTGCTTCCAGCTCACTTCTAGGGAGCCTTCCCTATACGGCTAAAGAAGGCTAACGAACGACCAATGAAGGTTTTGTCAGCATGCATGGTTACTTCCTTCTCTTCTGCACCTTTAATATTGCCCTTCTTGAACAAAGACGCAATCGTCATCACATCAGCCTTTGTGATTTTATCCCAAAAATCAAAGGCATCGCGCTGGGGAGCATTTTGGATGCAAATTTTTACATTCAGGCTGCCCCGGCTGTTCGGCGACTATAATTTGGTCTGCTTTCTCAGTTAGCATCACTAACCTAGTCGCAATATTGAGGAATGTAGCTGGTTCCTCGTTTTCCCAAACCAGATGAAAGGGGTTTAATTTCTGGACATCCATGTTATCCATTATTTTCCATAGCCCTCCTTCCTCGACGTCGTACATCTACTTGGTGGCAGCATTAACTACAGTCCTTACGTGGCTTGTAGGAAACCACCTATCAAGTGCTGCTAAATTTTGTGGAAATGCCAATTATCCTCCCTCGCGTCTTTCTGTTATGATAAGCGGTTTGTTCAAACCCATGACGTCCAAACCTGAAAGAAAGGTGGTTCCAACCTGCTGACGGAGTGGTTTCCCATTTAAATTTTCGATGCACTTGTGGAGCCATAGTTGGTAGTAACTTCATGTCAGAAATATATACTAGGTGTTATCTAAGAAAACAAGGATTACATCCCCCGGGCATGTCCTCGGCAACACTTGCAGCTGGGCCGGCCTACTCGCTTGGCCCTGAGGGTTCCCATTCGACCCTTGAAGGAGTACCGAAGCCGGGTGACTGCCGTAGATTCCGGACACCAACACGATGTCATATAATCCACTTTCTTCAAACGTTTTGCCAATCACAGCAAGTTAATTTAGCGCAACCTGAAAGCCTCAGTTCCAAACGCATAACAAGTATTTTTCCTACGCTTCAGAGTCATCTTCATTAACGTATAAATATGGGACTGTAATCTATAGCTGAAGCGTTTATCATGGGCTGCTATCCAATAGAAGTGCCGGTGGTAGAGACTGAGAGGACATTCCTTAAACGCACTCCAGTTTGGTAAAAGGGGCTGGTGATCACTTTGACGCCGAATGCCGCTATGAAACATGCTTTGGTTTTTAGACGACAAAGGATCCAAGTGAAGTCGATTCGGATGGATGGATAGAAGAGGACTGCCTAGTCACTAGGGCCATTGCTGCTGGATCGTAGCTTCTCCCTGTACAACACCTACCATTGTTGACCGTCGTCCATGGGTGCTGAACATGCGAACAGGCTCCACAGCTGACTGACTTAGCAGAGATATTCCTTTATAGGAGAGATCGGCAAATAATGCTGCTTTTGTTTCGGCCAGTATTGTTCCTTTGAAACAACACCATAGTCGTGGCAAGCGTTGTTTCCATTCCCATTCCATTTTTTCATGTCGATGTTATCTCCGGCAAGCTGTATAAACGGGCCAGGCATAAATTAGAGGGCGTCGCAACCCTTTTGCCTTAATGACTTCTCGATAATTCCATATGCAGTACTGGTGTCCATGATGTCTTTGAAAAACGAACAATTGCGGCATGATGCAGTGTTGTATACTTATCGTCGCGTCGTACTGGCTCAGCCCATGCCGATTAATGATGAGCACTAGGTTTTCCACCCCTGTTTAACTAGTTTAATACCGCCGACACTGAGTTGACTTGAACTCAGTTTTGTATGAGAAACAACAGTTGACGACAAACAACCGGGCGTAAAAGGCGGGTTTGTTTTTTGAAAGAATGCTGGCGCATTTATACGTTCATAAAAGAAGGTTTAATTCCGAGTAAAGATGTACATATAGACAAAATTCGCGCTTAAAAACTGGAACTGAAAACTTAAAACCAATTGATTTCGATTTCAACCGAATTTTGATGCATTTCTAATTCGCTTCCAAGTTTATATTCTAAAGAAAACTATGGAAACAGGATATTGCCATGCATTCAAACCAAAAAAAATAGTCAAGTTGATTCTTTATATCTTTGTTGTTTCTGCCTGCTCTTGCTGGAGCTGTGGTTACTGCAATCTTTTCGGGGAAGTTCTAGTTTTTATGTGTGACCAATACGGAAACTAAAAAACAGCAGTGGTTCTTCTTGAAAAGTTCTCGAGGATTTGAAGCTTAAAAGCAATTAAAAAGGGCATTTCAGTTGACAGAATGGGAAAAAATCCGTACGTCTTTTCCATTTAGAGCGTAGAAAATTCCTATAACTCTCCTAGCAACAGTTACTAAGGATACAGTCCAAAACACTCCTAAACCAAAGAATGACGTATGTTTGATGCTATGTCCAAGTTTGGCTTATTTGGACCAAACATTGTGCACTTTACAACTAATTGAAACTCCATGGCAGAATTCAAATTTGCATATTAATTAGCGAAGTGTGGCAAAAAGGTACCCGGTAAAAAATGCCTGATATCGGCGTGATGTCCCACTGGCCAGTCAATAAAAGATGTCATTCCGTATTCCTAAGATATTGTGCTATCATTTTTTGCTACTTAGACAAATATTGCACGGGGGTGCAACGAAATTCATTTTCTAGGCCTCTTTTCAGACTTGGCTCCTAGACTATAAGTACTATTTACATTATGTAACAATTTTTAAAGTACATTGAAAGCTCTATGATTGGACTGTCTAGGAAACTTAGAAAACGTCGTTTCAATGATTAGTACATCTTCATTATCTAGCTGAATAAGTACGATTTTGAAAATGAGAATGCAATAAAGAAACGTTGCAATCATGTCAGTTTTTTGAAGTGTCTATAACTCTTTTTTCATAAATATCGATTATTCATCAAGTGATAAATGAGTGGTGCAATATTTCTTCATTTGAGTTTTGCGTCTATGAGAGGTTCATATCACATCTACAATACGCTAATGAATGTGACGTCAACCCAGTAATTTATATATTTCTCCTCGGGCATTTGACTATTATTTCATTCAGTCACAATATCGCATTTTGTGTAAAATTACTTATAGAATCCATAATTATGATAATATGAATGTTTATAAAAAATAATTTTTTTCTACCAGCATGTTTTTGTTTAATAAATAAATTATTGGTCGACGTCACATTCATTAGCATTTTAGAGATATAAGCGCGAACAACCATATCACGATACAACTTTGTCGCATGCGACACGCTCACGCCATACTCACGACAGTTACGACATGCTAACAACACGAACTGCTTCGTGCAAATCAACTCAAGTAATATTGTCAGCATGTCGTAACCTTGTCGTATGCAATAAAGTTGTATCGTGTAAATCGGCCTTTAGGATAAACGGGGCTAGAGTATGGAGTATGCTGCCGTCCGACCTCAGGAATGTAACTGAACTTAGAAAGTTTAAAAGTCTAATAAAAGAAGGCTTAAGACGCACTTCCAACATGCACGCCCAACAAATACTCAATAAATAATTCCTATATGTAGTCATAACTATTTGTACTAGTCATTGTAATCTGTAATTTTATTTGGCTTTGTTTCTGTATATTGTAATACGCTTTCGTTTTCGTTTTCATTCAGCTTGAGCTGAATGGACAACCCTGCCTAAATATCGATTATAAATAAATACATAATTTAATCACATCTAGAATTCACAGTATATTATAAAATTATATACTATTCTTCTTTCTAGCTGACCTGGAGCCTTCAAAATGTGACTGCCCAGTCCCCTGTTATGAGACCAGATACGCGACGGAGGTGTTTTATTCCAGTTTCCCGGATGCAGGTTCTGCTGCTGTCATACAGGTGCAGTATCTTGAACAGTACGGATTGAACGTCTCGTTCGAATACATGCGGTAAGTAAAAAAAAAAACGCTTTTTATAATTATTAAGCTGGTCAGTATCTATCACGAGCAAATCAGTTTTTCTGACAAGTTTTCATTTGTCAAGTATTTATTTTTGGCTCATGTATACGACAACATTTGTCAAGTTTTTTGTCAAGTCTAATCGCTAAAGAAATTATGGCATTTGCTCTTATGCAGGAAGCAATTTGACAAGCTTTCCTTTCATAAATATCTTTGCTCAAAATTTGGCACGTGAATTTTTTGAAACAAGAAGACTTCATGCAGTGACAAAGGAAAACTTGTCGAGGATACATGCTCGACGAGCATGAAGCTCAGCGGTTATCATAAAATATATATCCTCTGGGTTCCCCATGTTTCTTTGGATTGGCCGCTGCATTGTAACCACGAAAAGCTACACTGTATATCTTGCACTGTCTGAAACGAAGATAAAACTGCCGAGCTTAAGCATCTGAGATGTAGACAGAATCAATACTTTCCTTTCCTGACTCTCCCTTTTACATTCCGCCTTTTGTACTTGCAATTGAGTGCAATGTTTTGTGTCATTTTGTTGTTCCAGCAAAAACCTCGTCTTTCTCCAAATTGGCTACAAGACACTTAGTTACGAATTACAGGAGCAGAAGGTAGCGTTCGAAAGTGAAGCACTGTTAGGTATGTCATTTATTACTTATTTTCTGAAAGTAAATACGTTAAAGGGGCTATGCAGCCATTTTGAGTGTTGCTTTAAAAAGCACAAAAGACATAAGTGGAAACCGTCCAATAATAATGGTCCAGTTTTGTTTACTAGTGCGCTAATGTAAAAATTAGTGTCTTGGGCTGGAGATGACCAGGATCAAAACGGATTGCAACTTGAAAAAATTGGGCCTGTTTTTGCATCTGATAAATTGAAAAATAATTGTTTACTTTCATGGCCATGACCATAAATTTTTCAACAATGACTGGGCATTTGTTTGATACCATTCCTTTATTGTAGCATCGACTGATAAAGAATTGTAGTATTGATTCATCAAAGTATAAGTTATGGAAATCACTAGAAACGTTTGCGAGCCACCTTCAAGATGGCAGATTTAACGAAAATAAGAGGCTTCGGTGAAAATAACAAATGATTGAGAAACATTTCACAAAATAACGATAAGAAATATCCAGTTTAACGAAAGTTACAAGTTTTCACTGAAATAACGAAAATAACAAGTTAATCCTTGTGAGTCGTGCAATCCTGGATATTCTCCAACGAATTCAACAAGCTTATTTTTTTTTAAATGGCCAACCCGATTTTTATTATATATTTCAGGTGAAATTGGAGGAAACATGGGTCTGTTCCTAGGCTGCAGCTTAATGACTGTATTTGAGTTTGCTGATTTACTTGTGGCTTTGATATATGTCCGTAAGCTGCACAAAGAATATCAGACTTAAAGGAGCGTAACCTCACTTCAAAGATTACGCATGTTTAAAACTATTTTGCGTAAATTAGTCGAATGTTTACCTACGTAATACGGACTCCACTGTGGTAGGGACAGTTCACTTAGTCCCGAGGAGAGTAAAACTTGGTCAAAGTATACTTCCACCACACAGATGCCTCCGTAATATGGAAACTCGGCTCTGTCCCTTTGTTCGAGTACACCCAACGAGGAATGTCTAGGAAAACGCTTGAAACGGCGCTGTACTGTTTTTCCATATCATTTTGCCTTTAAGGGAAACTGTGTTAAAACTAAATACATTCTGTTCTTTCAGCTGAATATTTCCGAGCAATAGAAAATCAGGGATAGGATTCTTATCCTCTAAATTTATTAGCTGTTTTCTCCTTTTCGAAAATCCCAGAGCGCATAGCGCTGACCTTTTTTTCGTACCCAAAACGACAATCGCATCCCTCCGAAAATAAAAGGCATTAACCCTTTAAGCGCTAAGAGTGATCAGCATCAAATTTCTCCTTGTAATATCAATGCCTTATCAATCAAAAAGGTCATGGGAATTATCTTGATATGCTAACAATTTCTCCCCAATAGGAAATCTATAGGGACAAGAAATGAGAATTTAAATTTTGATATCAGGGCTTAAAGGGTTAAATTTCCCGATGTTACGAAAGTTTGAAGCGGAAATTTAGAAAAGAAAACTCTAGTTTTAGGTCAAATTCATTAAGACTGGACTTTTAAGGCGACTAAGGCCTTCCTAACAGCTTTTTAACCGAAACGATTCGATGGATGGGTGGTTCTATTTGGTATCCTTATCAAAGACTGAACTGTGGCTGTACAGTGTAAAGTTAGGAAAGAAAAGCGTGTACTGTTTTATTTAGTTTAATTTGCTTTATTCGTAAAGGCAAAGTAATTTTTCTTCAGCCAAATCCTATTTTCTTGATTAACTTAATTGATAAGATTCAGCTTTAAAGCTTTTCGCAATCAATATCCACATACTTCCTAGTACTGACGCAAGCTGTTATCTTAGCAAACTAAAAAAGCTTTGTTTAGTCTGAAACTCTAATCGTTTCAGTCTGAAGTTTTGCAATTACTTGAAAAAGCATTCCAGGTGTTCCTCAGTTGTTCTTTATATCGGGAGAAAAGTCTAGTCCTTGCTTCTATCTGTCTCACTTTTTCGATAAATGAAAAAGACGTACCGGATTACATGGTTTGGAGAACTTCCAAGTCGTACGTCTTAAAACGTTATGACTGCAGTAAATGTGTCTTTTAAAGGCTATTTAATATATTTGATACCCGCACTCTTCGGCGTAATATAACTTGCGAGTTCGCTTGCACACAGTAGATGCAAATGTTATCCTATAGTTAAATTATTTCATTATTCTTCAGTGTCATCTTAACGAAACGCACTTTTTATTGCATGAAAAATTATTACTAACTGATGTGTATCACCCCGATTCATAATTAATCCTTCGGCGGGGTTTTCTTCTTCTTCTTCTTCTTCTTCTTCTTCAATAAGGAAACAAATAATATTTGTATAAACTGAAACCAACCGCTGCAACAAGATAACAATAAACATCCGTATTTTTCTTCTTGTTTCTCGAATAACGTCAGTGAGTGGTAGAGTGGTAAAAATGGTAAAACATTTTTTCCCTTGTCCCATTCAGTAGTTTTAGCACTTAAAAGCTGTAATGCGAGAAATGAATAAAACCGAGAAGGATATTAAGAGGCAACAGAAGCTAAAGAAACGTTTTGTCGCCTTCAATTTTTTTGCAACACGAAAATTTAGTTTTATCTTGACTGAGCTGATAAGGCAAATTACCATCGTAAAGCTCAAAAGCTGACGCAGGCGAGCGCCAGCCCTTTATCAGAGCATCCCTCTGCCACGAAGACATTGTCAACAAGGAATGGACAATTTTTTTCATAGAGTCAAAAGCTAGCCCATCGAAAAAAGGTGAAATTAGATACCCTAGAACGAAAATTACCTACAGCTATAAAACCAGGAGCGGATATAATGTCATTTCAATTCTGGAAGAGGGATTTGCTCTGACGAAGGGCAAAGAGTCAGCTTTTGAATCGCATTTAATACGACGCCTATTATCATGATCAACTCTAGATCTGTCAGATGATATAACCAAATGTTCGTCTTTCACTCCCCCACGCCAACGTCCGGGGGGGGGGGGGGGGGGGGACTCCCATATAAAAATGACGGAGGTGCTCGTCGAAAATTTTCGATAAACACCTAAAAGATACCAGAATGTCATTTGATGGGCGTGGCTCAAATGAATTTTTACCCCCAAGAGGTACCAATTCGAAAACAACACATGTCATATTCTGTCATATTTTTTCGGTTTATACCCTAAAAGGTACCGCGATAATTCTAACGGTGGTCATTTTAGATTTTAGCACCCTAAGCGGTACCAATCTACAAATTTTGATCCCTAAAAGGTACGACTTCAGTAGTGTGAACTTAAAAATATGGAGACATTTAATTTTAGTACATTAAACACCATCTTGGAACAAGAGTTTTGATTCTCTCAGTTTCTCTCATATTCTGTAAACAATGGTGACGACGCGTTTTTCACAAATTCATGTTTCGGTGGATAATCTTTTTTGCGTGCTTTTAAAACATAGAAGTTTCCTGATCATCTAGAGGGTGTCCCTCCGTTCATTCGGCCCTATTTTAGAGCACTTTCAAGATAAAAGCGGCCGGCTGATAAACAAGGGCTTTAAAAATGCCGAAATTGATATTTATAAACGTTTTGCATCATAAAGATCAAACTGACAAGAAAAATAATTTCAAAACGACTGCCTTGCAAAAGTTCATTTGAGTCGACGATCGTCTCAGTAGACTCTACCACAAAGTTTTTCAGTCTTGTTTTCATTTAATTTCCTTAGTTATAAATATTAATAGCCTCTATATAATTTCCTTATAGCGTTTTATTTCCGATACACACAGCAATTGCTTGACAGTTAGTCTACGGCAAACAGCAGTCGTGAGAAATTTCCAGCTCCTTTTTTATCTGCTTCGGGTATATCTAATATTTTGGTGGGAAGAAGTTTATTAGCTAGCAGATGGTCACGTATTTACGGTCTAGCGTTTTCTGTCCTCCATAGAACGTTATTCTGCAATCATGGCATTTATAAATGACGATATAAAATGTAAGTTGGTCTATTAAATCTTCTTGTGGCCACAACTAAGCACGACCAGAAATGGGCGTATCAATTGGAGCGTTGTCACTTTCCATATGTTTTAGCGTGCTCGTGCTGATAGATGTGATTGGTAATGCTCTGGTTATTGTAGTGGTCCTGTATAATCGCTACATGCACACTCCAGTAAACTATCTACTCGTGAACTTGGCCATTGCTGACATTTTAATCGGAATCTCAATCTTACCCCAGTATGTTCTCCTCCATGCATTTGAACATCCTAAAGGAGCGCTTGGCGACTGGCTCTGCAAGTTCATCACAGGAGGAAATTTTATTTGGGTTGGCGGTGCTGCTTCGCTGTTCACTCTCATGGCGATAGCATTCGAGCGCTACTTTGCCACCGTTCATCCATACACCGCGCTGGGAAGAATAAAATCGAGAAAACTAAAAGTACTTGTAATTGCAAGTTGGGTCTTTGCTGCCGTGAAAGATGGAACGCCGTTTTTTATCATGAAATACGACGCTGATATCGACTTCTGCATGGAGACGTGGTCCGACATTACTTCCGCTCGTGTATTTACGGCTGTTATTTTCGTTCTAGACTCTATAATTCCACTTTTTTTGATGGCGTGTCTCTATGGAAAAATTGTCTTTTGCTTGTGGTTTCGCAGTGCGACACCGGAGCTAACTCGGTCTACATTGCTGCGAGCGAGAAAGAAGATCACAAAGATGATTTTGATTGTAACAGTTCTGTATGCCCTCCTTTGGACTCCCGTGGTTTCGTTGTATTTCCTTGCTTATTACAACATCCCAAACATTGGTTATGGTTCAGTCGCGTACAACTCTTCTGTGGTGTTCGTTTGCCTTAATTCCTCTGTAAACCCCTTTGTCTACAGCTTTCAAAATGAACGGTTTCGGAAAGGACTTCGAGATTTGTTCAGCCGGCCACACTTGGAAAATGAAGGTGATGTTCATGATCATCTGACAAATCAACGAAAGATAACATCGCAAAATAGAAGAAAAATAATGCTTCCTTATTTACGTCGTTGTAAAGGCAAAATTGAAATCGCCGAAGTGTAAAACAATACATATTATACTCACACATTGTACCCTCACGGGCTACTTTAAAATTTGGAAATTGTTTTCAATTTTTGAATTTAGCCTGTGTGAGCCAAAGGCTAAAAGGGAATTACAAGCTTTTGTAACATCTATTTTCCAGAAATTCATTGAAATAGTCGAATCAAAACAACAAAAATATGGAAGATAGAAAGCCCGAAACGTTCCCTTGCCAGGAACTGATAATGGCTATAGGTATCACGTCTAAATCCATATTTAAATAAAATAAATTCGTTATCTTTAATCCAAGACTGATCAAGAAAACACATGAAGAGTCAACTGTGTATAGAATGGAGTAGAATAGAACATAATATAACAACAACAACAACAACAACAACAAAACACTTTATTAAATAACAAATATAGATGTAAAGTTTATTTACACAGGGTAAAATTCCTTCAGACGTTACAACCCTTCGAAAATTATCTAACTAATTACAATGTAATACAAAGGAAATAAATGAAAATAATAAAGCTGCTTTTAAAGGATGTCGTGTATAGAACTTATTTTTCTGCCTTAACGTAATTAACACAAATGAAGTTTTCAAGGCGGGTTAGATTGAAGCTATAGTAAGCTAAACTGACAGCCATAAATACCCTAATTGTATCAAGAACAAAATGCTTGATTGTGATTGGTCATCCAAGCGCCTATTTCTTACGTAATTGGCCCGCGGTCACGGGGGTGTGTTCAATTACAGCTATCCAATTGCAACTTTTTGTAATTGGATAGCTGTAATTGGACACTTAAAGTCGCGCGCGCGTCAATCAGTTGCACTCAAAATCGTTTTTTTTTTTTCTGTTTTCCTTCTACATTCAAACTGCTAGAAAATATCCCAGAGGTTTTTAGTGCAAAAGAGTCGACATAGACTTTATAATCTCGAATTTCGTTATTGATGCGATTTTTTTAAATTAGTAATAGAACTTCGCGTCGTATAATTCAGGAGTAATCGTGCTCGAAATTTTAAATCGTCTTCGCGCTACGCGCTTGACTGATTTAAAATTACTCGCCCGATTACTCCTTGAATTGTACTCCACACAAGCCAATTACTATTATTGTGAAAAGGACGTAAAATAATTTGGTAAGTCCAGTCATTTTATGATATCATAACAGATAATGATAAAACTGTTCATGTACTACCCGTTCAAATACTTTCGCCACTACAGGAATTACTGGTATACCGTAGGTTGGTAATTCGTTCCATCACTACGTTTCCCAGAAGCTTTGTACAGTGGAGTAATCCTAGCATATTTCCACTCATCAGGTAAGATGCCTGTTATCAAGGACTGGTAAACCAACGGATGAACACGCAAGCTTATATCCCACCTTGATACAAGGGGTTTTTGCGATGTTGCCGAATATTTCGAAATATTTTACGTCCAATAGATAGCCTGTGATGTGCTCTACAACATATATATATATAAGGTAAATATTATGGGTTGTAGCGCTGCTGGGGGTCCGTGACGTCATCCAAAATGGCCGCCAAGATGGCCACCACCTCGGATTTTACTTAAAATTCAAATTTATCGCAAAAATGCGGAAATTACAAATATTTTTTTGCTAGAGTTACAACTAACACACAATTAAATATTTTGATGCTTTTGGCAGGATTTTATGTTGTTTTCCCCGAAAACAGGTGAAAAACACGCATTTTTATTCAAAACTGGCTTGACCTCATGCTACTTATGACGTCATATCTTATTACCATAAAACTCGGTTGTTGCCAAACTTTACTAGCTAGCTTCCGTTTCCTCATTTTGTATCACATTTTCTCATTTGGTATCAACAAATTGGCATTGTTTGAAAAGTAGAACAACAAGAGGCTTCAAGTAGCCTAACGGAGAAAACAAAAATGTTTTTCAGTACAAGTAGCCTATACTCACGCATGCAGAAAAATGGTTTATGGTTTATTTTAAGCGAGTCACGCAACCCCTCCCCCCCTCCCTCCTCCCCTACCATCACTCAAGAAATGTTGAATGAAGCTGCCAATTTGTTTTGTACTTGCTTCGAATATTTAATTTAATGATTCCCGATCAAATCTACACTGGTCTTATGCTTCCCAACCATGAATTATTTATATTATGTTTGAAAAAGACTACTTTTAAAAGCAACGAAATTAGTTAAAATCGGCTGACTCCTGCCCGATTTCTCAGTCTTCGAACGAATCAACGCTAATCGAGAGACGATAATAAACTGGGCAATGAGCACAAGAATTAAAGCGAACACAGACTTGAAAAAACAAAATATCCTTATTCTAGAATAATTAGTGTGAACTACTTTCGAATAAAAAACAGATGTTGAGTATGAAAAATAGCCTGAAAAACTAACTTGAAAGTAAAAATAACGAATTTGTTTGGATTTTGCGACGCGATAGAAATTAGCACTGCGAAATGCAAATCTGGTTTTGTTTACAAAAGACCGTTTTCAGACCAATTCTTAAAAAAACAAACACAGGAAATGGACAACGAATTCTCTCAGTTGAAAGTTTAATTCAAATATCCACTAGTTTAGTTTCAAGAGGAAAACGCGTTAAATTACCGCATCCAGGAAACTGTCGGCCACGCAAGCAAATTTGTTTACCACATGGCGAATTTCTCGCTCGACCGAATGTGGCAGAGTTTTCTAAATGTTTCTTAAAAGCCGCTGATAACACAAAGAAACAGTCTACGAATTGTTTCTTACAAAGGAAATGGACATTAAAAAAAATGTGACTTTCTTTACTGTAGTTTTCCAGAAATGCTTGAAAATTCTTAGAAAAGTCTTGCCGCTTAGAATAAGAATTCTTAGTGACAAATGGATGCTGATCCTAAAAGGAATATTTCATCGCTTTCAGCTCTCGAACCGCCACTTCAAAGACATACAAATCTTCTTAAGGATTTTTTCTTTCCATTTCGATGTCTTAAAAGGCGTGTTTTCATTCCGGTTATGCAAAATGAACGTCTACAAAATGGAAGTGTGGATACACGAGCGGCCATATTTGTTTGAAATCTGATAGTCTTCTCTGAGTGACAAACCGGTTCTCTTTAGTCCCCTCTAAAACCCAAACATATGCGCAGTAGACGGATTGTGATTGGTTTAACCTTCCTGAAGTCTTTTATAACAAAAGGGGACAAAAAGAACTTTCTAGGGGAGAGAGAGTAAAAAAGAACTGAACAGAAGCAGATCGAATTCGAAGCCAAACGTATTGGCCGGTTGGTATCGTCAAGTTGTTTCAAATGCACGTAAGCCAAGTTGACTGAGAAATGTTGCTTGGCTCATAATAAGTTACAATAAAAAAACAGCTAGTATGCTTAATTTGCCCTGATGATCAGCGAGAACTAGTGGCAAGAGTTTTCTCGAACCAATTACAGTTCTGATGCAGTAGTGCACGAATAGAACAGTTTTTAATTGAGTCTCGTGAAAACAAAACCAAAGTAATCACTGCGGCCAATGGTACGTAAGCAAGTAAGTAACAACTTTATTTATAGAGGGTGACTCAACAGTTTTCACTGACGAACCAGTGGCCCTCTATCTTAAAATTTACAATATATTACATGTAAAAATATAGTGCGATGTTACTTAAAGATAAATAAAAAAAATATGTACATGATTTCAAAACTAAATTAAAACTAAATTAAAAATTAAAATTAAATAATAATTAAGTTAAGGGACTGTGCAATAATTATCAGGAGGCGGGGTTGGAAACCAGTAGGGGCGGGGGTGGGGGCGCATAAAGTAAAATCAAAGCAAGGATAGGAAGGAGGGGGGGGGGGGGGGGGGGGGGGGGGGGGGGGGGGGGGGGGGGGGGGGGGGGGGGGGGGGGGGGGGGGGGGGGGGGGCTCAAAGTAAAATAGGTCACTCAACAGGAGGGGGGCTTAACGTTTTATTTCAAGTCTGTTTACAGTTCTCACTGAAGGCTTGATGATCTGTTCTGTTGTTCTGTGGCTGAACAGCAATTTCAATCTGTCGCAATACGATTATCTCTATAACATAGAGACCAATATTGTGATAAAGCGTTTCTGGCTTTTTAAATTTGAATTGTTAACAACATTATTTTGAACAGTAGAATATAGTTATACATCAGTGCAAAAATGTCGCCCTGGTGAAAATATTTTGCTCCAGTTAAAATATTTTGCACTGGTTCAAAATAAATTTGAACCAGTGGAGACAAAATTGCACCAAAATCATAATTTCACTACAACATAAATAATCATATTGCAACAGATTGAAGATGTACCTCAACCAGCATGGTCTTAAGATCAGTGGAGGTAAAGTGGCACTGGTTGCACGAGTTCTCCATTACGCTCGTGGTGATCATTCCTGCATCCCACCCCATCTATCTATCCCACGAGAAACCCAAGAGAACGTTAAAGAGGAAATGAGTTCCAGTGCAAGCAACTCGGATTCACAATCAAGTGATTCAGAAGTGGAATCGGATGGCTTTGTTGAACACTGCTTCGAGGGTGTTTGTTCCAGATACGGATATCCAACAAGTAAACATGTAGTATTGCTGTTTATCACATGACTCGTACGGCCCTAGCTGCGAACCTTTTCTTTGCCGAAACCATTGACGAAAGTCCCGTATGAGAGCCATACGCATTTGCGCGAGCGGAGCCGGAAAAAGCCGTACGGCCCTCCTACAAAAGTGGACGGCCTCGCGCGTTACGATTTCAAGCAATTTTGTCTCCAATTTGGTCATATGATAAAATACTTATTGACTAAGTTAGCTAAGTTAGGTCGGGCCGGATGGGAAAATATTGGGCTCTCGGTCATGGCGCACGAACCTCGCTGCGCTCGGTCCGTACGCCATGAGCTTGAGCCAAATACTTTCCCATCCGGTCCTCCCACTTAGTTAAAGAGTCTGACCCACCCAGTTTCATTGCGCGCCTGCGTTGGTTCATCCGCCATTTTCAGGGCCCCCGAAAATCCATACTGTATTGTATATGAGAAATTCACTCGTGCAAGAGGTGATATGCTTGCCCAAATATGGAATAGAGCCGTATCATAACAATAAGAGAAGCGCGCAATGCAAACTGGGTGGGTCAGACTCTTTAATAAGTACATAATATCCACGTCTGGAACAAACATTACCTCGTAGCAATAACAGGTGGGTGTATATTAAGAAAATGCTGGGTATTTGTATATAAAAGGTGTGTGAAGGGGGGGGGGGGGGGGGGGGGTCATACAATACAAATTACTGACTGATCAGGGGGGATAACTAAATTCACACCTTTTGAAAGGGGTGTATTACCTAATATTTTTATACTTGAAACCCTGAAAAAACATTATTTTAAGGCAGACCTTAAAAGAACCAGCAGTGTCTATTTTCCGTATATCTATAGGAAAACTGTTCCATAGCTTTCTTCCGCTAACTTCATCCATTTCCCCTTCCATTTTCCTGTTGTAACGAGGACAAAATAAATTGTATTCACCATGGCGACTAGTCCTGCTATGCAGATCTGAATTTCTAGCTACTAACTGCGTTGTGCAGCTTGGACAGTCACAGTCGTCTATAATACGCCTAAAAATTAGACTACATTTCTGAGCATTTATTTCATCCCTAAGCGGCAGCCAATTAAGCCGTATAAAAAGCATCGCACTCCTTTCTCTCGTGTCCTCATCCAGAATGACACGAGCTGCTTGTTTTTGCAGTTTACACACCCGTTCAATGTTCTTAGTCATTGCCGAGCTCCAGATACACGATCCGTACAGCATAATAGGCTTGAATCACATTAGAGATGTAGCCAATACAATAAATAAGTAACGACTCGTAGCAAATACATGTATACGGCCCAAAGCGCGAGAAAAACGCGTGCGGTAATTCGCGTTTGATTTTGCTTTTACTTCTGATTGGTCGAGAAAGTGGCGCGAGATTTTTTAACCAATCACGAAGAGTAGCAATGCGATGCAAAAATACAGAATTTTTGAAATTACTTTCGACGCTCAAGTGAAAACCGCTCTATAAATTAATAGACTGACCAAAGCGGACATTTCTGTCTTCTTTTAACCTTCCTCTACTTGCACAACAAGATTCTTTTTACGGACACTCTAAAACGCCGACTCTGAAGCGTGTACACAAAGGGATTAACTGCAGAGTTTAAAGACGTGAGTACCACAGACCATTTGTACAGCGGCGAGCCATACACAGAGTCGGAAATGTTGAATGCTAGGATGTAGAGAATAAGATTCGGCAGCCAACAAATGGAGTAAATGACTGTCAGAGTAATTGCCATTCTGGTGGCTTTTCTTCTTGGAATTAAAATTGCTCTGCGGCTAACTTCTAGAGTTCTTGCTCTTTTCACCCAGAGCTGATAAACTACCTTGGAATATAAAATTGTCATAAATAATGTAGGCAATGCTCCGACAACTGTAAACCAGAGTATGCCATACAACTTAGGAAGGAGAGAGTTAGGCCAATTTTCAATGCAAAAGTCGGTTTTTTCGTCGTAAGACATGATGAAAAATAACGGGAGATTTAGCAGCAAAGCGAAAATCCAAGACAATAGCACCAAAGCTCGTAGTTTCACTTTTGAGAAGTTTTGAGTGGAGAAATGTGGTCTTGTAACAACGTCAGCAACATGACGGCGTTCAAACGCGATTGCAACAAGTGAGAAAACAGATGCTGCCCCGGCAGTCCACATCAGATTTCCTCCGGTGATGTAGCGGCATAAGTAATGGCCTGCTGATCCTCGAGGGTGAACAAAGGAGCGGTGTAATACGTAGCGTGGAATGGCAAACAAGGCCACCATCATGTCAGCTGCTGCCAAGTTTAGAAAGAGAAAATCGAGAGTCGAGCGACGAAATCTGAAGCGCTTCCATTGTAGAATAATCGTACAAACCAAGAAATTTCCAACAAAATCGATTAGTGAAAGCATTGAAAAAGCCACTAAGACCGCAATGTCGTTTTCAGAGGACATTTTGCTTGTATTGCAACAAGACAAAATAAAGTCGTGTTTTTACAAGGATGTACAGACGTGCTCTATGCAATGTGCACTGTGATATTGATTCTTCAAAAATAAATTCTGAGTTAATATTTAATGAAGGGTGCTATCCGTGGAGTGGCGGCTGGTGTCATCACCGGTCGCACAATAAATAAAGTCTGATGAAAACAGGATATGAAAAATGAAATTAAAAAGGTGGCTCGCGAAAATGAAATGAAATTTTCATACTTTTGTTACATTGTTCTTGTTTCATTTCAGTTTTACTACCCAAGGCATCACAGCGGAGTCTTCTACCATTTTGTAGAATAATTTTCCATAAGGAAAATGAACCACATTTTTCTTGCAAATAATGACAAAAAGAAGACAAAAATCAGTATTTCTACATTCCATACATGTATTTGCTACGAATACTTAACCACGCCGGCGACGTGGCCGGCAATAGGAAATTTATTCGTCACGACAATTTTAACCGAATAAAATAGTATACCGGTAATTCAATACAAGTTCTGTTAAGCAGTTTATATGATGAAAAAAAAAAAATGACTGATGATTTACCAATCATATTAAGTGAATTAAGAGAATTTCCTCTTTACTCCCCTCGAGTGATTTTAATGTGTTTTGTTTCGGTCTCTTCCGTATTAAAAATATAACAAGCTAATAAAAAATACGAATCTGTTATCAGAGAAACCCAACGAACCAAGTTCCCCAGACTTAAAAAAAACATAAGTTTCTTTTGATGATTCGATGCTGTTTAAAGCGGACATTTGTATCAGCTACCGATTGTCGATCTGTTCGGAACAACAAATCCTTTTCGGAGCAACAAATCCTTTTCTCATGTATAATTTTCAAGATTTTTTTAAGGGACTTATATTTCCTCCACAAATTTTTAGCTGAACTTTCTAAGAACCAAAAATAGTAAATGTTCATCCTCTTGAAAACGTCAGGCGTATTTTGTGATTGGGTCCGAAAACGTCAGTTTACATTTCACGTTTGAGAACCTGGACTTTTCATTTAATTGTATTAAATCCGAAAATCTGAGGGCGGGATGAACATCCCTAACAGTTACATTTGGCGAAACAATTCGTTGGGTACCATGCCCCTATTGTTACGACTGCTAGAAGAGTAATTTGATATGCTTTCAGGTATAAATATATAAACGGGAATTGTTTGCGAACCAATATATTGCTCAGCGCCTGCGAATGTAAATAATGACGACTGAAAATATTCTCGAAAAATTGACTGATGATTTAAGAATAAGAATAATATGAAATAAGGAAATTTCTTATTTACTCCCCTTGAGTGAATTTAATGTGTTTTGTTTCAGTTTCTTCCGCTGTTTTTTTCTTTTTTTAATTCAGCATAATATATTTATGAATATGTTATGACTGCGAGAAGAGTAATATGCTATCGGCGAAATAGCCAAGTGCTTTCATTCATAAATGGATGGCTTGCAAACCAATATTTTGGGCTAAAAAAATAAATAATAACATTAATGTAAATAAAAAGGAGGAGACTAACATACGGCATCCGATGTTCATATTACTTGCGGTTACACGTTCCAACTTTTACCTACGTATTCGAAATGACAACAACAATTTAAAATGTTTATTTATAATCTTATTATTGCAGCTATAAACAACTACCTCTTTTGCTTAGAGCCGGGGAAGGCAAAAACTGAAATGACGACTGCTAAAATTCATTTCGCTAATGATATTGCTGGGTTATCGATTCGATCGCAATGATAATTTTTTTAGCCAAATGCGGCACGTAAATGATGAGTTTATAACTAGGATAAGCAAGTGTTATATTTTAAGGCGGGTGATAGCACTCAAGTCTGCGTCTGAGTAGGTTTTCTTCCGATTGCCTTTTATTTAAATAGCAAAAGATGCGACGTCCATCAAGATAAGCAGTTAAAGAGAGCAAAATATATCTATCAAATTAACAAAGGACAAACTTGTGCGTGGGGAATATCAATTGGCAAATAAAATGTAATGCTTACCGGACTGACATAAGAAAAAAAAATCGAATTATGAATTACGTTTTCTTCCATGTGTACACTTTTTTTAAGGTATGTTGTCGGTAAAAAATAACCTGTTCCAAGCGTTAAGGCGAATGAATACATAAATGAATTAATGCCTTTTTCTCGCCACTTAAAATGGCTTTTAATGGAAATATCTCGTTCTCGTTTCAAGTAATCCAAAAACTCCCTGCTCATCTCATGCATGAATCTATCAGTTATTGGATGTTTTGTAAATGTTTGGGTGATTTTTGGGTATGTTTGGGAGGAAATTGTTTTTATTAAAGGATTTGTTTAATTTAGGGAAAAAATTTAATGTAGTTTTAAAATTACAATTTGAAGTTAAAAATAAGATGGACACCAAAATAGTCCACTATCATATCAACCTTGGGTGCTCTTGTTTAAAATGTCATTGAAGCTAACATCAAGAGCGCGATCAAACCCTTTTGCGTGCCTGATGCCTTGAACAGCTGGGAAGTGGAAACAAAAATAAATCATAAATTATATATACACTAACGACCGTGGCGAGTATAAGAACAAATCGTCAGATTAAACAAAAAGTACTGATTATAAGAGTGTTCAAAAAAGTCTACGACGCAATAGAATTATGTGAACAAGACAAATAAATTATTTACATTTAATATATTGTTGTTTAAGATTTATTCCTTCCTTAAAGATTTTCAGGGGATATAACTTTGGATATACTTTGTTATAATAGTTGACAATTTACTTTTTTTCTGATTTCCCAGAAACCCATTCGGTCGTATTGTTCATGGTTTATACTTTTTACACGACAACGTTTTTTTCAATCAGGTATAGACTCGCATAAATAGTAAATAATTTTCGCTTTTATTGAGTCTGATAACTTGTGGACATCCTTCTTATTCACTTACTGTGTAGTTTAAATTAAAGATTTTTCAAACTTTAAATAAAGTAAATTGCGCATGGCTCATAGAAAATAAATACTCGAACTATTTTGCTCCATCTATTATCATTTTTTCTTTTAGCGTACTCGATTTTTTTTACAGCGTCTAGAACCTATTATTCCATTTGTTTTCCGTGATGATTTAGCTCCTTTGTAATGGACAGTTTCTACTAAAATGTATAACTTGCAAAAGGTCTTGATGTTAGTAGGCAGGTTATAATTTTAAGAAAAACGACAAAACGTTTTAGTTTGAAAAACATGTTTCGACAGCAACTTCTGTCATCTTCAGTTAATAAGTAATGTACAAAGCGTTGACAGTGAATATATAAGTGGGAACAAATGTTAATTATGCTAGTAACAACAATGTAAATAAAAGCGTGGCAATGTGAGAATTATAAGGATAGTTTCAAATTTACATGATATAATTGTTGATTCAAAGACGGTTTTTCTCTATGAATATGAAAAGCCTCTTTTATCTTAAGTTGGAAACTCGTAGAAGCGTGATCTAAAATATGAAAGCAATCTTGTGAACACAAGGTTAACGACAATGTTCAGAATTCAGTAGATGTTTGAAAATGTGAGAGGTCCTGTCATTGACTAAGTGCTCCTGACGCGTGTGGAAAAATGCCGGGTTGTTTCGCCGACATAACAGGCATTACAGCCCGTACATACAAACTTATAAACCACACGCGAACGAAACCCGTCAGGGACAGGGTCTTTCACACTAAACATGTTGCCTATCTTAAAGGAAGAAAAAACTAATTTTATATCCAAATCATTGCAATAGCGCTTGATAAAGTGACGAATCTTTTTCTGAGTAACGACAGAAAAATGTCCTGTGTAGGGCAGCAGTAAAATGTAGGTGAAGTGGGAAGAGAATCCCGGGGACAATGATTACTTACCCTAAGTAATCATTGTCCCCGGGATTCTCTTCCCACTTCACCTACATTTAAGTTGCCCTACACAGGACATTTTTCTGTCGTTACTCAGAAAAAGATTCGTCACTTTATCAAGCGCTATTGCAATGATTTGGATATAAAATTAGTTTTTTCTTCCTTTAAGATAGGCAACATGTTTAGTGTGAAAGACCCTGTCCCTGACGGGTTTCGTTCGCGTGTGGTTTATAAGTTTGTATGTGCGGGCTGTAATGCCTGTTATGTCGGCGAAACAACCCAGCATTTTTCCACACGCGTGCGTGAGCACTTAGTCAACGACAGGACCTCTCACATTTTCAAACATCTACTGAATTCTGAACATTGTCGTTAACCTTGTGTTCACAAGATTGCTTTCATATTTTAGATCACGCTTCTACGAGTTTCCAACTTAAGATAAAAGAGGCTTTTCATATTCATAGAGAAAAACCGTCTTTGAATCAACAATTATATCATGTAAATTTGAAACTATCCTTATAATTCTCACATTGCCACGCTTTTAGCCCCATTTACACGACATTCATTTTGGGTCCGGCACTCCTAAATTTTGGCCCGCGGGCCGATAATTTAGGGCACGGCCCGCTTGATTTTTGCTGTGTAAATGCAAAATGTTTGGCACGCGTGCCCAAAAATTTAGGCGGGCCGAGACCACCTCAGGAGGTAGTCTCGGCCCGCCTAAAAAGAGGCCCGCGTGCCAAAACGAATGCATTCTCGTTCCCGGCGAAAATAACTTTTGGCGCCAAAATTTCAATAATACAGGCGCAAACGTTTGTTGTTCGCGGAAAGAAAGATGGCCTCAAGAGGGAAAAGTACACACAAAGGTAACTGATACTCCAAATAAGTTAGCAATGGTTCTATATTCTGCTGTCGAGGCTACGTAATACAAGGCTATTGCCAATGGACGATTTTGGAGTAACATCCTTTCGCACCGGTGTGTCCTGACGAGATATGTCATCACAAATCTCATGGAGAATATATTCAAATGTCCCACGGGTTACTCTGAAGTTTGAGTAACACAGTTCATCCGGAAAACGTGATTCGACCATGTCGAACCAGGCAAAAGAATGCGGGTGCATTCACACATCTCTCAACCGCGGAGGGTTTAAACAGCTCAAAATAGCTTGCATCAGGCCGTACTATCGCCGCTTCAATGCCTTATTGAAGAGTGGTACAAGCGATGGCCTTGCTTCGTTCCTCAGTTGTGTTGGTCGTTTTCGCTTTTTAAAGGCATAAAGCGATAAAATTGCTTTTCGCACTCGAGTATCCGCCATTTTGAACAACCCGCGTCCGCGAACCCGAATGGAAACTATAATGAGGAAAAACAGCGAAGAAAAAATATACAACTAGAGAACTTGAGGTTTCCCGATATTTCGGACAGCCAAGCTGTCCTTCTTCAGGGAATATAAGAAGGACAGCTTGACTGTCCGAAATATCGAGAAACCTCATTCTCTAGTTGTATATTTTTTCTTCGCTGTTTTTCCTCCTTATAGTTTTTATTCTAAGTACTTAAAAATAGCAAGATTTGGTTTGTGGTCGTTTTAATATAAGTTTCAACCCAAATGTCCCCGGGGACAAGCGAAGAACTATGTGAGCCGCTGTTAATGAGACCGGTCAGGCCCGCAAATTTAAGAGTGCCGTTCTCATTTTCGGGGCATATGATGCCCGATTTAGGGTGTTAGCTCTATTGTACATTGTACACATTCATTGTATTAGGTAAAATTATGTATTCTAATATATTCTATGGTATTGTATTCTATTGTATTGTCGTTCTTTTGTGCTCTAATATTCTATTGTTTTAACAAAAGAATAAGTGTTACCCCTAAATCGCGCATGGTATATTTCGGGGTGCCGTTCAGAAATGAACATTAAAAAAAATCGAACATATTTTGACGTGTAAATGAAGCGGGCCGTGCCCAAAATTATCGGCCCGCGTGCCAAAATTTAGGAGTGCCGGACCCAAAATGAATGTCGTGTAAATGGGGCTTTTATTTACATTGTTGTTACTAGCATAATTAACATTTGTTCCCACTTATATATTCACTGTCAACGCTTTGTACATTACTTATTAACTGAAGATGACAGAAGTTGCTGTCGAAACATTTTTTTCAAACTAAAACGTTTTGTCGTTTTTCTTAAAATTATAACTTGCAAACGTTAAATATCCGTGCATTGTTGCATGTTATCCTGGATCAGCTTAGTTTGTTACAATAAATCGGAACATAAATTAAATAAAACTTTGATCCTGATTAAATATAGAAACCGCCGCATTCCTCTCATGGAATTAACACCTTCCATGGTATATGCACACATGCGTCTCGTAGTACCTTTTTTAACCCTTTTACCTCCCCAAAGTGTCAAATATCAAACTTTAAGAAAAATTCCAAATTTCAAAAAACAAATGGTACCAAGAAAAATGGTGTTAGTAAAACGCGGAGTCGGGGCCGGGATCGGGGTGGGATTAGGTCTAGGATTAGGTATGGGATTAGGCATAGTGTTAGGATTAGGTAAAGGGATTATATTCAATCCCATACCTAATCCTAGACCTAATCCCACCCCGACCCCGACCCCGGCCCCGACCCCGCGTTTTACTGACACCCCAAGAAAAAAGTACCGCTGAAGTGGTTTCATTTCAATAATCGGCACACCATAGAATTTTGTCCACAGACTCAAAAGTTAGAACTACATTACATATCTCCATAATTGACTCTGGTAGTAAAAGGGTTAAATTTGGTAGACAACGAAGAATCAAAGTCCAGTCTAGCCTCATTCTCGACCCAAGAGCTAGAGCTCTACTCATTTGCTAAGGGAAATAAAAAGCCCTATGGTCGACAACAAGTGAAGACCACTTTGTACTTTTGGCGTTTTCGTAGCCTGAGCGCTGACGTCCCGTATTTCCTTTGCTTCAGGTGGAAAAGAGACGTCTGTGTTACACCGTCGTTAATCGTGTTTCACTATCCTGTATTTCTGGATTCAATGTTGCAGAAATTACCATGACTAACGCGTGCCATGAAATGATATTGACTTTCGCATTATCTCTCGATGTTATGCTGGTTGTGATATTGTTTTGAAGATCCAATACCTAGTCATTTTTCCTCGCTTTTCTTTTAGCTCAGAGGTATTGAAAGCTTTTAAAATTTATCTGCAAAACTCCGTTTTTGACGCATGTTTTTCTTCGAGGAAGGATTGTATTTTTTTTATTTTTGTAGTTTCCCTTTTATTATAAATACGTAGATTGGATGTTGCGAAAAAGGAAAATGAGAATGGGGAAATGAAAAATGGGAAATGGAAATTTTTTTAATGCGGAATGGGATTTTGATGATAATACAGACCAACGGTGATTATTTCAGCATTTTTTGGAAGCTTTTGTAATTTAAAAGAAGCTCAAGACATGTTATGATCGCACAAACTATCGTGAAAACTGTCAAATTCTTACGTAGTTGCAGGGTGTGGCACCACTATAAAATCTGAAAGAAAACTCCACCGAAGCTCTAAAAGAAAACACTGAGAAAATTTCAGAACTTTTGGCCGCCAATCAGCGCTGGGTCCTCGGATGCTAGAGAAACAGCAAGATACTGGAACACTATTAACAACGGCGTTACGCAGAAGCCCCTTTTTAAAATAGGAGACGTCTGCGCACAGGCTAGCCTCGTCCAACTCTTCAAAAGCATTTAAACTTACACGTAATCACCTATTAACAAGAAAGTCTGCAGACCTATATGTTTTGTAACAGAGAGCTCCCCTAATGTGCTGACGAAAGTTGGTACTATGAAGAGCATAAATGAATGGGTTCATCGCTGAATTAAGACCCACAAGTACAACTGACGTCACATATGGGGATGAACCGTACGCATAAAGCTCAGGCTTGAACTGAGACAACATATAGAGCACTAAATTTGGTAACCGACATACTGCATATATAATACTCACGACTAAAACCATTTTAGTCACCTTTAGTCTGGCTCGAATGCGCGCCTGTTCTGCTAAAAGCGGTGTGCGCTCGCCATTTTTCCAAAGCTTACACAATACTCTTGAGTACAGAAAGATCATGGCTGCCACGGGAAAAGCACCGAAAACAAAAAAGCACGCGATTGTGTACGCTTCGGCCAGCTGCTTATTTGGCCAGCGTTCTATGCAGTGGTTTACTCCGTTTTTATGCCGAACCACAGCAAACAGAGGCAGGTCGAACAGCAACGCATAAATCCAACCAGCAGTTACCATTGCAACTAACCGACGTATTGTAAGTCGCGAGCGATCGCTCAGGGGTTGAACAACAGCGTAATAACGTTCCACTGCGACAACTACCAGAGAGAACGTAGAGGCGGCCTGGCCAACCCAGATGAAGTTTCCCCCGGTAACAAGCATGCACATGTAGTCTCCTGCAGTGCCGTTTGGGTGTTGAAATGTCCATTTGATGACGTACTGTGGAGTGATAGCAAGAGCCACCATCATGTCTGACACAGCGAGGTTCACCAGCAGGTAATTTATGGGTGCTCTCATACCGCGGTACCGTAGAACCACCAGACACACCAAGCCGTTACCAAGGAGATTTATTATAACCATCACGGAGAAGGCCACTGTAAGGCCAAGATCAAATGATGTCATAGATGCCATTGTTTCCTTTACAGCTGTAAAAGAAAAAAATAAAACTGATGTCTAGCTCAAACTTTCTGCGAGTTCAATCACAATTTCAAAAGTAGCTATGGAAACGTGACGCTGCAATACTGTCACATATCCTTCTATGAAAATGCTACTTTTAGACTTCGTACGCGTAGCTTATCTTGTATTCCAGGGAGCGAAATACTTAAGCGCGAGTGACAGTCTCTTAAAGTTGCCTCGTCTCAGGTGCCGGCAAGGCATCGTGGAAAGGATTCAAATTGCGATTGTGGCACTTTGGAATTGTTTGGTGATTAAGACGCTTTCAGAGTTCAAAGCTTGATTTTATGTGTGGTTCTCGGTTCTTTAGAGTCCGTTGATGAAATCGATCTTTATGTGTTTTGTTTCACAGAAAACTATAAAACCTCTTGTAATGACAACTGATCTGCACAAAGTTCACGCAATCAGGCTACGCTATACGATGGATTAAATTTATAATTTATCGGGTTACTGTTTAATTAAAATGAAATATTTCATGTTCAGCTGGGGATTATGCTGAATCGAAAATTCATTATTTTGACTATAAGGTGATTGCATGAATTTATTTACGAAATATTTAACTTTAACTTTAATGTATACACTCTTATTATTTATATTGTTCGAAAATCGAATGGCTTAATTTTGTAAAGCTATGAATGAACCGTATGAATGAACACTACACTAAGTGCCGACATTACTAAGTTGTCTCAAAGATATCAAACAGCTCTGAAGTTTAGGTAATGCATTTTGTATAAGTTCATCCCAAAATTAAGAGAAATGATGTTCATAAATATCTCCACGTGCAAGTTAAATCTGACAATATATCACATATATACCTTGATTCTTGACCGTCTCGACCCCGATAGAGTTTGATCGATGGATAGAAATGATTTTCTCTCCTATAAACTTTGCCTTATTTTAGCGGGATTTTTGCCACAAGAGATGGAATTGAAATCAAGAACTGATGAAACAAACTGAGACTTGCTTTCTGGCGCTGAAATGTACATTGCACAAACCTTGCGAAAGATCTAGATGTGGATTGCGTGACGTGCTGAAAGCAAATTAACGCAAGGTTCGTTTCCAGGCTTCACTGACTAGGCATAGAGAAAAGGAACCTGAGGACGAAGTTACTATTTCCGGCAAATTATAAACAGTCGCTGGTGTGACAAAGGAACAGTCTAGTGTTTTATTGATTTTGGAACTTATCTTTACCCATTTCACTGACCCATCATAATGGAAGTCAATCAGGTATGAAACTCTTGTCGAATCTTTGTCGCTTTGTTCCGCAAATTACACGATTAAGCTAGCTTTTTTTCAATGAGTTCTAAACTCAGCCGAGTTACGAATTTCCCATGCATAACGTAATACAAATATACATCTATATATACTGAAAAGGGTTACAATGAAATAGCCTTGGGAGGAAGACTCAAGAAACCCTAACGGGTCTTTACAAGACTTACAGCTTACAAAGTAGTCTCCCTGTAATGAATATTATTTCCCATCAGCATAACGCTATCATTCAATGAATAGGCATCCGCGGTAAGATCAAATTGTCTCCCTGTATAACGACGTTGATTACTAAAAGTTTAGACAAATCAAACGATTAATTCCTTGTGAGTACGTTGTCAGCCTCCCACACAGCCGTTATTTGTCTCGTCTCGCAACTTGCGGATGCCTATTCATTGAATGATAGCGTTACGCTGATGGGAAATAATATTCAATCAATGTCGATCAGGCCAATATCAAAATTTTAATTAGGTATATCTTTCCGAGAAAAACATCATTGGAAGTGTAAACACATGCCAGCCATGTGGGTCAACAAAAATCAGGTAGATTTCATAAAAGCCTACAAATACAGCCGCCTCTCATTGCTCCCGTCCCTAAAAGAAACGGCCAGGAGCAATGAGAGGCAGCTGTATTCGCGGGCTAATAGGCCATTTCCGAGTTGCCTTTAGCCTCTCTATCAAAGCGAGGCTAGGTGCGAAACCTTTCATTTGAAAATGAGTTTTCATTCACATGCAAATAAGTTTTACTTGCATGTGAATGAAAACTCGTTTTCATATGAAAGGTTTCGCACCTACAACTAGCCTCGCTTTGATAGAGAGGCTAAAGGCAACTCGGAAGTGGCCTATTTCATAACGACGTCACCAAAGTAGTTGCTTTGTGACTGTACTGTGACGGGGGTGGACCCCCCCCCCCCCCCCCCCCCCCCCCCCCTTCCTCAGAAATATAATGGTTCACCCCTTAATGTCCTCTATGACGATATATGACCATAAGACATCAGACAGTAGGGAATGACGTGAAAACGAAAATGAGGGGGGAGGGGTGGGGTGGAGGTAACAGGCGAGTAAACTGGGGAGATTCTCTCTTTTTTGGGCCTACCCTCCGTCGGTACTCAAATTTTGTTTTACGCATCCTTCGCTCCCACTATCTGAACGCTCGAAACGGGCCAAACAACAATAAGTAGTTAACTCATTTTGTCATAGACAACTTATGGGTTCTGATAAAGTATTTCTTTTCCAGCTTGCACAGTTGGTAAACGAAACAATGACGTCAACAGATATTGGCCTAACAGTGGCCTTTTCCGTGATTGTTTTGATTAACCTCCTCGGTAACGGCTTGGTGTGCCTGGTGGTTCTTCGATTTCGCGGCATGAGAGCACCCTTAAATTACCTGCTGGTGAACCTAGCTGTGTCAGACATAATGGTGGCTCTTGCTATTACTCTACAGTACGTCGTCAAATGGGCATATAATAATCGTCACCCGAAAGGGTCTGCAGGAGACTACATGTGCAGGTTCATTAGCGGAGGAAACTTCGTTTGGATTGGAGGAGCCGCGTCTGTTTTCTCTTTGGCAGCAATTGCAGGTGAGCGCTACCTCACCGTCGTTCGTCCCCATGGCGAGCTTCCGGGACGAAATGTCCGTCGATTAACTGCTGTTATAGCAGGTAGCTGGATTTATGCCTTGGTTGTCAACTTACCTTTGTTCTTTGTGGTTCGATGTGATGACACAAAATTCCACTGCAAGGAACAATGGCCGAACAAAAGACTGGCTGAAGCATATACAGTTGGCGCTTTTTTTCTTTTTGCTGTTATTCCCATGGGAGCAATGGCAATTTTATACTCAAAGGTTCTCTGCAAGCTTTGGAGAAGTACCCATGCAGAGCACCCACCGTTACTATCTGATCAGGCCAAACTCAAAGCAAGACTAAAGGTCACCAAGATGGTTTCATTCGTTAGTATTTTGTACGCTGTATGTTGGCTACCAAATGTGGTACTTTATATGTTGTCTCAGTCTGAGCCTGACCTTTATGCATATGGTTCAAATTACTATAAGACGTCAGTTGTACTTGTAGGTCTTAATTCAGCTATGAACCCGTTTGTTTATACGCTCTGTAGCGCCAACTTTCGTCAGAACATCAGACGCTCACTCAGCTTTGGAAGAAATAGGTTAGCCTATACCCTTTAAGCAAGATAATGCTGGTTTTCTAATTCGTTGGAATACGGATAAAAAGTGCAGCCTTCTTTCACACTTTCAAGAAATCTGGTTGACTTTCAAGGCCAATTGTGAACTTGCATGGCGCAGCGGCTTCTTTGACAAAGAGCTGGTAACGACATCTGCTCTACAAGCTCAAATAGACTGATAACTAAACTAAGTATAAACCCAAGTTGTTCAACGTTTTGAATACAGTAATTAAGTTAAACCTCCACTAACGACGAACAGTCCATAAGACCCGAGGACCGTATTCACACATCGGGTAACAGTTCGGGTAATGATACGCACTTGGCTGAGTGCTTCAAGTGTTCTTAGCCTTACTTACGACATAAGGCAGCTGTACGTACAAGAATTTTAAACTAGGTTGAAGTCACAGAAACTCAACACAACTGTGCTCGATGGCATACATTTTTGACATTTCAGTGTGTAAAAAAGATTGTCGGCCGGGACCAGGAGAATTGTCGAAAGACGGTCTGTATCGTTATGAATCAAAGGGGTCTAAGAGCCATCTCGTGAATACTAAGCAACGTAAGGTTAGGTCCACAGATGGTTTCAATTCTATAAGAGGAGTTTTCCAAAGTAGAGGTTCCACTGTAGCAGTATTTTTCTGGTTTGCAATCTCTTGTCATCTTTATCTATATAAAAAAACCTTGAAATACCTCTTGTACTTAACTGATTATATAATGGTTACATAAAAGTACTCCTGGGACAAAATGTCGGTAAACTTCAGAGAGCACTCCTTTTGGCGAAAATTCGCTAAGAGAATCTGGATTTGCTGCTAAAATTAAATACTCTAAAGACAATAGACCGATTGCATAAATGGCGCCGAATTTGAATAACAATACGTTAGGAAACCTTAGCCTCGCGCTCATGTTCCCAGACAAAGGATTTCTCTCATCAACGCGAGGCTAAGGTTTTCTAACGTATTGCTCAAATTCGGCGCCATTTATGCAATCGGTCTATTGAAGGAGAAAATTTCACATAAGTTTTCTTAAACTTCCGGTTAACAAACTTTCGGAGACACCGTCAATCATAGTGTGTACGACCACCTGCTTTCTGGTTCCCAGAGCACTTCTGGAGTTGTCTGGTGATTAAAATGTAAGACGCTTTCAGAGTTCAAAGCTTGATTTTAGGTGTGGTTATCGGTTCTTTGGAGTCCGTAGATGAAATCGATCTTTATGATTCCAATTTCCTGTCTTTCATTGTTTCACAGAAAACTATAAAACCTCTTGTAAATGACAACTGATCTGCACAAAGTTCACGCAATCAGGTTACGCTATACGATGGGTCCAATTAATTTATCGGGCGGCTTTTATGTCGATAATGAAATATTTTATGTTCAGCTAGGAATAATGCTAGATTAGAAGTTCATTACTTTGACTATAAGGTGATTGCAGTTTCCTTAAAAGTCCTGAATTTATTTACGAAATATTTTATTTCATGAAGTCAACTTTAATATATTTACTTTTAAATATTGTTCAAAAATCGAATGGCTAAATTTTGTGAAGCTATGAATCCGTATGAATGAACACTGGCTTAATTATCGAAGTGCCAACTTTACTTAGTTTTCTCAAAAATATTTAACATCTCTAAAGTTTAGGTAATATATTTTGTATAAGTTCATCCCAAAATTAAGAGAAATGGCGTGCTTACCATTTGACCAAAAATTCCGGTTGGGGGTGTCCGATGCATAATGGTAAGCAGATTTCCAAATGACCAACCTACCGGAAATAGTACTCTGGTTTTGTTTTCAATATTGGAAATACGCGCGAAAGTGTTTAGCGCGAGACTGGAACCAAAAAAATGGTCAAATGGAACAGAATTTTCCGACGGTTCGTACCAACCGGGATGAAAGGATTACCTCAAAACGTAGTCTACAATTTCAACCGAAATTCCCGAAAAATTACTTTTCCATTTGCTTTCCAACCGAACTTCCGGGATTTTTGGTTAAATGGTAAGCGCCCATGATGTTTATATATATCTCCACGTGCAAGTTAAATCTGTCAATAATATGGTCAATAATATGAGATGTTCAGTAATATCCCCGTTATACCACATGTATATGCACTTATCTTGATTCCTGACCATCGCCGATCCATCGCTGATGGATGGATAGAAATGATTTTCTCTCCTAACTTTGCCTTATTTTATCGGGATTTTTGCCACAAGAGAAGAAATCAAAATCGAGAACTGATGAAACAAACTGGGACTTGCTTTCTGGCGCTGAAATGTACATTACACAAACCTTGCGAAACCAGAGCGAAACTGATCTGAATGTGGATTGCGTGACGTGCTGAACACAAATTAACATAAGGTTCGTTTCCAGGCTTCACTGACTAGGCATAGAGAAAAGGAACCTAAGGACGAAGTTTGTATTTCCGGGAAATTATGAACAGGCGCTGGTGTGACAAAGGAACAGTGTTTTATTGATTTCGGAACTTATCTTTACCCGTTTCACTGACCCATCATAATGGCAGTCAATCAAGTATGAAACTCTTGTCGAATCTTTTTGTCGCTTTGTGCCGCAAATTACACGATTAAGCTAGCTTTTTGTTCAATGAGATGAGTTCTAAACTCAGCCGGGTCACGAATTTCCCATGCATAACGTAATACAAATATACATCTATATATACTGAAAAATGTTACAATGAAATAGCTTTGGGAGGAAGACTCAAGAAACCCTCACGGGCCTTTAGTCTTCCTGTAATGATTGTTTATTTCCCATCAGCATAACGTTATCAGTAAATCATGATATTAATAGGTATCGGTGAGATCAAATTGTCTCCCTGTATATTAAACGACGTTGATTGCTAAAAGTTTAGACAAATCAAACGATTAATTCCTTGTGAGTATGTTGTCGGTTAATAGCAATGGTGTTTTGTCGATGTGAGGGCAGAGCAGGTAATTATTTACTTATAAAGAAGTGCCGTCTGTGACCCCCTGGTGGCCATGCATGCCTATCCGCA
The DNA here is from genome assembly GCA_024195265.1 of Dendrophyllia cribrosa. Taxonomy (NCBI): domain Eukaryota; kingdom Metazoa; phylum Cnidaria; class Anthozoa; order Scleractinia; family Dendrophylliidae; genus Dendrophyllia; species Dendrophyllia cribrosa. The sequence continues at coordinate 35,377,773 of JAJLRJ010000009.1, read as the reverse complement.
TGTTTGTGGTTGAATAGATGGCCTTGTCACAATAAATTAAAAAAAAAAATCGACAAAATCCATCGGCATTGCTGGAAAGCTAAGAGCATCACAAATTTAATACAATGCATGGCCACTATCAGGCCAATATCAAAATTTTAACAAACTGTTAAGAGGTTTATCTTTCCGAGAAAACATTAGATCCGATGTGTAAACATATGCCAGTCATATGGGTCAACAAAAATCAGTAATAATCAGGTTGATTTTATAATAGCCTATGAATACAGCCGCATCTCGCTCATTGCTCCCGGACGCTAGCGGTCGATCGGAAGCGATGAGAGGCGGCCAGAGGAGGTTGGACACGGGCCGAAAGGCATCATGGGATGAATTTTCGTTTTGAGCGACACTCGTTCAGTTTCAAATGAACCTTCGAGCTGTGAGGACCTCGAGGAACTACAAATTTTCGGACTTTTAGCCGCCATGGAAGCATAAATCGGCCTAAATTGAAGGTTATGCCATTACTCTTGTATAGATACCATTTATTTTTACAACTGAATAACTTGAGGCATCATTCTACGCCGATCGAAAGACTTATCTCGTGCACCGACTACAAATATTTGAGCCACAACAAGCACAAATCGGCCTTCATTGAAGTTGATAAGATTCCTCTTGTTACTTAGCAGGGTTTTAAGCCGGTTGATCGATCGAAGCAAGGATGTAAGAGGAATTTCAACGGAGGAATATTTTGTAACGAAAGCTATAAGCTTAAATCACGGAATTACCAATGTTGGTAACCACAACAATCGATCGTTGCATTTTATAGTCCTCTTGAGTTTCAATGTTATAATTTTGAAATAAACGAAGGCAATTTTGTTAAGCTGAATGCTGGTAGTGCCGGATTTGTGTTGTTACGAAGTATAAATACATAAATAATAAAACTGTAAAATCATGTGAAACAACAAACATAATCAATGAAATCAATAATAAGCAATAATAAGTTTACATCATGTGAAACAACAAATAATCAGTGAAATCAATAATAAGTTTACACAGATTATTCCTTGTTAAAACTTCAGGAGGAAAACATGATTTAAAAACCTAATGGAAATAAAGCAGTGACTAACATACATTTTTGCATCTGAATTCAAGAACCATCCTTCTAGAAAGAAATCCAATCCTGGCCATAAAGACCTGGTAGAAAATTGTGTTTAGGAGGACCTCAGGCAAAAAGGAGTTCAAACTTCTGGGCTTGAAAATGAAAATGCAGAGTGTTTTGGCACTCTACTCTGAGTTTGTGGCAAAACAATTCAAGGTACTAGGGAACCATTTTTTCTTTGGGCCCTCTTACTTGGGATGTAATTAGAGCACAACAATCAGGACTGTGCACATGAGAACAACTATATGTTCTTTCACTTGAGCACAAGTCTTAGGTAATTTATAACAAATGTGCAATTGCCTATGTCATAAGCAACCAGGAATTGGAAAGGTGGTCGCTTAGGAAGGATGGTTGCTTATGAGAGTCAAAGTACAACAATAGAGAATGGTTGCTGAAAGAGAGCAAACTGTGGTTGTTCCAATAATTTTAACTAACAACTTTCCTATCAGACAGATAATTCTTAATATGAGGTATTTATGTAAACCATTAAACAATTCCCTCAAAATTTAAATGTCAATTAGTGGTGGAGCAGGGAAAGAAGTGTTGAAATGTTTTATTTTGAAGCAGAACTATTTTAACTACAAGCTCCCCATCTTACTTCATGGTTTTATTGAGTAATTAAAAAAGCAAATGAAGCCTTTTGAGAAGTAGGTACAGAAGTGGGAAACAGAAACAGAAACAGAAATTTCACCTGCTGGTTTACAGCCCCAACCCCCCTCCCTCTCCACCCTTACCATCCTTGATAATTAAGGAACAAGTAATACCCAGGAGCATAGCTAGGGGGGTCCGGGGTGCCTGTGATCTCCCCCCCCCCCCCCCCCCCCCCTCTTTGTGAGATAATTTTAGTAAAACACAGCGTGGATGTTGACATGACAATCTGGTAAGTACCCTGGGTGTGACACAGTGTGACACCCCCTTTGAAAAATCCTAGCTAGTACGCCCCTGCACACCATAGTTAAATGGAGTTGATCAGGAGCCCATTGATATTACAATAGAAAACAATAAATAGTAATCAAAATAATTATAGCAATTTATAAGTGATACAAAAGCTCCAACAAATATCCAGTGTGCCAAAATTTCCCCCAACTATGAAGGTTATTTGAGATCTTCTTTGTGGGTGTGCCAGGATTTCTGAAGACGACCAGACCAAATTCAAAGACAACCCGATCTATTCCGAGGATGTCCTAAGATGTTCCGAATATTTCAGAAGTTTCCATGGACCTCAGTCCTCCGTTTTATAATATCCAGCTGTAATCGTAATGTTCAGGATGATAAAAACCTACAAAAAGTGCTAAATTTCCATTAACATAACTATATTTTTAATTGGATCATGTGATCAGTTAAGGCTGATAGCTCAAATCTGTAAGTCAGGAGTGAGAAACTGCTCCATGGGTGTGAGTTGGTATGAGATAAAAATATTGTATTGTATTGTATTAGATTGGAGTTTTGGACTCGCAGGCATGAGACTTGGCAGATATGTTCTATGCCACCATGCAGAACTTAAGTATAATAAGTTTTCATTGTCAACTGAAGACAAAAGTAAGCAACCCGGAGCTGCTGTGCATTTCTAGCAGGCTACTGTTAGAGCACAATCCATCAAATATCGGTATAGAAAATTATTATTTATCTTAGGAATCAACAAAGAAATATATTTAACAGACTGATTAAATCATTGATGCATATTTTTGTCTGTACAAGTTTATAATTTTATTTATATAACAACACCTTATTGATAATTATCTGCTAAAATATGAAACAACTGACAATATGGGGGCTTACTCAATGACAATAATTCACAGTTCTCAACCCAATTGTGGGTCTCAAGAGCTTTGGATTTTTGCTAAGAGCAGGGCTTTACAAGACATGATAATGACAGACCAAAACCCTCACTGCCATGCCTTAAGCCCCAATATTTTGGGCCAAGCAATAAAAATGTAATTCTTGTTTGGCTGCTATTTTCAGGAAAAAGAGCAGACTGAAGGGCTCCACATTTTGCTGTTGAACCTAGAAAAAGAATAGACTTCATTAGGAAGCCACTCTAATAAATATGAAAAGAAAACAATAACAAACATATAAGCCTTTAGTTATAAAGGTTATAAAAGCTCATATATAAATTGCAATGTTCAACTCTCATGATTAGAGTGTAGATATGAATCAAATATCATGTTTTTCCTCAGAAGACAGAAACTTTGATCTCAAAAGGTCGAAGCAACCTTACAAATTACAGCTTACACACAGTTGTGATAACCTGCGAAAATGACTGAACTTTAATCGCAAATAACAGAAAATTGGTAAGAGGTACGATGTGGTACGACGTTTTAAATTAAAAGAATAACGTTTTCTACAAAAGATGGTGCGATTTTCGTGGCTAGAACCCACACGATATAGCGTCAAGAAACGAACGCGTTGGTTGACTACACAACGTGGACGAAAGCCGCCATATTGGACCGGCTTGCGAGGAAGTCTAATAAAAACGAATTCTGCTACAAAAGTTGTAATATAAACAAGTAAATACCAAAAGTAGCAACATACCTTTCATGAAAACTCCTTTACTGGAAAAAGCGGACTTCATATTTGAAGAAAAACACACTAAAAAACCATGAAATGTTGCGTGGAGAAATTCTCGCAGAAAAGACTGTGAATGAATACGTTGATCTGATTGGTCGACTACTCCTACCAGGATACCTTTCGGCCCGTGTCCAACCTCCTCTGAGAGGCGGCTGTATTCGCAGGCTAATTTCATAAGACGTTACCAAAGTAGTTGTTCTAGTATTGGCAAGCTTAGTAATATTCAATTTCTTGATAATCAAGAGGGTTTCTTTGTTTGAGACATTTTAGAGTTTGATTTATGCATCGTGTGTGTTAATATAATGTGTATTCTGTCACAGACAAAGATTAATTTATCCAACGTTTCTTTAATTTGGTGTATAACACGTACTAAATAAGAGTAATAGAGTAATCTCCTCACCATTTATCCGGATTACAGATAACTTTAATTCTGTTCATCTTCACTGGTCATCTTTCAGGGACCGACCATTTTACTTCTAAGGAAGAGGTGGGTTGGGCGATTTTGAAAAAAAAAATCCTACAAGCCAACTTGCTGAGAAAAAATATCCCGCAAGGCAACTTGCTGAGAAAAAATATCCTGCAAGCCAACTTGCTGTGAAAAATATCCTGCAAGCCAACTTGCTGTAAAAAAATATCCTACAAGCCAACTAGCTGAGAAAAAATATCCTGCAAGCCAACTTGCTGAGAAAAAATATCCTGCAAGTCAACTTGCTGTGAAAAATATCCTACGACTGCGAAAGCCCGACCTGAAGCTTTGTGTTTTTTAAAGAATTCCTACAGCAATGCAGCTGGAGGAATAATATTGAGCACATGATCACCACCACCCTCTCCTCCCTCATTCTCAGAAATCTTATGGTTCACCCCTTGATGTCTTTTATGCCGATATATGACCACAAGACATCACAATAACAATAAGCCTGTTTTAGGCTTCTAGGCGTTCAGACAGTACTAGTGGGGAGAGACAGCTGAAAGTAAAAAGGGGTAAAAGGTGAGGAAACTGGGGAGCCTCAATCTTTCTCGCGCCTACCCCCTCCGTCAGCACTCGAATTATGTTTTACGCACCGGCTACCGTTCTTTCCCCACTCTAAACGCTTGGAACAGGCGTAATAACCATAAATTTAATTTTTTCATTAACAATTTATGACTGAGTTCTGATACAGTATTTTTATTTCAGCTTGCACAGTCGGTAAACGAAACAATGCCCTCAATGACATTAACAGATATTGGCCTAACGGTGGCCTTTTCTTTGATTGTTTTGGTTAATCTCCTTGGTAATGGCTTGGTATGCCTGGTGGTTCTACGATTTCGCGGCATGAGAGCACCCTTAAATTACCTGCTGCTGAACCTCGCTGTGTCAGACTTGATAGTGGCTCTTGGTATCACTCCACAGTACGTCATCAAATGGACATTTCATGATCATCACCCAAACGGCACTGCAGGAGATGGCATGTGCATAGTCGGTAACTTCATTTGGATTGGAGGAGCCGCGTCTGTTTTCTCTTTGGCAGCAATCGCAGGTGAGCGTTACCTCACCGTCGTTCGTCCCCGTGGCGAGCTTCCGGGACAAAGTAATCGTCGATTATCTATTGTTATAGTAGCTAGCTGGATTTATGCCTTAGTTTTCGACTTCCCTTTGTTCTTCGTGGTTCGATATGATGACAAACAATTCTACTGCAGGGAGCAATGGTCGAATCATAACTCCGCACTGGCAAAGGCATATACAATTGGCGCCTTTTTCCTTTTTGCTGTTATTCCCATGGGAACTATGGCAATTTTGTACACAATGGTTCTCTGCAAGCTTTGGAAAAGTGCGCATTTAGAGCGAGCACCTTTGATAGCAGATCAGGACAAACTCAAAGCAAGAATAAAGGTCACTATGATGGCTTTCTTCGTCAGTATTTTGTACGCTGTATGTTGGCTACCAAATGTGGTACTTTATATGTTGTCTCAGTTTAAGCCTGACCTTTATAAATACAGTTCAGTTTACTATAAGACGTCAGTTGTACTGGTAGCTCTTAATTCAGCGATGAACCCATTTGTTTATACTTTCTGTAGCGCCAACTTTCGACAGAACATCAGACGTGCTCTCAGCTTTGGAAGAAATAGGTCAGCCTATACCATTTAGTCCATTTAGGCAAGATGATGCAAGTTTCCTAATTCGTTGGAATACGGGAAAAAAATGTATTCTTCTTTCACACTTTCAAGAATTCTGGTTGACTTTCAAGGCCATTTGTGAACTTCGCGCGGCGACTTCTTTGACAAAGCGGCTGGTAACGACGTCTGCTCTACAAGCTCAAATAGACTGATAACTAAACTAAGTATAAACCTAAGTTGTTCAACGTTTTGAATACAGTAATTAAGTTAAACTTCCACTAACGACGAACAGTCCACAAAGTTGCTCCTCTCTTGGAGCCAAGAGTTGGAGTTGGAGTTGGAGTTGGCCCAAGGACCGCGTTTATTCACACACATCGGGAAGCGGTTCGGGTAATGATACGCACTTGGCTATAAGTGCTTCAAGTGTTCTTAGACCAGGAACACTTGAAGCACTTACGGGCAGCCCTACATACAAGAACTTTAAACTAGATTGAAGTCACAGGAACTCAATGCAACTGTGCTCGATGGCCTGGACTCACCAGCATACATTTTTGACATTTCAGTGTTACCGGGCCTGACACACTTATTGCTTCTTCCATGCACGTTCAGCGCCTTTAAATCTAGGGCCGAGAGAAGGTGACTAGGGGAGAAACATTTCATACATTTTCCTACACTTCGAACAGTCGCCTTTTTTCTTAGATCCTTGGAGCGAGTGGAAATGTATTAATCATGCAAATAATGCGAGGGCTCTCCTTTTGGCGAAAATTCGCTAAGAGAATCTGGATTTGCTGCTGAAATTTAATACTCCAAATACAATTGATAAAGCAAATTTAACAAAAGTATTCTCAAATTTCCTGTTAACAAACTTCCGGAGACACCGTCAATCATACCTCGTTTCGCAGATACGGCAGCCATAATGATTCTGCCCCCAGGGCATCCCATAATGACCATTTAAATTAATATATTCCTTTGTTTTCAATGTTCATTATGGGATGCCCAGGGGGCAAAATCAATATGGCTGCCGTATCTGCGAAACGAGGTATAGTATCGCACCTGCTTTCTCGTCCCCATAGCCGCTCGGTCCTCTTGACCACCAGAGCCTGTCCTCGTGCTCAGGCTCCGGCGGCTAAGAGGACCAAGCGGCTCTGGGGACCAGAATGCGCGAGTACAGACACAAATCCTGGAAAGGCGTCACTAAACATAAGTGAATTGAGTTTTTTGTTGGATCTCGTCTCGTCCCTTCCTCCACCAAGGTGGTATCAGTGTAATTATCTGCGTACAGAACTTGGAGACTTGTAGAGACCCTTGGTTGATCGTAGAGTATTTTGTAAAGTGACATGTCATCTTTGAATCATTTCCAGCGATTGGCAATAATGTTTATTTTCTTGCCATCTGGAAAACCAGTTCCAAGCGAAGACAGTTCACCATGTGTTACGAGATAAAATATTCCCGATTCTTGGAGCATACTGGCAGCGTCCACGGGTCAGTTCCCCCGGGGGAGGGGGGGGGGGGGGGGGTGCTCTCTATAATGGGCTATACGGGGATGCTGCGCCCGAAAGGGGTACCTTTTTTAGGTTGGAGGTATATGAAAGGGTAGGAATTTCACGAAGTATAGGAAAGGGTAGGGAAAACACTAGTTGAAATATAAAAAAAGGCCGGGTAGGGAAAACTGACAATTAAGTATTATAAAAAGGGCCTTTCAAAATATATCAAACAGACGCACGTAAAGGCTATATGAAAGGAGTACCATTTTCAATGAAAGGTGTATGAAAGGGATATCTTTTCTGTCAAAAACGGTATATGAAAGGCCCGGGGGGGGGGGAGGGGAGGGGGAGGGGGGTTTTCTGCAAATGTTTGGGCGGCGCTGTGCTGCTGGGACTCTGAGACTGCCCTATACTAGACAAGGCTCCTGACTAGACCATTTTAGCTGCATTTTGCAACCCTATTGTAGACTAAACACCGAAAAACCCTACCCTATCCTAGACCAAAGTTTTGAATGCTTTCTTTGTTATTAGTTACCAGAGGTCAGTAAAAATGCCGTACTGCCTGCCGTACCGATTTTTAAATGCCATTTGCCAGTAAACCTTGTATAGACTAAATTCTTCACGCAACTGATCAGTTTTGCGGGAAATGATACCCTATTCTAGACCAAAATTCTCTGAATACTATACCCTATCCCAGACTAAACTGCCTGATAACCATACCCTTCACAGCGGCACATACCTATATAGCCCATATATGGGAGTACCCCCCCCCCCCCCCCCCCCCCCCCCCCCCCTCGGGATGAAAAGGTAAGGGCCCGTTTACACAGGCGATTTTTTTGTGCAGTTTTTGTTGCACTTGTCGATGCAAAGAACAAACGGGCGCTGATTTCAGTGCGATTTGGATGCGATTTGTCGCGCGATGTTGAAGACGGTTTCGAACATGTTTGAAACCTGATGCAACTTGGCGGCGATTTTTGGGAAATCACAGCAAATCAAAGCAAATGTCAATCAATTAACTTTATTTAAACACGGTAAAACGGCTCAGTAAAAACTGTTTTTCAGACATGCCGTGCACTTAAATATAATCTAATCTAAATAATAACAAACATATATATATATGTATGGTGGCAAAACTGTTCAATAAATTAGTGTAAATATACTAATAAGATCGCACAGTAAATCGCCGCTACTTTATACTTGCGACAAAAGTTGCATTGGAGAGCGCGACAAAAATCACAACAAAAATCGCATGTGTAAATGGACCTATTAAAGGGTTTGGATCTCAGTTGTTTTGCGCCGCCATTTTGAACTGGGACACGAGTAGCGTGACCAGACCGGTCACGCTTGCTCACATGATAAATGCTGCTGCAGTGCGGCATTAAAATACATCGTGTTTTTCGGTGTTCTTGGTATATTCACATAACATTTAACGAATTTGAAAAACTTCTTTTCCATCGAGGTGAAGTTCGATTTAAGGTAAGTTAGTATAATATTACATTGATATATTGAGCGTGATTTCGCGACTTCTAAATATCGAAATTGAACTCCAAAGTGCCGTCTGTAGTTTATACTATTATCCTACTCATGAATGTAACTGTGTTGTTCATGAAAGTATTACTCGTGTTACCTGTGTTATCTTTAACGACAATAATCGCTTGTGGAAACATTCACTCGAACATTGTTGGGCATTGTTGATTGCAACATTCGGGAAATAGAACACGAGGATAGAATTAAGTGCTGATTAAACTGGGCCAGACAAAGAAAACAGACAGACATGGCCGTTCATACCAAAATCAACAAAATCATTTACCGTTCGTTCAGTTCTTCTGTATTGAATTTCGAACAGCTTAATCTAAAGAAATAAATACGAATAATTTACTTTAAGAAAAAATGGTAATGTTATTTGGACGTTAAAATTATGACTCAAGAGTCTCGTGTGATACGTGGCAGACTTCGAGTGTTAACACAACACCGGCGGAGTTGGTACCACTGTGCAACTCCACTTCCGAACGTGGGCCCAGGTGACCGTTCCCCGGACGGACGTGATTTTACTCGGATCCCCTGAGTTCCTGTACCAATTAACGTTATTATTGTGGTCTTTTATTTTCTTAACTACTCCTACAGCTCATTATAAAACAAAATTTCCTTCGATATTATTTTATTAGAAATCCATTATCAAAATAAGTAAACATTCGAACCTTCATGTGCGACTACCTCTCCTAAGCGACCACCTCTCATAAGCGACCACCTCTCCCAAGTGACCACCTCTCCCAAGCAACCACCTCGCCCAAGCGATCACCTCTCCCAAGCGACCACGTCTCCCAAGCGACCACGTATCCCAAGCGACCACGTCTCCCAAGCGACCACCTCTCCCAAGCGACCACCTCTCCCAAGCAATCACCTCGCCCAAGCGATCACCTCTCCCAAGCGACCACGTCTCCCAAGCGACCACGTATCCCAAGCGACCACGTCTCCCAAGCGACCACCTCTCCCAAACGACCACCTCTCCCAAGCCACCACCTCTCCCAAGCGACCACTTTTCCAAAATGCCAATTTTCTTCCAGTCAAATCACTGTAGTCGAAACCTCTCGAAAGCGACCACCTCTCCTGAGCGACCGCGGTCACTTTCATCACTTTTCATCTATTGTTTTTTAACCTCTGGTAATTAAGCGCCGACTACTCGCCCATATTTTAACATCACTACAGGTGCAAATTGAATCATGTGTTACAGTACGAGCCCAATAAAGAAAGAACATTTTGTTCTTTGCATCACAACTTCAATATGATACAATATTTTGCGTCGTTAGGTGCTTTATTACATGGAAATTACTATGATTCAAAGTTAAGACCTTGTGGTGTGACCTCTCACAGGGCGACCACCTTGGCTTTGCATTCTGAGTGGTCGTTTACGAGAGGTTCAGCTGTATTTTCAACAGACAGACAAGCTGCCCTGTACAAAGCACAGACCGCCCAAGCCCGAGCAAGGGTCACGTTCCGGTTATCTAATAGTGAGCTTGGGTAGCCTGTGTACCAATAGTTTTTTTTTCTCCTCAAACGAAATTGGCCCGAGAAGCGGCGAACCTCTGGGACCGGCTAGGGCACAGACAAACCGAACTGAAACGAAAGATCAGCATAATGGGAGTCGCTGAGATTCTTTTGACAGATCATTGTTACTTTTTGGTAGAATAGGTTTACTTCACTGGTCGAAAAATTGACATGGGTAGGCAGAAAGATCGTCATTTTCTGTTTCTTAATTATTGAATTAAAACTATAAGGCATTTTTGTTTTAAACGCAGTCAACCATTTTCTGTTATTTACTTTATTGTTTGTCTTATTTTTATTCCAAAGCTGTTCCGAAACAATGACCAACATGACATCAAAAGATGTTGGTCTTACAGTGGCCTTCTCCGTCATTGTTACAATAAATCTCCTTGGTAACGGCTTGGTGTGCCTGGTGGTTCTACGATTTCGCGGCATGAGAGCACCCTTAAATTACCTGCTGGTGAACCTCGCTGTGTCAGACATGTTGGTGGCGTTTGCTATCACTCCACAGTACGTCATCAAATGGACATTTCAACACCCAAACGGCACTGCAGGGGATTACATGTGCATGTTTATTACCGGGGGAAACTTCATCTGGGTTGGTCAGGCCGCCTCTACATTCTCTTTGGTTGCTGTCGCAGTCGAGCGGTATCTCGCGGTTGTTTGGCCTCTCGGTGAACGTAGAAGTACTCGTCAAATGATAACTGTTATAACAGGTAGCTGGGTTTTTGCCTTAGTTACCGATTTGCCTTTGTTCTTCGTAGTTCGGCACAAAAACAGAGTTAACTACTGCGTAGAACGCTGGCCGCCCAATACAAATCTTGCCAAAGCGTATACCATTGCATGTTTTGCAGTTTTTGGAGCCATTCCTGTCGGGACCATGGCGTTTTTCTATATAAAATTGCTCAGTCAGCTTTGGAGATTTGGTATTCGCACTACACCTTTGATATCAGAACAAGCGCGCATCCGAGCCAGGCAAAAAGTGACTAAGATGGTTTTAGTCGTGAGTATTATATACGCAGTATGTCGGTTACCAAATTTGGTGCTTTATATGTTGTCTCAATTCAAGCCAATGCTTTATGCGTACGGTTCATTCCCATATGTTACCTCAGTTGTACTTGTGGGTCTTAATTCGGCTATGAACCCATTCATTTATGCTCTTCATAGCACCAACTTTCGTCAGCACATTAGGGTTGCCGTTTGTTGCAGGGCATACAGGCCTTCTGACTACCTTGGTGACAGGTGATAAAAATAAACCCAGATTTGTTATTACCCAGCTCTTCTAAAACTTACTGTAAATAAAGTTTATGACATTAAAGTCTGAAAAGCATCATTTTTTAATATTATGTAAAATGTATTTTACCTTGCTTGAAAAATTACAGAGAGCTTTAAAGCCCCAATTTCTATAAGCTCCCCACATTAAATTTTCGAAAATTTAAGGTGGCTCTGAACCCTATGTACACAATTGTTTTAAACTTTGCAAAAAGTTGTATCTTAACATGCCAATTACAATTCGATAATAAAAATGGGGGTCATCCAGCTTGTTTTTTAGTTATAAGCACGTAAAGCTAAAATTAAGGGTGTCTTTAACAAGTTATACTGTTACTATGGTAACCTGTTACATCATAAAAAAGACACCGCAACTTGTTCACCAATGATTGGGCATTTGCTTGATACCATTATTGAAGCATCAACTGATAAAGAATTATAGTATTGATCCATCTTGGAACTATTGCTAGCCAGAGCGAACAGTTGGAAAGCCATTCTGGAAAAAATATCAACACACAGGTCGACTGTAAAAAACTTAAATGAGCTATGTCAGGGAATTTTGACGTTTTTGGGTCAAAGCTGCCCCAAATTAAAACTAACTGACTATTGTCATACACAGATGCTTATAGAACACTAAGAGGAAGATATCAAGTAAAATTTCGAAGAGAGAAACGACCATAATCAGAATTTTAGCAAGTTTTCCAAGACACACGGGGACAATTGACCCAATTTTTTTAAAGTTAAAATGCATTTCCATCCTACCCTTCTGCAACTCAGAACATTTTTTTATATTCTAACAGCACTAATAAAATGAATTTAAATGGGGCACAATGATACAGTGTTCTTAACCCACGCTGCTGCCACGCGCGTCCTTTATTTCTGTTTTGTCTGAACTTCTTCGGCCAATTTTTCATTTAATTTCATGTCTTGAAAGAACAAAATATTTAAAGCGGTTTCAGAGGTTTTAATGTTGCGGCGAAGTGGTCGGCTTTTGACGAATTTAGTCTGCAGAAAGAGTGAAAGAGTCTTTGCTGTGTGATTCAGGTTTCTGTCCACGACCTTTAGTGAATTTGATCTCTTTCCAATTGCACCATTGTTACTGACAGCTTTCATTGTTACAGCGATCTCTTTTCGGATGCTACAGCCGCTTTTTATCGCTCCCGGCCGCCAGGGGCGTTCGCGCGAACGTCCCTAGCGGCCGGTAGCGATGAGAGGCGGCTGTATCCTGATGATAAATGGTTTGCATCCTCATTGAGGCTGTAGCAATAAGAGATAGATCCGTGTAGACCTCAAAATTTTAAAAGAAAACAGTAGTAGGGTGCAATAGACACATGCTCCCCAATGAGAGCCTATTTTACTTCTTTTCAGCGTTCGTAGCGATCACATAGAAACCAGTCAACAACCGCTCAACTTTTTTTTCGTAGCATCTCCCCCTCCCCTCCCACGCGGTTCAGAAATAGCACAACATGCCGACCAATCCTTTTAAGCCCGAAAACGTGTATCCAATAAATGTCAGTAAAAATGTGGTTCTTGTTCATCGTGGTTTCTAAGATAGTTTGGTAAAGCGACACGTAATCAAATAAGAGACACGTAATCAATCGACCTCATCGCCTGATGAAGACTAGCAGTAATAGCAGTCGAAACGTCGCGATCAACATCTCAAAGTGACTCCTTCGTAACTGATAGATGAATATAGCATTCATCTATCAGTCCAAAAAATGTCCCTAGAGTCCAATAGTCCAAGGCTCCAGTCTTTATTTTCCCCTATGCTGTGATTGCGTGACCTGGACGGTTTCGCTTTGTCGCGTGATGAGGGCTAATTTCCGGCTTCACGAATAGCCTGGCTCACAAGTTTACATTTTAGCATAGGGGTGAAGACAAGAGTTCTTGATTTTCATCTCTACATGCCGGTAACATTTCACGAAGGAGAGAAAGTCTGTTTCGATCAACGTGAATCGCGATTCAAGGTAAGCGTAATCGTAGCTTAGATTGACGACTAATGCTTCTGAACAGATGCTTGACGTATAAAATTGATCAGTAAACTGCAATATAAGCCTGTATAGCCGGAACTGCCGGAATGTGATTTGAAATGGAATAAAAGGCTCGGTAACAACTGAACTACCTCGCAACGTCGTCAGTATCAGTAGAAGAAATCCAAAGTGTCACCTATGCATAGTGGAACTCTTGAAATTACGAACGTTTGTTTTTATCTGATGTTCTAACGCGTAACGACAGTGAAAAATTTCGCTTTCAATCATACATGGCCGACATGAGCTCGAGCAATAAAGACTTTAGGCCACACACGGCACCCGGAAGTCAAATGTTTTCCTTTAGGCGTATTTTTTCGCGCCATCACGTCTGTTGGAAACCAAAACAAAGAGCTTTCTGATCAGTGGCGAGAACCAAAAACATGCCATCGCAACAAAAAGGACATTCCACTTCCTGTTGTCTGTCTAAAAAATATGCTATACTTAAGGACTAAGCAATCAGAATGAAGAAAGTAATATCAGCAAAATAATTATTCTGCAACGCGTTTAACGAAAATTGTAAAATTTGTCCATCTAAAAGTATCATCTTCAATTCATGCTTGCATGCTGTATTGGAGGTTCTTGGGAATGTGTCTGAGGGTTAAATTTATCATTTCATCACTATATTATTTGTCCTATATTTTTTTTTCTAAGCTGTGACGAAGCAATGACCTCTATGACATCAACTGATCTTGGTCTTACTGTGGCCTTCTCTGTCGTGGTTGTAATAAATCTCCTTGGTAACGGCGCGGTTTGTTTAGTGGTTCTACGGCACCGTGGCATGAGAGCACCCATAAATTACCTGCTGGTGAACCTCGCTGTGACAGACATGTTGGTGGCTCTTGCTATCACCCCACAGTACGTCATCAAATGGACATTTCAACACCCAAACGGTACTGCAGGAGATTACATGTGCAAGTTCATTACTGGGGGTACCTTTATTTGGATTGGAGGGTCCGCGTCTGTTTTCTCTCTAATAGCAGTCGCAGTAGAACGTTACATTGTAGTCATTTTTCCTCTTGGCGACCGTCCCCGACTGACAACTCGTAGATTGACTGCTGTTATAACAGCTAGCTGGATTTATGCCTTGCTTTTTAATATGCCTTTGTTCTTTGTCAATCGATATACAGACGGAGATTTTCATTGCATTGGACACTGGTCGAATCAGCAGTTGGCTGAAGCGTACACGGTTGCCTGCTTTTTTGTTACAGGTGTTATTCCAGTGGGAGCCATGGCATTTCTGTATTCAAGAATGCTCTATAAACTTTGGAAAAGCGGCATTAACGCAACACGAATGTCAGAACAGGCTAGAATTCGAGCCCGACTAAAGGTGACTAAAATGGTTGTCATCGTGAGTGTTATGTACGTAGTATGCTGGGTACCAAATCTGGTGATGTACATGTTGTCTCAGTTCAAACCTCAACTTTATGAATACGGTTCGAACTTATACATTACTACTGTGGTACTTGTGAGTCTCAACTCAACAATGAACCCTTTCATTTATGCTCTTCACAGCACAAACTTTCGTCAACACATTAGGGGCGTCTTCTGTTGCCGGACCTTCCGGTCAGCGGACTTTCTCAATGCAGATGGTGTTACCAGTTCTTCTGGCATACGAATGCAAAGAAAAGGTGACAATCGATAGCCACAGTACATATATAACGGTTTACAAGCTACAACTAGTTGCAAAAAGAATTGAGACACTCAACAATTACGATCGATGCATTATTTTTCCTCTCTCACGGCCCTTTATCAAAGTTGTTTGGATTCTACGATCAAATTGTGGCTTAAGGCTCGGATACACGGTTCAACTTTCCTTGCAACGTTGCGTGCAACAAAATTTTTTTGGGGGTGAAATTTGTTGCCTGTTTTCACCTTTTTTCGGTAAAAAACGTATAAAACGCAACCAAAATTATTTGCAATTTTCGTAATTTTCTGATAAAGTTGAATTTTTGGTAAAATCCAAGATGGCTGTCATCTTGGCGGCCATTTTGGATGACGTCACGGACCCCCAGCAGCACCATAACTCATAATATTTATCTTATCTTGTAGAGCACATCACAGGCTATCTATTAGATGTAGAATATTTCCAATATCGTAACACCGCAAAAACCCAAGAGAGGGGTTGCAACCACCCCCATCCCCTTCTTGACGGTGGGTGCAACAATATCTTTTGGGGGTGTAATTTGTTGCGCGCAGTTTCGCAGAAGTGAAACTCGATTTAACTTCAGCAGCTGTTGCCATTCGAGCGCTAGCCCTTCGTCAGAGCGAACGACGAAGGGCTAGCCCTCGAAATGTCAGCTATTTGAATCTTTTTACGGTGGTCAATTTACCTTATCGACTCAGTCGATAAAACTAAATTCTCGTATTTTACTCGTGGCTTTATATTTGACAATTCTTTGGTCAAACACAACCGGCCTGTATACCGTAGTAAACTTGAGAACTATCATGGTCATTGGTAATCATCCTTTTCGCGCTGCTTATCAAATATTTCAAAAGCAAACAAAAACAACACCCTTAAACATAACATTTGTACTGTGCAAAGGATGCTTGATTAGTTTGTTGTAGAGTGGACTGCTAGCTGTCCCTGTATGGATAGTCGAGCGGGAGAGCGAATACTCGATCGGCGATCCGAGCGGCGAGCGAGTGAAAGCCCCTCTCCGGATAGTCGAGCGGGCGAGCAAGTACGCGATTGGCGATCGACTGAGCGGCAAGCGAGCGAAAGTAATGCGAACCGAGGGGGCACTGGGGAAGAGGCGGGTTTCCCCTCGGCTCTTTCGCTCGCTCCAGTCTCGCCGAGCTTGTTTTAGCTCGCGCGCTCGATTGACTGGGAAGGGACAGCCAGCAGTGTAGTTATAGAGTACTGGCTTATCTATAAGTCCGTTTCTTAGCGCGGCTCGAGAGCCTGGTCTTCTGTGGTCCTCTACAGTAGGATAACGTCATTGCCATTCGCCACTTTAGAAACGAGAAGAAAACTGGGCCAAGTGAACTTTCGCAACGACCTCTGGGACTGTTACTGGGGACAGAGACAAAGGAAGCGTCCCCTGTAACGATCCCAGAAGTCGTTGTGAAAGTTCACTCGGCCCAGTTTCCTTCTCGTTTCTAAAGTGGCGAATTTAGTTTTTAACGGTTGAAGGAAGTTTTTGTCGCCTTTTGACTCGAACGGGCTGAAAGTTTATCATAAACGATGGATAACAAGTACACAGATGAAAGAGTACAGTGACAAACTGCCTCATATTAAAGTGGACTCGACTGCCTCATAACTATTAATCAAAGCGTATGGATGAAGCAAGCTGGTTTGGAAACATACATTCCCATGCAGCACGTTTAATTTGCCAGTTCCAAGAGAAGGAATTGAAATCCAACGGTATCTATACCCGAATGACTGGTAGAAGGATGTGAAACCCGTCACTTGTAGCGCAACGCACAAGTCTAGCGTTGCGAGGACGGCGACAATCACAATTCTATCATTACTCGGTCGAAAATGTTTTCTAATTTCGGCATTTTTCAAGTCAGCAAAACTATACTTATCTCTCCAGTTTTCTCTATTCGTCGTTTACTTAATTGTCATTAACAGTCTGCTAAACATTTTTTGGATGCCTTCACGTTACCTTTCAGGAGTAATCTCGTCCACATTTTTATGCAAAACTGTCCGCCATTTTAAACGAAAAAGACAGAGAAAAGAAATTCTCAATGACGTCAGCCGGCGTCTGTACCCTAATAGTTCATAGGCAATCACCAATAAAAATGCGAGTAGACTTTAGTATATCGTATAAAATTATATTGAACGAAATGCGATGTACGTAATAAAAAAATGTGTTTGTTTGAAGTTGCCATGTGAGTTAAGAGCGATACGTTTTCAATTGACTTTTGCAAGTAATTTAAGTTCGTTTTGGCTTCGAATTTCTACGTTAGAAAATTAATTAATATATTGCGTTGTATAAGTAAAAGTGATCTCACTGAAATATGCCATTTAGTTTTGGTCGATATATTGTCTGATCATTAGCCATACAGATATAAAAAGCACAGTTAGTATTAGAAGTTCCACAACACCCACAAGCAATTCAGTTGAAGTTATATATTTAAACTGATTTATGAGCTTAAACGCTATCGATCTTTGAAAATGCCGGTCATTTGTAAGTTTGACACACGTGTATTCTTAGCTTATGACTCTTAATTTTTATGTACTATCGATGTTTTCGTAGTCAGATTCCATAAAAAAGCCTAAGGATATATTAAGTAATTTCTCTGGCGCAATTTTAGACCAAGCCACTGATTCAATATTAGTATTCTTAAAGTAATGAATTTACCGAATTTAAACCGTTTTTCCGACATACGGTTTGGTGGCTCATTTACTGACCAAAAGTAATCATGTCTTTAATTTAAATCATTGTAAACTTACATGGCTCTAATTATTAAGATGAAATCGTAAAGAGCAACCATTCAAGTAGTGCAATTTCAATGGCCTCGGTCCCTGTAATTAAAGTTCAGTAATGTTTATTTTGCAACACAGCGTGGTTGAGTTTTCTACACAAAGAATGGCTATTCAGCAGCGCCTTTCTGTGGTACTGCTTACTATCCCATACAAAGAAGATAGACGTTCTCAATTGTAAGTGTAGATGAAATCCACATCATCATTGAAACGGAAGCTATTGCACGGTACTTGTCCCGTAGATTTCTGTGAATGAAATCCTTAAGTGTGACCATTCAAATGAAAGCTACTGAGTAGTACTTTCCTGTGGTACTATTTGTTATGCTGTACAAGGTGGATCTAACTTTTGAGTCTGTGGATGAAATCCTCAAGTGGCGGACCATTCAAATGAAAGCTACTGAGTAGTACTTTCCTGTGGTACTGTTTATTATGCTGTACAAGGTAGTTCTAACTTTTGAGTCTGTAGATGAAATCCTCAAGTGTGACCATTCAAATGAAAGCTATTGAGCAGTACTTTCCTGTGGTACAGTTTGTTATGCTGTACAAGGTGGTTCTAACTTTTAAATCTGTGTATGGAATCCTAAAGTGTGACCATTCAAATAAAAGCTACTGAGTAGTACTTTCCTGTGGTACTATTTGTTATGCTGTACAAGGTGGATCTAACTTTTGAGTCTGTGGATGAAATCCTCAAGTGGCGGACCATTCAAATGAAAGCTACTGAGTAGTACTTTCCTGTGGTACTGTTTATTATGCTGTACAAGGTAGTTCTAACTTTTGAGTCTGTAGATGAAATCCTCAAGTGTGACCATTCAAATGAAAGCTATTGAGCAGTACTTTCCTGTGGTACAGTTTGTTATGCTGTACAAGGTGGTTCTAACTTTTAAATCTGTGTATGGAATCCTAAAGTGTGACCATTCAAATAAAAGATATTGAGCAGTACTTTCCTGTGGTATTGTTTATTATGCTGTACAAGGTTGTTCTACTAACTTGAGTCTGTGGATGGAACTAAACTGTGACCCATATGATCATACAGTGTGACCTTTCGTGCAGAGCTGTTTGTTTTTTCAGTTCGCAAAATGGACATTAGCACTCTTGAGATTGAAAGAGTTAATTACAGGTTTAAAATAAACTGTAAGCAATGTCGATGTCATGATAAAAGCGTGTCGATCGCGTTCACTTTCTAATAATTAATCTATCAGTCTGCGTGCGTACAATTATGGATTTGAGGGTTCATATCCGGCTTTTCTTTAGAATGGTCGTATAAATTTTTAATGTTTCGATTCGAAATTTGAACTAGACCCAGAAAGCCAACATGCCTTTCTTCTTAATTTTTCGTTGCAATTTATAATAATGATATTTAGTACTTAAGAAAATACTTACGTTTTGTCGAAACATTTCATGCTGTTAAATGCAATATCACAAAGTGGCCCAAATCACCTTACCTGATTGGCTACAAGAGTAAGATATGAGTGCATGATGGACGCCTTTGATCTTATCGATTATTAAGTGATTTAGCCATCGTAACTGTTTCTACTCCCGGGTTCGGCTTTACACTGCCAACCGCAAGGTTATCTGTTTGTTACGTTCGTTATTTCTGGCGAAATATGGTGAGTACAACCTTTATAATTATTGTTTTGATTTTAGACTTCTAAAAAGCAAGAGAAAATTAAAACAATCACAAAGTTTTTCGCGTGACCCATGATAAGCAGAAAGTGAATTACTGATATTAGTAAATCATGTACAGGAACAGTTAGAAATGGTGTTCATAAGAATTAATCTCAACTATAGTTGACCGTTATCGCTTCAGAAACGAAATTTCGTTAAGTATTTCTTGCAAGCGAATTTCAAACATTTCCGAGTACCAAACAAAGTTTAGCTATAAAGCTGCGATTCTATGAAGAATTACAATATGGCAATATGACAATAACCCACTTTACAAATGACTTTATGTGCTAGCGAGTAGAAGGTATACTAATATTGCACTCGACTGGATCGATGCAACTTCAATTTCGTAAAAATAGTAACCAGCATCGTCTTTGCATACGCAGAAACAAAACATAAAATAATAAATAAATTGCTAGAGCTTTAAGTTTTCAGGAACTTTCAGCCGTCGGAAAATTTGCAACAAGTTTTAATCCCGAAAGTCCATAAAGCACTTTTTCAGCTAGCTCGATTTTATATTAATTTTTTAAAGCAAAACAAACGCTACTGACAAATATTTTTCATTCACTAAAGCGTTTCTAACTAGAGCTTTTAGTTTCCAGGAACTTTCAGCCGTCGGAAAATTTTCAATAAACTTTAATCTCAAAAGTCCATAAAGCACTTTTTCAGTTAGTTCAATTTGATATTATTTTTTTTAAAGCAAAACAAACACTGCTGGCACAAATATTTTTCATTCACTAAAGTGTTTCTAACTATTAAAAATCTACTGATATTGTTTAATTATCGCATGGTTTATTATGAATCACTTGGAAGGGAACTGATCAAAAACAAGTTAGAACAAGCTAAAAGGCGTGTTGCCGCCTTTATGAAATGCTATCAGCACCGTACCCTCGGGTTTTAAAGAAATTGATTTCGGCCTTTGATCTTGAAACTCCTCCAATAAAAGACCTTTTAAATCCACTTTTTACTTTTTGAAAATCAAAGAAAGAACGTTTAAAATTGGATTTGGGTAATAACGACCCTGAGATTTGAGCTCTCGGCAATGTTATCATTGTAACCAAAAGAAAATTAATAAATTTTCTCTTGCTGCAAGCTATGATTGAGATAAATCGCGTGAAAGCTGCTCTCAGTAATTGTATATTTCATCAACTATAGAAAATTGTAATTTCATTCCTTGGAGGCAATATTCAACTCAGTTAAATTAAATATTGTGAAAGTGCTTTTCTATGTGTCCACTGGTAACCGGGCTTGACATAGCTCAGTGGATATTGTCGTTTTGAATTAGGCATGCAATGTACTCAGTAGCGCGCTCAGTAAATCGTACCTGACCTTAATTTAGTAATAACCTCACATAATATGCAAGTAAGGCCCCGTTTACACGGGTCCGGACAAATTTTTGCACGGACGAATTTTGTTCCTAGACCACGTGTTTACATGGATCCGTGCAAATTCTGTTACAGATTGCAGTGGTGTTTACACGGAAACTTGCACACTTAGCCGTTCAAAAATTCGTCCAGTTCCGCCGGTCCCGTGTAAACGCAAGGTGGAACCGTGCAAGATTTTGTCCGTGCAAAAATTTGACCGGACCCGTGTAAACGGGGCCTAAGAATCAAATGGAAAATGGTCAAAAAAAGGTAAGGATTTTATTCCTCTTCTATGGCTTTGCTGTTTGGTTCAATAGCTATTCAGTTGTTATGCATGGAGGTAAATCATTTATTTGCTGCCGGCTGTCTGTTACCTTGTTGTTTTAGCTATTTAATTTTAACATATTCCAAAAAATAAGTAATTCGTTATGAGAGGGTCTCAATGGGGTGGTGGCCGGCTTTTACAGTTAACGGTTAAAATTTTTGGCTTTTTTACGGCTGACGGTTAATTTCCTCCCGGCATTACGGTTAACATTTTTCAATTTTACGCCTAACGACTTAATGACTTTGAGCCGTTTTACGGCAAACGGTTAACCCCATTGAGAATATATGGGCCACTTCGAAAAATACCATAATACTCTTTAAAGTGCAGGTTTGGGTAGTGCTTGATGTAAGCCTGATTTTTCCAATTTCTTTTGTTTTCAGCACAAACTGCACGTGCTATGCTTCAACTTCTTGGCAATTTGCATACGGTGCACATTTGTATACGAACACACAATGCTACATGTACCACAGGACGAAATAATGAATTTACTAATCTTTAAGAGAAAATTAAATTTTACTTAAACGTATCGAAAATCTTTAAATTGAGACGTAAATACTCTTAAATGTATTAAAGTAAGTAAGTATCTTTAATATGTGTTTAAGAACCTTTACGTTATCTTTAATTCAACTTTTCAACAACTTAAAGACCCTTAAAGGCAACTTAAATTGTTCATTACTAGCTTTAAGTGTTGTCAAGTAAAGGCTTATTTAAGTAATTTACGGTGCACTTAAAGATAGTCGAAATTGTTCTTTAAGTTTTCTTTAATGAACCTTTACTTGCACTTAAAGTCGTTATTTCGTCCTGTGGTACGTCCTAGCGTTCCTACATGTACTCTGAATCCCATTGTGCCATCATGATTCTAACAAAGGAGACTTGAATAATTACACCCCGGTGAGGCTGAGCCTGCACATAAAAGAATATTATGGTATTTTTCGAAGTGGCCTATCTCTTATGAGTACAATTTCTTTGAGGCGTTTTTTTTATGTTTTGCTTTTATTTGTTATTATGCATGTTTGTTTATTTCTTTCTTTCATAAACAATATCAAACTTTACTTTGTAATATCTTTTTTTCTCGTAGGAAAGCTTTAATTTATAATATTACACGAACAGCGAAATGTTAACGAAAAGTGGGCTCATCAAATGAATCCTGTCCAGCATGGTACACCGAGTAATACTAGCCATCTGCTCTGTTATGGTGGGAATTAATCTGCTTGGTAACTCGCTCGTCTGCCTTGTTGTACTCAAAAATAAAACCATGAGAACAATGATGAACTTCCTGCTTGTCAACTTGGCAGTTGCTGATATGATTGCTGGCTTCTTCTCCATATTCAGGTCATTGTTTGGCATAACTATAAAGGGACTATTTCACCATTTTTAGTGTTACTTTAAGGGCCCATTACACTATTCCGTTGCTAAGTAATGCGGTTGCTATGCAGAGCTAAATCAAGTGCAATTTTACTTCTGTTTTGGGTCACGTGACATTGGGCGTGGCCTGATGACGTCACAACCCGAACCACAGGTGTACTTAAAGGTTACTGGTGGGAGGGGGGAGGGGGGAGGGGGGAAGAGGAGGGGGCTATAGCCCCCCAGACGAAAATGTTTTTGTTTTTTTTTTGGTGGGGGGGGGGGGAGGGCACGTTTCGGTACCGAAAATATCGCTAGCGCAGCAAAAACTATAAAATAAATAAATAAATAAATATTCAGTGTAATAGTCAAATAGTTTCATCAGGATCGCGCTTGGCGAAATAATATGTTGTAGCAATTTTTTTTAACTGTGTTCGAGAAGCCAATCAACTGCTGATTTTCTTGGGGGGGATTTGTTTTGGATTGTTTTTTTTGTTTTTTTTGCTTGGCATGGTGCACGATGAGCCCCCTCCACGTTTCAAAACGCACCACAGCCTCTGCATAGCTCCTTTAAGTTTACGTTAATTTTTTTATCAGGGACCTTTATGTACCGATCAAATCGAGCCAAAAATGTAGTTTAAATGCCCTATCCAAGGTTCATATTAAGCGATTAAATGTCCCTACCCCTGGGAAAGAGATAAGCTTCTACAGCCCATGTTGATGTTTTATACAACACGCATACGTCTTTTAGATTTTTCTAGATGACTCGTGAATATCATGTAGTAGTCAGTTCGTAGAAAGCTTTTTCAGTCCTTTGCTCTTTAGTAGACAGTTAGTTACAAAAGCCAAACTTTGACCAAACTTATAACGTGTCCTCTGGGTCACATTTCGAAACTGGGCTGACTTATCAATGATTAACACATCTTGTCATTTTTAGGTTTCTTATCAACAACCCTTTTGAGAATCTTCACGGCACTGCAGCCCACGTCGCTTGCTCATTGTTGACTGGTGGAACCCTGATGTGGGCAGGGATATTAGCATCGGTATTGTTCCTTGTTTTGATTGCTGTCGAGAGATATTATGCCGTATTACACCCTTTGCATCATCAGACTGGATTTATAGCCACAAAGTTAAAATCCATTGTCGTGGCGTTCTGGCTTTATGCCTTCGCCTGGCAAATTCCAACCTTTGTCTTGTTTCGCTACAGTGATAAAGCTAAGCGTTGTGTCGTAGCCTGGCCAAATCCCTATCTTGGTCAAGTCAGGGCTGTTTGGTGGGTCCTATCAACTGCTGTAGTTCCCGTGATTATTATGGGATATCTGTACATGCAGGTTGTTCGTAAAATATGGAAGACTGAGCCTCCTGGAAGAGTGACAAATGGAAAAGTTAGGTGAGCAAATGCCAAACTCTTGATAGGGAGCCAGAGTTATTTCATTGCACATCCCTACTGCGCTTGATTTCTTGCGTTATTAGCTTGCGCGCAATAGTCCAAACCACAATGTTTCCTTTCTGGATAAGTTGACCTATCTGTTTCATTGCGTAATTTTGTGATGAATTCATCTTCTTGAATTAGAGTAAATTAAAAGAGTATGAAGAACCTTTTCTGTCTTTAATGTGGGTATTGTCATTTGTCTTCTAACTACTTCACCTTAAATTGTTTGCTTGCTGATCTCTCAACTAGGAGAAAAGTTACCAGGATGACCTTAGTTATCAGCGTTATTTACATCTTGACTTGGATCCCAAACAGTGTTATATTTATTCTGCTCCTCTTCACCGACCATGTGACACCGGACACGCCAGCTGATCAGCTAGGAATCCTGCTTGTCACCTTCAACTCGTGCGTCAATCCCATTGTGTACACGTTACACAGCACGCCGTTTAGCACGCGCTTAAAGAGAATGGTGTTGTGCAGAACGCGGTGCACACGGAATGCAGTCGTGCCGACAGCGCGCACTACTAGGCCCCAGCGTGTAGAAAGAGACGTCGACGTCACGTCATATGAAAACGAAGACTTTGTTGAAAACGGGATTGAAAGCAGGTCTCAGTTAGCACGGGGCCGTCAGAGCGTTCTGAGTCAATAGCCATGAAAGGATAACATACCTCTCGTAAAAAGAATGCGAAAAAAACACATTTTCTAGTCAAATGTGCCTGGTGCATTGCATACGCAGAAGCGGAAGGATATTGGTTGACTTATCACCGCCAGTTTAGCCTGTTTCAGGCATTCATATTGCCGGTAGAGTAAAGGAAAAGATGGTCCGCAAAGGAAAAAATGTTGTGATTGAGAAAATAGGGAGTGGTAAAAAAGGAGATGGTACGAAGAATACCTGACGAGTATAACCATTATTAAAAGAACCTCGTTCCAAAATATCAGTCTGATTAGTCAATCTTGACACGTGACCTTTAGGTTTGACTACGAGTACGAGATCAAGTACGAGTCGTCCAGTTCCCAGAATTCTCCGGTCTTCTTCCTCGGCGTTGCAATTTTGCTGACTAGGAAACAAGGAGCCTTTAGGAATACATTTGGTGTAAAAAGTAGTTATCTAAAGCACGCGAACTCGATTTCAAAAATCAACTCGTGTATAACACTTGAGGATCATGTAGAGTTGAGTAAAATAAGATGACCGAATTTAATAAGACGCATGTCTGAAATCAAGGCAAACAATTGATTTGCTTTAATCCCGCATGACTGGATTTTGCTTAGATAAAAATGGAAAAATGTCTGTAAGTCTTGTCAAAGGAAGAGGCTTGTTTGCCATGTACCAGCTAGCTTAAAATGAAACTTATTAATTTTCATAAGGTCTTGGTAAAATGACTCGACTTCACTGGAGACAATATGCAATGAGAGAAGACATGTGTGAACACGTATCAACATCTAACTGCCTTAAAAGAATTGAAAAAACCGTTAGTGTATTTTTAGCTGCAGTTATGTAAAGGGACGAGCCAAATGATTATTGTTCACAACGAAGTGTATGTTTTTGGCTTTTCTGGGGAAGTTGCTGAGTCGCCATTCGTAGTGAAAGATCGTGTATCTTCAGGTCCCACAATCAAAACAAGGCGAGGCGAAAAACGAAATCAAAACGAGGTAACTGGAGACCAACCGAGAGGGCATTGCACATGCAGTGAAGACAACAAATTTTCGTTGACAAAGAACCTAGCCTACGAGCAAGCCCTGTTAGGAGGGTGGGTGTTGGAATACAGGTGAGGTAGACCTACGCTATGAACGCGACCTGAGGACGCGAAGAGTCGAAGTGTCGAAGTGTCGGAGATCATCTGCTCGGGTGTTTGCTGTTTTACAATATAACAACCTCGTTATAACTTTAATAGATAGTCTGTCATGCCCTCCGCATGATACAGCGGCGACGTAAAATGACGTCATTAGAACCATTTTGAATACTGGGATTTCCAGAAAAAACAAATTCACAGATCGTTTTCATCTGGGTAAGCAGTTTATTTTTCTGAACTTGAGAGCAACACCAGAGATAGGATGCTGCGGCGAACTCCCAAATCAAACGACTTGGCAAAATTTTGAAGCCCGATGATTTTTTAATAACCGTGTTATGGTATAGGGAAAATAATATTTCGAAAATAAGAGAAATGTGTATGCATCCGCAATTTTGGTGTACCACACTGGTACACCAATATGGCGGCCGAATTTGCAATTTGCATTGGGGCGCATTCTCTTTGCAGATCAAAGACTAGTGAACTCAAGAGGGCACAGCTTATGTTACATGGATTGATTTCGGACTTGAACTGCGTAGCTGCATAGATTTATGAGTTCTTCAGAGGTCTGTAATGTAATGTAATGTAATGTATTTCCCACCGCTACGTACAGCTCCACTCGAATAACAACCGCTCACTCTTCACCCACACTCGTACACTCGTTTTGGTCATGTGACCCGCCGTTTCCTGCGTTAAGATAGTCCCGGATGTACACAGGACACTACATCTTCCTCTTTCTCCGCTTACAAACATAAGTAGGGTAAATAACATATATAACTATAGATAATGTCAACAAAGTCCCTAAAGCAAATAGAAGCATTTGTAAATGCACAATAATTATTAAAGTTGCTACTGTCACAGCAATGTCACAGCCACCCCTAAGTGGCAACATAGTCCTTAAATCTCTCGGAAGGTCGACTGACTCTCCCAGATCTTCTTGGTAGAGGCTGTGGCCAGATTGGAACCCGATCTTCCACTGGACTTGCACTTGCACTCATCTCCGGGCAGGGTGTGACTTGTCCATATGTCTGCTCACCCGGTACCGCTGCAGGTTCCTCTGGCTCTTTTACCGGAGTCACAAACCGCTTGACATGCTGGATGTTTCGCTTGTACTCCACGCCTTGCGGTGACTTCAACTGGACCTGATCCCCATAACGTGCTGTCACTTGATATGGCTCTTTCTCATAGTGTGGCGACAACTTATTCTCCTTCCTCTTCTCCAGTAGTACAACATCCCCCTTTTGTATGTCCTTCTCCGCGGCCTGGTGCCTCCTGTCAACATGATCTGCACCAATTTGCTTTCTCTCTGCGTCGCGATCTCTAGTTTGCTGATGTCCCAGCTCCTCAGGTTCATTCAAGTCAGTCAGTTCTGGTAATTTGGTGAACATTTTCCTCCCGTACAGTAATTCTGCTGGGCTCTTGCCAGTCGTTGTGTGTGGAGTGGAACGATATGCTAGAAGGAACTTGTTCAACTCCCATCTCCAGTCTCTCTTCTCAGCATGGGCGACTCTCATTGCTTTCAAAATGGAACGATTTTGTCTCTCGACTTCTCCGTTTGCTCTTGGCCAGAGTGGTGTGGTCAATCTATGCTTGATGCCCATCTCGTTCAAATACTCTTCCATTTCTACAGACACCAGGTTGGCTCCGTTGTCTGTTCTCAGCGTACTGGGTACCCCATATCTAGAAAACTGCTTGTCTAGGCACTTGACAATCACCTCCGAGGTGGTAGATTTAATTATGTCAACCTCTACCCATCGGCTGAAGTAGTCCACTAAGACTAGCAAGTGTTCTCCAGTTGGCATTGGACCAAGTAAGTCCAATGCTACAAGCAGTTGCAAAAAGGTTGAGACACTTTCCAAAAATAGTGTTCATTCCGTATAAAAGCGACCGCGTAACACAAATCAAATCAATGCAATGTGCTACTGACCCCCCTCCCCCTTCCAATGTTGATGACTGTTAGTTTGAATGGCATTTTTGATCTGGTACAACATTGATAAGGGGGGAGGGGGTGCGGACTTGTTGAAAACCATGTTATCCTCGATATATGCACTACAGTACACAATGTCTCAACTCTTTTTGCAATTGCTTGTAGATCTTGCCATGGCCTTTCTGGCATTTTCGTCGTTTTCACCGGTGGAGTCACAGTCTCCTTTGTGACGAGTTGACAGCCATTGCATTCTCGGCACTTGCGTTCCGCTTCCCTATCAACACCCGGCCACCACACCTTACTCCTCAGTCTCTCCTTCATCTTCACTATCCCCTGGTGACCTTCATGCGCCAGTTCCACAATTCTCTGCCTCAACACCTTGGGAATCACAATTCTCGTTCCGCGCAAGATAACGTGACCAATGAAAGTCAGTTCTTTGCGTACCATCACATATGGCTTTGGGGCTTTCTCCCAGTTTCCACTAACAAGGCAATTACGCACTATTTGCAACTCTTCATCTTCCGCTGAGACACTCTCTATCTCCTGAATCTTAAGCGCTACAGGCACTGCTTCAAGGGTAACCATCCGAATGTGCTCATCATCCTGACGATACTTCGTTGATGCTGGGATCGTTGTCAAACGTGACAAGGCGTCTGCAATATTATCTTTCGACTTGACACAGCATACCTTATAGTTATATGGCTGCAGTCTCAACACCCATCGCTCAATGCGTGCTGATGGTTTTGATCCCCTGGAATAGATCACCGTCAAGGCCTCATGGTCTGTCACCAAATCAAAGGTCTGTAGCCCAAACAAGTACAAATTGAATCGTTCGCAGGCCCACACTAATGCTAGCGCTTCCTTCTCTGTCTGGCTGTACCTCCTTTCCACACTGCTAAGGCTCCTGCTCGCGTAGCAAACGGCTCGACCTTCACCATTCTTTTCTTGGACCAACACCGCACCTAGCCCCACGGGACTCGCATCAGCTATCACTCGAGTGTGCGCATCTTTGTCAAAATAGGCAAGAACAGGTGCTTTGGCTAACCGCTTTTTCAGTTCCTGAAACGACTTGTCTTGCTCGCTGCCCCATACAAAGGGTACACCCTGCCTGGAAACTGCTCGTAAAGGTTCTGCAAGTGTTGCGAAATTGGGAATAAAACGTGCACTGAAGCCAACCATCCCAAGAAAACTTCTGACCTCTGTCGGCGTAGTCGGACGACTCGACTCAAGCACAGCACGGACCTTCTCCTCCGTTGGACCGATACCATACTTTGACACTAGGAGCCCCATGAAGACCACCTTGCCCATTCGGAACCGGCACTTTTCAGGGTTGAGAGTAAGATTCTTTTCCTCCAATCACTGTATCACTCTGTGGAGACTCCGGTCATGTTCTTCATTGTCCCTGCCATGTACTATCAAATCATCAGCGATGTTCTGAACCCCGTCAATGTCTGAGACCACTTGTCTTATAATCTGTTGATACTTTTCAGGTGCAGAATTTACTCCGAAACTCAGTCTCTTGTACCTGAATAACCCATCATGTGTAGCAAATGTGGTAATGTCTCTGGAGTCCTCGTCCAACTCGATTTGGTGAAATCCCAGACGGAGATCCAGTTTTGAGAACACGGCACTACCATTGAGGTTCTCTAGTACTTCATCTACTGTCGGTATGGGTATCCTTTCACGAATGATGGCCTCATTCGCTTTCCGCATGTCTACACACAGCCTGATATCCCCTGATGCCTTCGGCGCCACCACAACAGGACTTATCCACGACGTCGGCCCATCGACCCGCTCAACTATATCCTTGGAAATGAGGTCTTCCACTTTCGCATTACCTTCTCTCGCAGTGCGAACGGGACACGCCTTGGCTTCTGAGCTATCGGAGTCACCTTCGAGTCCGTGTGTAGTTTCAACTTGTAATCCCTAAGCTTTCCAACACCGTCAAAAACCTTCGGGTACTTGGCCTGAAGAGCCGAAGCGAAATCCTCACCGACAACATTGCATTGTGCATATTCACCACTGGCCCCAAGACCAATTCGAAGCAGACCCAGCGCTTTTGAAGTTATATGGCCTAGCAGACACCTTCCACTCTTGACAACCACAAAGTGTGAAACTACTCCCGTATCACCCACTGAAACCTCAACTTGGATCTGGCCAATTACTTCCAACTCCTTTCCACCATAACCATACAGCCGTTTGTGGCAGTCCTCCATCTTTGCCTTAAGGCCTTGAGACCTAAGTTGCTCAAATTCCTTTATCCCCATGAGGTTGCTTACTGAGCCGGAATCAATAAGCACTCCTGTTGTGATGCCCTCAATGCTTACTTCTAGGACAGGTTCTTTACAATTAGTTACATTGCATGTCTCTTCCGGATCCTCAGTCACTCTAAATGCAAAAGCAAAGTCCTCCTCGTTATCTGATATCTGTTGATCCCCCACGAAATTAGCATTGTGACGTGGATATCCGCCAGAAGCCCTCTGTCGCTGGCCCGCTTTTCCTGTGGTTAAATACCCGTTGGACAATTAGAACTCCCTCCTCGACAACGCAATGCAAAATGACCATACCTCCCACACTTCGCACATATCTTTCCCCTTGCTGGACAGTTCCTATCCCTGGCCAGATGTCCCCCTCTTCCACAATTGTCGCATATATCTCCTCTTGCTGGGCAATCCCTGGCCAGATGGCCCTCTTTTCCACAATTGTAGCACTTTCTGTTTTTCTCATCCCTGTTTCCTTGCCTCATATTGACCGCATCCCGCGGTACCAACTGCCGAAAAACATGGCGTTCGTAGGGAATATTCTCCTCAACTCGAAAGTAGGAATCCAACTTGCGAATAGCGATTTTATAAGCGTTGTCGCCCGACGATGGAATAGGACCAGGATCTTGCAAGTCTTCAAATATATCCTGCACTTCCATCCCGGCTAAATGTAAGAGTTGAGATGTCTTCTTACGAGCAGCTTCGATGCCCTTTCCTTCGGCATAATATTCGAACGCACGCTTCCATCTTTTCCACCTCTCCGCGACTTGCGAAGCAGGTCCGGTCAAATCCAACGGCTGTAAATGTTTCTCGGTCATATTTCAACCATCCTCGTCGCCAATGTAATGTATTTCCCACCGCTACGTACAGCTCCACTCGAATAACAACCACTCACTCTTCACCCACACTCGTACACTCGTTTTGGTCATGTGACCCGCCGTTTCCTGCGTTAAGATAGTCCCAGATGTACACAGGACACTACAAAGTCCATCAAAATGTCAAAAACACGAGCGATTCAACTTATTTTGCCTCGATATATTTTTGTATTTTAGTCTACTTCCTTTGAAAATTTGGTCTTGAGAGTAGGGATTAAAAAGTCACTTTGAGTTCAGGTAATAACGTTTTTTCAACGCTATTTTTTTTTTGCATCTATACAGCCTTCTTTAAACCTGCTCCAGATCAGCTCGTCTTTTTTTGCCTAGGACAACCAGAACTGGAACTTACTCCTCTCTAATGCTGCTCTAGCACAAAATTTTCAAACTTTCAAATCGGCCGCCATGCCTCTTATTAGATCCATGCAGGTTCCTGGCCACTTGTATTGGAATCAGCTAAGTAATCATCTGACAACTTTTACGTCAGTAATACTGTACACTGTACTCGTGTACGAATAGACTTGCCCCTAAATATCTTATACAGGCCCGTAGGAGTAGGGCGGCCGGGTAGGCGCGTTCCCCCTCCCCCCCCCCCCCCCCCCCCCCCCCCCACCCCCACTTTTCGGGTGAAAATTAAAAAAAAGAAGACTGCCACTTCACCGTCGAAAATATTGAAGGGGTCTCGGCCGACAACAGTCGATCGTGCCCTCTCACTTTCAAATTCGTTCTTACTGGCCTGTTATAGATAGCTTTGTAAGTCCGTCGAATGTAAACAAACTCATTCACATAACCATGATTTAGCTTGAAATTCTTTGATGTAAGCTGATGTAGGCACGGGACAACAATCGTTTTTATACAGAAGCATTAAATTATGGGACACTGTTGAAACAGAGTTAAAAAGAATTCTAACAGTACGTTAATCATTATAAAGTGCCAGTTCGATCAAATTTTGACACGTTGATATTTTGGAATATTTCAAAAGAAAATCGTACATTTACTTACCCCTCCAAACCGATTTTTTTAATCAGAGCACGGGAAGATCGCTTTTTCCGGACTTAAGTTCCCATTTTCACGGCCGCCATTAAATTTGCAGCGGTTAGTGAAGAAAAGCTCACCAGCTCTCTGTGACGTCACAGAGAGCTGCAGGAACTTCAAATGAGTAGTTAATGTAGGAGAATTTACCCAAGCTAAAACCTGTTCGTTTCGACTGTTTTTCCGAATCAGTATGGTAAAAAATGTCAGGGTCTCGATGTATTGTGTATGGGTGTAAGAAAAAGGGTGATAGAAATGCAGCAATTTCCCTGCACAAGTCGAAAGAGCCGAAACATTATAGCACGTCTAAAGAAAAACAATGCATAATTAATGCACGGTTTGTAGGGGAAAGTAAATACACGAATTCCTCCAGAAATTTGATCCAAATGGCACTTTAAGAAGATCCTAAAAAATCCGGCTGGACACATGTCTCGAGAATTTATTAATTTAGGTTGTTTTTCAATTTTTTCCTTTATTCTATTTACCTTTTTTACCCGTCAATTGCAATGTTTTCGTCTCTATTTTGTATTTAATTAATTACTCATGCGCAGTAAGCGCATGAGGTATAAAATGGGTCACGTTTCTTCGTCTTTTTGTCACATTGGTGCATGCAAATTTATGCACGCATATATTATTACTGGCATGTACTAAAACCCGAAACAACGAAACGAAACGACCGAAACGAAACGACCGAAACGAGCGAAACCACCGAAACGACCGAAACGAGCGAAACCACCGAAACGACCGAAACGAAATGACCGAAACGAAACGAGCGAAACCACCGAAACGAGCGAAACGAAACGACCGAAACGAGCGAAATCACTGAAACGACGGAAACGAAACCGCCGAAACAACCGAAACGGCCGAAACCACCGAAACGAAACCGCCGAAACGAGCGAAATGACCGAAATGAGCGCTTTCCTTTTGTATGGAAAATCCGGTTGTTCCGGTGGTAAATCAAATGGAACAGACTTTTCCACTGGAAATTGTTCTGTAAAAAAGGGAACACTTTTTTTATACCTCATTTCTCGTTTTTGCCGAAATGATCGGAAAATCCTGTACCCGTCCGCTGCGTCCCACCATGAATTGTAAATCGTTAGTACCCAGTCTCCTCAAGAAAGAAAAAGCAACTCCGTGCAAAAGGAACACGCTCTTCCCGTTCCGTTTTGATTGAGGGCAATTTATCCTGTTCCTTAAAACAGGAAATTCTACCCGGTTTTTCCATTCAAATGGAAAGCGCCCTAAAATAATTAAGTTGTTGCTAAAAATAGTATCCTTAATACGAGTCGTGGGAATGGTTTGGCATGTCGGGTCTGTGACGTCACAAACTCGCGCCAAAACCCACTCGGAACTATGGACGAGCGCCAGCAGGCAAAGGACATCGATAAAAAGGTGGGTATTTTTTTCAGTTTTCGAATGATGGTAGGCAAGTCACAATATCTAGTAGAATGTTAACAACAACAGAAAGCAAATTATTGACCAGCCGTGGTCGTAATAATTCTTCTGTCTGTTTATATTCTCACCGATCATATCATCGTTAAAATTAACGGAATGAATGTAAAAATACTTGCATTTTCTCGTTGTGTAATTACCTAGTCGTCTGAAAACATACCAAAATAGTTGAACCCCAAACCTTAGAATATTTTACAGTTATGAAATTGGCACTTTCAATTTATCAAAGCGATAAAGGGTATTACAAGTATGACGTACTGGAACGAGGATACGAAGGCAGTTTACAAGTCAAACGCTCTTACTCTACATCACTAGCCAACAACTTATTTATTTTTACACATTACTTATTACATACATTCCAAAGACTGCGTACACTGAAATTACTACAGTAACCCGGTTGTTTTCTTATGTCATTATGAGTGATTTCTCAATATTTTACTACGCTAATGTGCGTGACATAACACGTGAGGCGGTTGGTCACACAACCTCATAACTTTAGGGGGTATTCTGGGTGAATTTTATGAAATGATATGTAATTAAGGAAGGAAATAAGAGAAGGAAAATTTTTTTAAAACACTTTTAGACTCTGCCACCATGATAGAGTGCTTTGGTGTTCAGCATATCTTCATTATTGGCTTCAACCCCACTTCATTCCAGCTTAACCCTATTCGGCCTGGTGGGGGGGGGGGGGCACAAAGTGCCCGCACTAACTTTCAACATTCATAACTTCTTTAATATGTATTCAAACGCCATCAAACTTTGTGACTTTTCCTAAAATTTATCTGGCAACAATTTCATATGACAATTTTTTGATCACGTGACTTGATGTTTCCATGGCAACAAGATTTTGACAGCCATGTTTTCTGAAATTTGCATATTTATACCTTTGAATGAAGAAAAACAATGTTTATTGGTATAACTTTTGTATTTTTACGTCATTTAGCGTTTATTTATTGGTTTTGATTAATTTTGCTTCAATTTAGACGGTTTTTAATTCAGAAATCCAAGATGGCGGATCCAAGATGGCGGATCCAAGATGGCGGCCGTATAACTAATTACCTAATAATTACGTCATATGACGTCATCGTTTCATTATGCGGACCGCAAAGGAGACAGTTTTGGACGTACTATGTACCATCTAGGTTTCATTGTCATAGCCTTAGATGTTCTTGAAGTTATGAAGGGGGGGGGGGGGCACAATGTGACCCCCCCCCCCCCCCCCCCCCCCAGGCTCAGGAACTCAAAAAAAGCCCAGGCTGAATAGGGTTAAGGTGGGAGTACACCTGAATTTTAATTAAATTTTAAGAGGTTAAAAGAACTGGGGTAGAAGAAAGAAAATTAATTTTGGTGTCCATCGTCTACTAATTTTTAACTTCAAATTCTAATTTTAAGAAGACATGAAATGTTCAATATTTCTGATTTCTCTCATTTTTACAAATCCTTTGAGAAAAACTATTTCCTTCCAAAAATTCACCAAAAATTTACAAAACACCCCATAACATAGATTCATGGGATGAGAAAAAAGGTTTTGGATTGCTTGAAAAAATCACCAAAAAAGTAACACAAATTCATATAACACTGATCTTGAAATTAATGGAGGCATTTTTAGATTATTGGAATTGTTAACAAGATAATTATAATAATAATAATAATAAACAATAATAATAATAACTTTATTTCTGTGTCAAGAAAAAATATAGCAGTTACCCACTAAGTAAGGACACCTATATCAAACTAATGTATCTAAATAATTATACGAGCTAAATTACATAAATAAATGATAAGTAAGTAGGATTTTGTATAAAACTCTATTACGACTAAAAGAGGATAAAAGTTGCATATGAACAAAATCTCCCGGGTCTGTGATGTGTAGAATCGTGAACTCTTGTTGCAGCTAGTTTACTAGTGGTTACAATAAGTGATACCTTAACCTTTCAGATTTGTGAAACTAAGAAATTATTGGAGGATCTAGAGAGAAAGAGGAAAAGGTTTGAATTTTTCAAAATGTTGTTATCAAGATATGATGTTCCCATTGTTCTGTCTAACTTTTGGAGATTTGTAGTTCAACATTGTCCACTTTAAGTTATTGTTACTTGATGTGACTGTACTACCGTGAGCTGGACGTTATCACTGACTGAATTGCAGTAATGTCCTGTTAGTTTGGATTCTTTCTCACCCTATATGGCAGCCGCATAAGTGTTCCTTTGAGCTACTATTTTAGTTTTCTTCTCCTCTTGTCATTTCTCACTATTCTCTTACACATACAAAAAGGAATTGTCAAAATTTAACAAGTTATCATTTAAAGTTATGATAAAACTGCATTTAACACTACAACCGGTTTTATGTTATCGGTTCGTTTTCTCATATTCTGCTGACTCATCACTTGACTAGCATAATAAATTGTTTTCTGACTTATCAGAATAAGGAATTCTTGTTTCTTTGCGCAATTTGCAGTGTGCAAGGTGTTGCAGCAAAATTTCCTAAATTGGAAAATTCAAACACAGGAGGAACACCTGGTGTAAGTACTCTATTTTTGTCATTGCCTGAATTTTTACGTTCATTTTCTTAAGGAATATTATATTAGGTCAACATAATAGAAGAATTTCGTCAAATAGTGATGGCATAACAATGTTATTACTTAGCAATCCCCTCATACCAATTCAATTTGCTCAAGCACAGCTAGCGAAATTATACCAATTAGTGCTTGGTGAACTAGATATCAAATTCGTGATTGTCAGAGGGAAAAGTCGAGAGCCAAAACAGATATTGCAATTCTTAATTCTTATCTAAGTAAATAAGAGGTTATTCTCATGTAAACTTAATTCCAAATACCGCTCACTTTGTATACTTTTGTAGGGATGTAAAGCAGAACCACTGTATGTGGAATCCAATTCAGATGATGACAGCCTGATAGATGCTGATGACATCGTTATACTGTTGAATGAATTTGATGATCCAGACAAAGCGAGTGTTATTGGAAAGCGCGAAAGAGTGAGTAAAGTTTATGATGACGTCAAAACAGAAACTTGTGAAGATCGTATGATCAGCAGTGATACACTGGGGAGATCTTCTTGTCAGAAGTCAGGAAAGGAAAATGTTGATCATCTCTGTTCCCAGCCAATGTTAGAAAGGGCTGTTAAGGGCTTTACTGCGGAGCGCCTGCTGAACATTATTGTAGGAGAAGATGTACCTAAGGAAAAACTTTGTAAGCGTGTGCCACGGGGAGTTCGGCACCATGCCTCATTTGTTGTGGACACTACGTCTTTGGAAGCAGACATTGTCAGCTATGGTGACGATAACGGTAGCTGGACCGGCCACAGCAAACCTAGACGAAAATACCACATTGAAATCGATGATGACACGGGTATGTCGATAATACAAGAGTACCAAAGTGAACCAGGAGATACCCAGGACTTAGACGACAATATCTACACCCTCTGTCGCAATTATTTTCGCCATGCTCACACCCCTGAGTTTAGAAAGATGATTGCAACGGTGCGGGATTACAAAGGCAACACACTGCCGTTAACGGTTGTCCGATACTATTTCGAGGGAGGCATCGAAGTGCCTGTGAAGCTAGCAAAGCATGGGAATGCAAAAGAAAAAAATGCCTCGCCTTACATGCGCACATCGCGTCCCGTTCTTCACAAGCTGAAGAAAAAATGCTCCACAGAGACTTGCCGAAAGGCTGTAGAAGACTGTTTCAACGAGGGTGGAGCAATCACAACGTCATGAATTTTGCGATTTATTGGAACTCTTGAATCAGGGAACATTTGTTAGAGATTTCGCATTTCAACGGTCGACATCACAGATTCGTACCCAACCCCGATCATTTCAAGCAACAGACTTTCAGCTCACCCAACTTTCTCGCATGTGTGCATCCCAAAAGTACGGTTCAGTGCTCGGGGTTGATGCTACCTTCAATTGTGGCAACTTTTTTCTTACCCTTACCTCTTTTCAGCACAAGATGTTTGTAAACAAACAATCGGGAAAACATCCAGTCATTATTGGCCCATCGGTTATCCACATGACGAAAGAATTTGAAGACTACCATTATTTGGCAAGTCATCTCAAGACCCACTGCAAAAACTTTGAAGCCTTAACAGCGTTTGGAACGGACGGTGAAATCAACTTGGCTAATGCGTTCGTGTGCGAACTCCCAGATGCGATCCATCTAAGGTGCAAGATACATCTGTCAGAGAACATCGAGAGGAAGTTGGCCAAACTATCGTTTGAGAAAGATGCTCGACAGAACATTCTAAACACAATATTTGGAAGGCGTAAGGGCGATTCAAGAACAAAGGCACTGGCAGATGCCACGTCGTCAGAAGAATTTGACGAGACACTTGACGATTTGGAAACACAGTGGCGTGTGTTAGAAACCACCCAGCATTCTGGTGAACCCCAGTTCCACCCATGGTTCAAGCGCCACATTGCAATGGCAATGAAAGACAATGTCATCGCTCCTGTCCGTGAAAACGCAGGTCTTGGTTCCCCTCCGGAGTTTTATACTCAGAATACAACAGAATGTTGTAATAGCATGGTAAAGAGAAATGCGGGTAAAAAGAAAGAGTGGGCAGATTTCTGCATTTCTCTAGAATCTTCTGTCCAAAGCCAAGAGCAAGAGTTGGCGAAGGCAATACACGAGATGGGAGAGTTCCGATTGAGTTCTGACTTCAAGCACCTGGAAGTTAAAGCTGACAAATGGATCGGAATGAATTCAGCCCAACGCGATTCACACATCAAGCGATGCTTAAACAGCCCACTCGACAAGCTTGCGAAGTCACATGACACAGAATCCCAGGCAATGGGATCTGATAACCACTGCAACCTTTCCGTAAGTTATCTGGACTGTGCAATCACGACGTTGTCCCGCAACAACCTCCAGCGAATGTGGTCTTTTGCGTCGAGAATCGTAGGAGAAAAAGAAGGTGTGTTGTCCGTACCTTGGGACAAAAGCGGAACCCAACGGCTGGTCTATGATGGTGAAGGTGCGCCACCCTGCCAAGTTGACGTTCTTCAAGCTGGATCTCTTAAATGTTCTTGTCAGAAGTTCAAATCAGCTATGATTTGTGCCCACTCCTTGGCAGTTGCAGAACAAGAACTGTTCCTTCCAGATTTTTTAGGAAAAGTGGGAAAGAAGAGAAATGAGCCTGATCCGTATCAACTTGTGAGCAACGATTTGCCAAGATCAGCTGGAAAGAAACCATCTGCAAAGAGGAAAGGTAAAGCTAACGACAAACGAGGGCCACTTATGGAAATTCAGTCGTCCTGTACAGCTACCCCATTAAACTGCCTTCCAGTTGAAGATTCCAGCTCCATGGCAGCTTCTGCCCTCCTAGCCTTGTCGGGATCCAGGTCCTCAACTAGCGATGACGACTATTTCTCCTTAAAGTCTCTCGAGGGTACCCAAGTCAGAATGTGTTACGGCTGTGGCCAGGCTATACGAGTACCTCCACAAGTCCCGCCACCTCCTCACGACCTGTGTGTGGTAAACAAAGAATTCAGATCATATAGGAAGGCAGATGGACCACTAAAGGTATCCATTGAGCGTCAAAATTGCCACTACCACCTAAAGCGAAAGTGCATTGAAAGAAAGCACCCAGACTTCCTTCCATCGGCTGTCAGAATTCCACCTCATGTGAGGCCAGGCCTAACAGCAGTGCACTGGAGATGGCTGGAGACTGAATTTCAAATGATGGTATAAACCAGGCGAAATTTAGTTTCGAAATAACCCTTGCGAATAAATTCGAACATTTTGTTATTTAAGTCAATCGAACCAAATCGAACCTCGATCCTTCAATGTAGTTCGATTATGTTCGGCCATTGAATGGAAGCAGAATCGCAAATATTGTGAACTGATCCAACAAAATGGAACGTTTCATTCCCCAACCATGTTTATTAATAACCTTATCCCTGCTTACCTTTTTTGCCTTATCTTCTTTCCCGTCTTTTTGTGCTTTCTTCCAAGGCCGACGACACAAACCACATTACCGAAAGAGTGCCAATTCCCGCTAAGATCGCTCGTTTTTAATATTTGGCTTTAACATACGCGAGTCAACACTCGACGTTTCTTTTGAATGTTCTAACACTCGCAAAGAAATCTGGGATCTCTTGAGATCTTCTTCATGTAAACATCCTGAAACTCTCTGCATTCACTCTTAGTTATAATTGGCAGTATTGGCTACACTTACAACTAGCATTTTCTGTTATAACAGATTAAAGTTCTACGCGTTGATATATGACCTGATACACTTCATTCTAAATTTTGGTCTCTAAAATTCGATTCCATTGGATTTAATTCGGACATTGGACTCACAAAACGTTATGTGGTTCATTCATATATTCGATGGAGGTTCGATTTGGTTCGATTAAAATTTCGTTCCCTTTTGTTCGGTTTGATACTACTGCCCTTATAATGTTGGAACCTGCAGATTCCCCAGATGTTGATACCCTCTCGAAATCTCGTATTTTAAGGACCTATTTATTTCATTATGTGGAGTCTACTGTTAAAAATTAAGTTTTCTAGTGATTCATAGCAGCAGTCTGTTGAGGTAGTTTTTGCTCGTTTGATGAAACCTTTGTTAGTGAGGCTTACATATTTTAGGCTAGAGACGAGTGTGTGTGGAAAATATGTCATTTCATTTTTTCGCGTTCAGAATTTGAGGGGTTAAAAGCGACAGCAAGGGATATCACCAACTTGTAGCACGTATCAACTGCGTGTGTTGCATGACGAGCTCTACTTTGGAGGATAGAGCATTTAACAGCTAACCTACCATAACGTTCAATTTTCATATTATTTAATGTGTTTATATTCTAAGCGCGTCACGGTAGGTTTCGATACCATAGCTCTGTGCCAGTGCAGTGAGGGAGGGGGAGGGGGTAGTCATTCCTACATGTGTTGGGTTTTTTATGTTAACTATGAGATTTCGTAATTTGAGGGGTTAA
Source organism: Dendrophyllia cribrosa (assembly GCA_024195265.1). Classification (NCBI taxonomy): domain Eukaryota; kingdom Metazoa; phylum Cnidaria; class Anthozoa; order Scleractinia; family Dendrophylliidae; genus Dendrophyllia; species Dendrophyllia cribrosa. The sequence goes on along the minus strand of JAJLRJ010000009.1, from coordinate 35,337,316 downwards.
AAGCGACAGCAAGGAATATCACCAACTCGTAGCACGTATCACGTATCAACTGCGTGTATTGCATGACCAGCTCTACTTTGGAGGATAGAGCATTTAATAGCTAGCTTAACATAACGTTCAAATTTTATATTATTTAATGTGTTTATATTCCAAGCACGTCACGGTAGGTTCCGATACCATAGCTCTGTGCCAGTGCAGCGAGGGAAGGGGGGAGGAGAGGGGAGGGAGGGGGGTAGTCACTTCTACATGTGTTGGGTTTTTTATGTTAAATAGGCGATTTCGTAAAGTTAAAACAAACACTCTCTTAACCGAGGACCATTAGAAATCTTTTATAGGGGCAGATGTAAAAAAAAAAAATGGGACGGCTGTGCATACGTGAGGGTATATAGGGATCAAGACAGCTTACAGCCTAAATTCTACTAGGAAAATTCATTACCTGACGAGGAAATTCGACATTAAGTTTCACGCGAAAAACCGATATAGTGATGAGTGCGATATCGTTCAGGTAATGAATTTTCCTTGAATCGCAAAGCCATTTTTAATAACATAGCAACAGTGTTGCTAAGGTGCAATATCGCTTTTGTGCTGAAGTCCCAATTCCACGCTAAATACCTCGTTGGGCTATGGATTTTTGGGAGTTGTCCCCGACCCAAAGATCTCCGATGGTCCGCTCCTTAGAAGGCACCAACTTTGTGTGTGTTCGCGTGACCAGCCCTCTGCTGATACGTACTTTATAAATGTGCCTTTAACAGGTGGTTGATCGTACGTATTTATTTTCTGTAGCCAAGGCGAGTATGTAAAAAGATGTAATTCGACGGTGCCGGCGATAGTTCACACGCAACCGACGTAGAAAAAACGGCCTTGATTGTAAATTAAACTTTCAATTTATCTTCGAAAAAATATATATACATATATATTAAAAGATCGTTGACTTTTAGTTGCGTTCTTTATTGATCATTATTTACATTCCTACTTCCCCTTCTACTAATACAGACAAGGACATTATCACATGGATTCTTGACAGGGAAATGTTGAACGCTCGCATTAACCCATACTTCATTTTAAAGATACCTTTGCTAATACCACCATGAATTCCAAGAGGAGTGTCTCTCGAGCGGCGCGCAATCTTAGCTGTCATACTTCTCCCGTGGTTTCCTTATTTTGCGGCAAAAAACCCCTCTGATACCTGGTACCCAGGCTATCTGTTTACCAGCTCTCTGCCCGAACTCTTTAAATCAGATGCAGGCAGAAAATAATGAGGTAATCAAGGATCCTGGTAAATATCACTTTTATCATTTCCTGAAACAAACTGATATCCTATATGAGAGACAACGTTTGGAGAGAAACCGTTACCTTCCTAGTCTCCTACGCAGCCGTTTTAGGGTCGTCACGCAATCCTGACCTTAAAACGGCGGATTTACAACGGTGAAAAAATCTGCCAAACTCACGAGTGACGTAAACATGCCCGTAGCAAAGCTAAAATAACTGGGGGGCCGAGTTTTATTTGACATGGCCATCAATGAACGGACGCCTTAGAAAAAAAAAATATTTCAACAGGTTTTATGGTTTGTGATTAGTTGATTTCGATCGATTTTGGTTCTTTCTGATTCAAGGTAGGAGTGCCTTCGTTGCTGTTATAACGAACAACTCTTAGCGGGGGAAACTAACAGGTAATAAACAGACTGTTAAAGGTTGTGAAAAAGGCACTTTGAGCGTCGGTCGTTTTGGTTGTTTCGGCGGTTTCGTTTCGGTCATTTCGGCCGTTTCGGTTGTTTCGGCGGTTTCGTTTCGCTCGTTTCGGTGGTTTCGTTTCGGTCGTTTCGGTGGTTTCGCTCGTTTCGGTCGTTTCGTTTCGGTCGTTTCGGTGGTTTCGCTCGTTTCGGTCGTTTCGTTTCGGTGGTTTCGTCTCGTTGTTTCGGGTTTTTGTACATGCCATTATTACTAACCGGGTCGCAGGTCACATAAAAATTCTACAAAAATGTCTGCCGCGCTCGGCATGTGCTTGGTTTTCAAAACCATAGTTTTGTCTTGTCGGAATAATAACACACATTCAAAATACTCAAAATGGAAAGAGAAAGCTTTAAAGAATACTCAGAAGCCGCTGTAGAGGAGAAAAAGGAGAGCTGTAAGCGACGAGCGACGAAATCTTGCTTCAAGTTTTATCAGTGCGGGGCGATCAAATCCGAAGAAGCGGAGTTTTAAAGAATTTTCAAGCAGGCGAGGGACTTTACCATAAAAGAAATTTCATTTTTCGGTGAGAATTTATGTTGATATCAATTTGTGATTGACTTTTTCTTTGTGTCATACTTGTTATTCTAGACCGAGAAAAAGTTGCTTTTGTGAGCTTTTGTGCACTCTAAACACAGAGTCAACGGACTGTCGCGTAATACAGTTTTTGAGAATTGCTAAAATTGAAAAATAACCCGGTCGTTTACTGATTTTATTGCTTTTAAAAGTAGTCTTTTCAAATGTAACAGAAAGCAGTCACGGTTTGGGAAACATTAGACGCAAACTTGTTTGAATGTTTTCTTCATGAAGCCAATAATCATGGTAAAGGCACACTAGTAAATATAATTGAATTAAATAGCGCTTTCTGAAATAAAGTTTGCTTTCAAGATTTTTTGATTCGCGAAAACATTATGCGAATCATCTTTACGGATAAGAATGACATTCTATATACACAAGAAAAGTCGGAAATTTTTGAAAACACTAGATATAATAAAGCAGGTTGCTGAATTTAAATATTATTTTGTGATGTTTATAATATAATTCGCAGACGCCAGCGCTGCGAGCTGCAATGAGGATAAATAAATCGCCAAGCCTTCTGGAAGCAAAAATCACTAAATTCTGATAAGCGTTTAACTCTTTTATTCAAGGGAAAGACATTTTCATTCAAGGAAATATGAGTTTCATTAAAAAGTTTTGACCTTTAGAACAAATATTTTGGTACAAGCAGCGCGCGATCGAATTACATTCCACACGAAATTTGCATATATGAAAGAAGTGTATTTGCGACAACACTTTGAAAAAACTGTCAAGCCTGGAAAAAACTAATACATGGCAAAATCAAAGCAGTTATTTAAAGAACTTGCTTTATAGAAAAATTTCATTTCGATTTGGACTTGAAATCAAACGGGGGGGGGGGGGTGTTCATGATGTGTCACGCAATATTTATTTTTATTAAAATGTTTCACCAATTTATAGCACTCATCACCACAGTTTTGACATTATAAAAGTAGAATCTTTTGAATCCGATTACATGTATTTTTTTCATTACCTGTAAATTTAGGGCTTCCGCAAATTTATTGGAAATCCGGGCAGGAGAAGGGGTCTCTGGGCTTGGAAATCCAGGCGGGAGGGAGGTGGGGAGGGGTCATACAATCTTCCCATCCGTCTGTGGGGGGGGGGGGGGGGGGTGGATTCTTTCTGGAATAACCCAATGTAATAGAAATAATTTACGGTTAACGTTTGGGAAGTATTACACTAGTGTGGGTTTGATCAGAATCAATAAATTAAATATTGAAAGCGACTACAGAAAAATTGGTAGCTTCAATCAACGCGTCTTAGAGTCTCATGCGCATGAGTATAGGCTATGTTTAGCCTCTTGTTCTAAATTAGTCCCATAAACATGTTCAGGCGAGTCAGTTGTCAGCGGTTAACTGACAAATTGTAAACACAATAACACAGTGGGTCACGTCCTTGCTGTTTTTGAAATAAGTGTATCAAAAGTCGACATTAGATTAGACAGATTTTCCTCTTTATTTAAACAGTTAGGAAAAGTTTCATAAAAGAGAAGACAATTCTCTTTAAACAGAAAGACGACTTTGACGTGGTCCATAATTAGCAATCACTTTATGCCACGGTGATTCCAAGAAATATTTTATCAGATGTCAAGATCAACGAAGTTTGTCAGTGGAACGTGCTTAACCGCTTCAGTAGTACTTAAAAAATAAAATGAAGAAGCATTTTGCCCCAAGCGCATACATACAGCAACTCTTGGCAGCTCCAAAAGCTAGGCTAAAAACATATGGAGAAAGAGCCTTTGCTGTGGCAACACCGACACTATGAAACACTATTCCATTTGCCTTGAGGTCTAGTGATTCCATCGACATTTTTAAAAGGCATTTAAAAACGTACCTTTGTCAGCGGTTAACTGAGAAATTGTAAACACAATAACACAGTGGGTCACGTCCTTGCTGTTTTTGAAAAAAGTGTATCAAAAGTCGACATTAGATTAGACAGATTTCCCTCTTTAATTAAACAGCTAGGAAAAGTTTCATAAAAAAGAAGACAGTTCTCTTTAAACAGAAAGACGACTTGACGTGATCCATAATTAGCAATCACTTTATGCCACGGTGATTCCAAGAAATATTTTTTTTCGGATGCCAAGTTAAACCAAGTTTGTCAGTGGAACGTGCTTAACCGCTTCAGTAGTACTTAAAAATAAAATGAAGAAGCATTTTGCCCCAAGCGCATACATACAGCAACTCTTGGCAGCTCCAAAAGCTAGGCTAAAAACATATGGAGAAAGAGCCTTTGCTGTGGAAGCACTGAGACTATGGAACACAATTCCATTTGACGTGAGGTCTAGTGATTCCATCGACATTTTTAAAAGGCATTTAAAAACGTACCTTTTTAAAATAGCTTTTTAACGTTTCTTTTAATTCAGACTAATGTATGTTTTAATCTATTTTTTGTTTGTTTTATCTTTTTTTAATATTTCTATAATAAAGCGCCATAGTCAAATTAGTAGTGGATAATTGGCGCTAAACAAATGTTATCGAGTGTCATTTATTTTTGATACTCAAGGTCAAGGCTATCTCGCTTGCAGATAGGTCTTGGCAAGTTCTTTGTCAACAAAGGGAATGAAAGAAGTTTTCGCAATGGAAAACGGTGAAGAATCCTTTTCCTCGCATATCGTTATTTGCATATTGGACGCTTTATTGTCTTATACCGCCATTATGTTAAACAGTGTCACAATCCATGCAATAAGAAAAACTTCGTTTTTACCAAAGTCCTTAAAGACATTGCTCATGAGTCTGGCTGTTTCTGATCTTGGCGTTGGTTTAATAGCCATTCCTCTGTACATTGCGGGTCGCATTATGGAGATACAACAAAACGATAAAAACAATACAAAGTATATTACCACATATACTGCGTATCTCATCCAGGGAAGTTTACTTGCTTTTGCTTCGTTCTTTGGTGTCATGGCTCTAACTGTAGACAGATTCTTGGCCATTCATCTTCATCTCAGATACCAGGAACTTGTGACTCACAAGCGTGTTGTTGCTGGGGTGATCTCAGCTTGGGTCTTCTGTTTAATTTCTTCGTTGTTTAGGCCTTGGACCCCGAAGAATAAAATTTTCATAATATTTGCTACTTTCATGATTGTATGTGTTATAACTGCAACGTTTTTTAGTGTCAAAATTTATTTGACCGCTCGAAGCCACACAAACCAACTTCAATTATTGCAACGACAAATAGCACAGAACGATGACATTGCGAATGTTGCAAGGGTTAGGAAATCTGCGAAAACAGCAATATACGTGTATCTCGTATTCTTGGTTTGTTATTTTCCAAGCTTTTTCATTTTTTGCGTTGGCACTACTACGTCAAGATCACCGAGCACAGCTGTAAATATTTTACAACAATACACTTTGACGCTGGTGTTTCTAAACTCGTCTCTCAACCCTCTTATTTATAGTTGGAAGGTGAGACACATTCGACACGCTTTTATGGACATACTACGGAAAATGTTTCCACGCCACCAGCGGAAGCAAGCTTCAGCTGAACAGTAGACTATTAAAGGCGCGTGGGAGAATCTGGAGTGAAATATACAACAAGTTTAAAGAGCGGTTTATTGAAAGCGCGAGAACCTTGCCTCAGCTCAAAAAAAAAAACAGAATTCAAAACATCGAATACGAATTTAAAAACTTAAAGGTACGAGTTCAAAAGACAGGCGAGGAGGGTTTTCAAGAAGATTAAACAAGGTTTCCCCTACTACGATTTACTATTTGGATACAATCATCGGTCAACGAGACAGCGTGGATCCTTCAAGGATGCAAATCGAAAGTACTGCTACGTTTAGGGAAAGTAGTGACTCTTCTGAAACCAATAGAAGCCGATCTTCTGAAAGTAAGGAAGTGGAAAGTGATGATAAAAATTATTCAAGTAGCAGCACCGCAAAACAAGAAAAGAGAACCGCTGTTGGAAAGCGAAATATATGTGAGAAAAGCGGCAAGTCTTCTCGGAAAGGGAAAAGAAGGCGGGAAGACACAGACAGTGATTGGCAGGAAAGGTCCGAAAACATGTGGGGAAGAAGTCTCGAGCAAGAAAGAGAAAGCAGGGAAAGCACACATCAGAATAATTTTAAACAAAACTGGACCTTTACTCAGTTTGGGTTTCCGTTGATATAAACATGTTTTGGGCTTATTATAACACTAAAAATGGTGTCACAGCTTCTTGATTTAAACTCTCAAGTTCTCATTTTTTTCTTATATTCTTTGTACCTTAGTTTTAATATTTTTAACCCGTCTTGTAATTTAGTTCGTCTATAGTTTGTATTTAAGTTATTGTAAATTAGTCCCGAAAACACGTCTAGTTAGCAAAGAATAAAAATGTTTTTATAACGGAATTGCTTTCGCTCGCGATGTCACAGATTGTTTCGTTTCTAAACTAATTTAATTCAATTTTTTTTTAAGACAGGAGTTAATACCAGTCATTATAGGATTCCTCAAAAGGAACTCTCAATAATTTGCGTCATGTTAGTTACTTTATATACTGTCATTGTTTCTGGAAGGACTCTCGATATTAAAACCTGGCGAGTCAGTTATCAGCGGTAAACTGAGAAATTGTGTAAACACAATAACACCGTAGCTGACGTCCTTGCTGCTTTTGAAATAATTGTATTAAAGAGTCGACATATTTCCATCTTTATCTGGCAAACAGCTAGAAAAGGTTTCATAAAAAAGAAGTCAATTCTATTTACACAGATGGACGACCCTGACGTGGTCCATAATTGGCAATCACTAAATGCGATAGTGATTCCAAAAAATATTTTATCAGATGCCTAAATCAACAAAGTTTGCCAGTGCTGCCAGTGGAACGTGCCCAACCGCTTCAGCAGTATAAAAATAAAAAATAAAGAAGCACTTTCACCCATGCATACATATTTAAAGTTCAAGACTATCTCCCTTGCAGATAGGTCTTGACAAGTGCTTCGTTCACAAATTAGGGAGCTAAGACAGCTGCTAAGAGACGTTTTCGCAATGGAAAACGGCGAAGAGTCCTTTGCCCTCGCATATCGCTAATTGCATATTGGACGCTTTATTGTCTTATACCACCATAATGTTAAACAGTGTCACAATCCATGCAATAAGAAAAACTTCGTCTTTACCAAAGCCCTTAAAGACATTGCTCATCAGTCTGACTGTTTAACGAACGAGCGGATCCGTACGGATAGTTCGCAGTTGTTTCTCAGAAAATAGTGCTATTTTGTCTTCGCTGTTGCTGTTGTTGAGTTGAGAAATCGAAAGCAAACTGCAGTGGACATCACGCATGCCACTGACGCAGCGAGACACAGGCCGCTCTGGGGAGAACGCGTACCACGGGGACTCATGACGGACTCCAGCAACTAAAACGAAAACCGGCTCTGGTAATCTAAGAATACACCCGTAAAAGCCTTGTTCGACAAATACAGAGGAATATTTAAACCAAACTGTTGAAGATAAACAAATGCTGGGGTAATTTTTAAACATATATATACTTCACAATGGAATTTAACTGGGAAATGTCGGAAATCGAACACGCAGATCTAGTTTTTCGGCTTTATAGAGAACCGGCTCAAAGTTATTAAGATCGCCTGATCGAGACTTCGCTGGGCCAAAAACAATAACATATCAAAAGCCGCGCGCGTCTGGAAAAATATTTCAACATTTAAAAACAAAAAACAGCCGATGATTTTATGGAAACCACATTCTAAGGGTGCGTTCGATTGGGAAATCCGGATTTCGATTTTGAAATCCGGATTTCGGATTTCCCAAAAAAGCGCAAAATCCAAAAACGGATCCTTCTCCGCGATGGATTTCCATGAACATCCGGATCCGGATGGATGTTACTAAAACGAGGAATGGGGAATGGGAAATTGAAATGGGAAATTCAAAATGGGAAATTGAATTTTTTTTTTTTAGATTAATTGTTTATAATGCGGAATAAATTTTTTTCAGCGGCGATTATCGATATCGACGCTTTATTTGAAATGTTCTGCGCCAAAGTAAAAGTAAAGGAATAAATTGATGATAACAGGAGAAGTGACCTTGCCTTGTTTTGTTCTTTCACTGCCTGAAGCTATAAAGCCAGTAACGAAAAGAATTTCATAGATATTGTACATCTAGTTTTCAGAGGTGGCGATAATTTTGGTTAAGACCAAAAATCGGGGCCTTGGTCGGGCGTTCGGCCATACTCTGAGTGTTTTCGTGAAGAATATTGTTTTGCGTGACATTTGCGTTACGTTTATGAACATGATTTCATTGATTGACATAGTAATTTGAGTAGCTTTATCTAGGAATCCGGTTTCAGTTAGTTTCACACGTGTCGGTGAATTCATAGATAACTTAACCGTTTTCGAGGTTTTCTCAGTGAACTCTGGAATCCCGTAACGAAGTATTACTGTAAGTCAGTTTTTAAAGTTGGTTTATTCCGTTTTCTAAGGCTTTGTTACTTTAAGTTGTTTCCTTTGATTTCTGTTAGACCGTATTGTGAATAATGATTGTGTAATTGCACGCGTGATTTACTCAGTTAAATCTGTTCGTGTTTCTTGGTTCATACGACGTACTGACTCAGGCCTTTTTAATATTTTCGGTTAGTTGCTATTGTTAAAGTAGGTTATTTGCTGTGTTTATTTCAGATCGAATAAAATTCTTGTAAAATCAAGAAATGTAAATATAATTTATACGATTCACGGGAATCCAGCGTTAAGGTATTTTGGCGGTTTTCGTCCGACGGACCACTGAGGACGAGATTGAAATATTGTGAGTATCAACAGAGTAGAGAACCCATGGAAGCAATACTTATGCAAATAATTACCATTTGAAACCTTTCAAATTCATTATCTGCTTGGCGCGTCTGCTATACGAATTTTCAGTTTCGCTGCAGCCACTAGCTTGACAAGCGGGGCAAATCAGTACATTGTGTCTGATCAGTTTCTCTTCCAACCAAAACTTTATTATTTAGGAAAAATAAATGACAGTTTTTTAAAATGGGTAGCCAAATTTGGACTCCTTTGTCGTTCAGAGTTGAGCCGTGATTTGGATTCGGAATCCAAAAGGGGATCTTCGTTTTATAGTTTTGGTGGGGGTAAACTACAAAACGAAGACCCTAATAATTTTTAAAGATTTTCACATTTTTAGTGTGTTTGGTTGCCCGGCTGTATTTTTCTAGTGTATCCAACGTTGTTTACTAATTTTCCAGCAGATTTGGAGGGGGTCTTCGTTTTGTAGTTTTTTTGTGGGTAAACTATAAAACGAAGACCCTGATTATTTCACCGCTAAGTGGTACTTTTAGCATATGAGTTATGTTTTATGAAGTTTTGTGACTTTTCAGGATGGTACGACAGAAAAAAAATAGGGGTCTTCGGTCTTCGTTTTGGAGACACCCGAAGCGCCAAGCATATAATGAATTTGACAGGTTTTAAGTGGAAATTTGCATAAACATAGGTTGCGCGTGGTGCAATTTCATGAACTTCCATGGGTTCCCCGCAAGCGCTTTTGTCCTTCTCTACCTCTGCTGATCGGCTCACAATATTTCAATCTCGTCCTCACAGTGTGACCGAACGCCCGACCAAGGCCCCGATTTTTGGTGTTAACCAAAATTATCGCCACCTCTGAAAACTAGATGTACAATATCTATGAAATTATTTTCGTTACTGGCTTAGCTTCAGGCAGTGAAATAATGAAACAAGGCAAGGTCACTTCTCCTGTTATCATCAATTTATTCCTTTCCTTTTATTTTGGCGCAGAACGTTTCAAATAAAGCGTGGATATCGATAATCGCCTCTGAAAAAAATTAAAAAAAAAGTAATTTCCCATTTCAATTTCCCATTCCCCATTCCCCATTCCCCATTCCCCATTCCCCATTCCCCATTCCTCGTTTTAGTAACATCCAATCCAATCGAAATCCGGATTTCCCAATCGAACGCACCCTAAACAATCGCAAAATATCATCCTTACTGATCGCCAGACTGCGTGTCGCCAGATGTTTATAAGATAAGCATTTGGGGACACGCAGTCTGGCAATTGAGGGCTATTGTCAGACGAAAAAAGTTGTCTGTAAAAATCAACAAACATTTCGCTTCTTCAAGTAGTTGAATTTTTCGAAAAACACATCAAAACGTAAATAAATCACAGGGTGAAGAAATTAATTCTTTGCCTTCAATAGCAGCAAGGTCGACAAATACATTTTCCTTTAGCTCTATCATCGCACGACGGAAATATGTCTCATCATATCTTGTATCCACAGTAGCCAAGACCAGTCAACTTGTCACGTACTACAGTATTAATACAGCCATGTGATCAGCAAACGGTTCCCTGCTTTGCTGCCGTACATTCGTATAATTTTTTACAAAAGCAGTCCTCGAAGAAATAGCGAGGTAAAAATCATGTTTGCTTTTCAAAAACTTCTCAGAAACCTGCCTCGAACGTTTACCACTTCACGCTCAAAAAAAGTTTACGCATACACCGGAAGTTTACGTATACGGCGGAAGTTGATGATGATATCTATTCAAGTAAGCTGAAATATTGTGTCCAACAGACAACAATACAAAGAGATGTTGGGCTCTGTATATACTATTTCGCTTACATGATCAACCGACCGTTCTCTCGAGTGCCCTCTAAACTTCGTAGTTGCTATAGCAACTACGAACTAAAAAGGGCCCGGGTGTAAAGCATTGTCCTTTTACGCGTTTTCGGTTCCCATGACAAAGCTGCAGCCTTCCATCAACTGTCAGTTGGTAATCACTTGTTTATACTTTATTACTAGAAATTTGTAATCCGCTTAAACAATGTATATCTAATGTTCATCGGTATTAAAAAGAACCTGTAATGTTGTTTCGTGAGGACTCTTTGTTTATCATTCAGCAGTGAGATAATTAATAAAAGGACTTCAATCTTTAACAGGAGCTCTGAGAAGGCCTCTAAAATCTACTATCAAATCAAGTGTTCAAAGATCAATGAACTACGCGAAGGACACAAGCTCATCCGGGGATATAGAAGACAATCCTTGAGCGTATTTTGAGCAACAGTAAGATGTTTCTAGAAAGACCTTGAAGGGACACTGTCCCGGCTGATATATCCACGGGTACCCCAAGCTCAAGTGATGTTTACACGTAATTTGAACGTCGTGGTAACTGTTGCGTAATAGTGAATGGAAAACAGAACTATCGACTATGGTCTACGTGGAATTTCGAGGCGACTGGAGGCGTTGGCGCGAATTTACGGCCGAATTTCTTCGGTGGATCCGATCGGCTCAATGAGTGGAGTGCCCTACCTTGTCTCTCTTTTAGGGAGGAAGAAACAGTTGAACTAAAACTCGCTGGAATCGCTTCGAATCGACCCCAAAACCACTCAAGACACAAGCAAACACACAAAGAAGTTCAGGTACGCAATTTTTATTGAAATATCGTTCGAAATTTTACGCTCAAATTCGAAGTGAATTTTCCCCATACAAATCCTTATAATTTATTTATTTTTTTTTATTTATTTATCCTATTACGCAACAAACGTAATTTGACGTTCAAATTACGTGTAAACATCACTTGAGCTTGGGGCACCTGTGATATATCGTGGTTTCATGGTTTTGACCAGGAGCTTGATTTAACAGGGCCGTAGCATGAAATGAGGCCAAGGGGAACCGTGCCTCCCCCCCCCCCCCCCCCCCCCCCCCTCCCCACCGAATAATTTTGACAGGTACGTCAGCGGCCACGCTCTTCACGCTCCTGTTTGAGGGAGTGTTTGAAGACGTTCAAACGTGTTCCTTTCGCTTCGATAGAGCATGACATTTATTCATTTTCGGGGGATATTTCCGAGTCTTTCATTTTACTTTTTGAATTTATTTAAGCATAAATCTGATGGTTCGAGGACGTTCATGGTACTGTGTGAAAGTACAACTTAAACTTGTTAACCGATAACGTGTATTGTAATTGTTGGTAAATAATCAAAGTGCTAGCTTGATCAACTGAAAGAAACAGTTAAAAACTTTTATTAACATTATAACCTGGTCCGACAAAACGTTTCTATATCTGACATATCTAATACGTCACTAACTAACACAAACCAGTTACCAAACGATTCGTTATAAATTTGTGTTAGAGCATAGAAAGTCTACAACCCCTCAAATGCCCTACGTTTAGGCCACAATATTGTTTTGTTTCGTGTTTTTTTTTTTGTCCGTTTAAAGCTGTTTAAACTTTCTTGATACTTTAGAGCTTGAGAATGACTATATTGAAGTCTCTCATCTGATCAATTGCTTCACCAAATTATCATAGACCTTGAAAAGCGTAATTATTTGATGTACTACATTTTAGATTTTGCACTTATTGTATGGTTTTTTTCCCTCTAGTTTAGGTTATCTTTTCTTTTCTTTTATTAACTAAGTTTGTATTAATCTTTCATTCGCCTTGATTAGCCTTTTTGCTATAAGCGGTGGGCAAGTATCTCTATTACTTACTTTAATTAATTAACTGAAATTGTATATACTGTTGTAATTGGAAGATGAGAAATAAAATTGTTGTTGTTGTTGTTGTTTTTGTTAGAAACTACTCTAAGAAGGCTGGAAATGCTATTTCAGAGACCCTATATTTCCCCGGACCCCCCTAGAAACTCGCGCCTTTGGCGCTCGTGATGGGCTCCCCTGATATTTCTACGGTGCTAAGGCCTCGTTTAAGTTTGCTTTATTGGCCGAATTTATACTAGAGACGAATTATCCGTCTGAGACGAATTATCCGTCTGAGACGGATAATTCGTCTAGATATACATGTAAATCCGGTGCTTAGACGAATTATGAGCCAAAATTCGTCTTCGCTTGATTCGTCTGTCAGCACATCTAGAGACGTGCTTACAGACGAATAATTCGTCTGAGACGGTTAATTCGTCTCTAAATTTATATCTAGATGGAAAACGAAGACGGATTTCCGCTCAGTTTTAACTTGAAGGAGAGTGGTATCTATTCATTCGCAAGGTTTCTTGGGATATAATTTTCAAAATGGTGTCCACAACAAAACCAAGTTCCACCAAAAATGGCCAAATAAAAAAGGAAAAAGCAGTCCCTCCCAGTTTGAAAAAAAGCTAGCATGGACAAAAGAACATACGAATGTTTTCGCGGAGATTTTATTTGATCCAGAATATAGAGGAAGTAATTATACTGTGGGATGGGCTGCTATCCTCAAGCGAAAAGATATTTGAAGAAATTTAAGAAGCGTTGAAGTGTTTGAGAAAAGAGACATGGAAGCCATTTTGTTTCTGATTCATGCCCAGTCTTTTCGAAAAAAATTCCTCTAAAATTCGTCTAAATTCGTCACTCGGATTTATACTTAGACGAATTACTCGTCTGACGGGTAATCCGTCTCTAGTATAAATTCGGCCATTGTCTTGAAACAGTAAGAAACAACTGAATCGCCAAAAGTGATGAAAACAGATAAATTAGAATTAAAGAGACTAAATAATGGATAGAAAACTCAACATTCTATAAGAATGGCAATTGTGATTTCTTGACCAGGAGCTCAAAACCCCTGTCGAAAGCTAATTTGATGAACTGTAAATACTAATCCACTTCCATCGGCCATGTATCCTGCTTTTTACCTCCAAACTTCTGCTTCTGTTTTGCTCTGTACAATCTTTTTAACTATTCAATAGCATTATTTCGAATTGACGTCATGGTTGCAGCGCGCAGGACATGATGGGATTGAAATGCGGACAAACAAGAAAGCACTTTCACGTGTTTTGTCTTGTTTTCCTGTGCAATAGTGTTTTGTTGCATTCCTTTTTGCCATTCTTTAAAAATAACTAACATCGAGAAGCAAGTGAAGCGAAGCGAAGCAGTCGAATCGAAATGTTTGTCCGCATTTTGATCCCATGATACTTTGTGATAGTCTATTTTTATCATTCGGGAAAAATGCTATTAAGTTGCTATATTTGGTAGCATTTAACCACGAATCTTTGGTCGCGTTGTCTAAATGTTGCTCCCCGGTACCAACGAACTGGTTTCGAATTTTGGCGGGGGCGTCCAATATATTTTTCTTTTTCCTTTCTTGTCTTCTTTCTGGACATTGTGAAAGTGCTGTATGATTATTTTCAGTTTTTCTTTGTGTTTGAAGTAGTTCAATTTAAAAAAAAAATATCGAACAGTACGATGTCGGTTTTGTGGCGAAACTATCTTCACATCACAACTTACTTAACTGTATTTATAGTTCTCAGTTAACGAGTTTTTCCGGCTAAAATTATTTTAGAGATGAAATTTAAGTCGCTTATATCTCGCCCAACGAAATTAGGTTGCCCTGAACTAAAACTCGCAAACAGGGTAATTTCGTGGCCAGCTTCAAGCTGGTAAAATGTCGCAGGATTCTGAGATGGTCATCTTAGCCTCCACAAGCTCCCAGCTCCTAAGAAATTGTACCATTCACTATTAGAAATGCTTCAAAATAAAGAGTAAGTCAGCATTCACCTAAAAATCGCCTAGTGGCTTTGCCACATTCCTCTTTTATAAAGATATAAAGATATGAAATTTTTCAGTGAAAAATAATTTCTTTAGAGCCTTTCATATTCACGAGCTTGTTCATATGAGCCTATTGATTATACCTTTAGGGCACTAGTAGAATAATTTTAAACAAAACTGGGCCAATACTCAGTTTGGGTTTCCATTGATACAAATATGTTTTGGGATTATTATAACACTAAAAACGGTGACATAGCCCCTTAATTTAAAATCTCAAGTCCTCAACAGGGGACATGAGCTGGTTCCACACAACAAGCCGATATATCTCAAGTAAGCACTTCTTTGACTGAAAGGCAATTAGATTCTCAGGTAACAGTTTGAAAATTAAGGATTCACAACTAACGACAAAGTGCATTACTTGAAACACCAGTTATCAATCGCCGTCAATGTTTTGCGCCGCTGCAGGTGTGTTTCAGTTTGCTTCTGTTTTCTTTTTGGTCAACACGATACAATACAAACACGATTAGTCAAGTGCCTTCTTAAGTGTGGTTTAGAGCATACTTGTCTTCCTACTTCGGCTCCTTTGAAATAGACACGTTTCCATGGTAACAAAGTGGGGTTTTACATATTACGTTTTCACATTTAAAGTTGGTTTCAAGGTCTTTCAAGTGAACTTAGGATATACTTAGAATCCCAAGTGTGAAACCATCAGACCCCATTAACGCTCCCATCGGGTCGTCGTGTTCAATTTACACACTGTCTAACTTAATGACACAATAAGGAATTATTAATATCTGCTTTATGCTACGCTTTTGACTTAACTCAAGGAGAACTGTTATTTAGAATTTACTCTCTCGAAAACCTGGTTAATAAGAATGATTGGACAAACATTTGACTACATTCGCAAGACGAGAGTTCAATATGGCGCTCCCGTCAGTAATGCAAGTAACAGCGTGGTAAATTCAATAAACACACACTCAGACAATACGGCGCTCTCTGTGAATTACATTTCATTCATTAAATTTTTTTATTTTAGATTAAGAAAAATAATATTCAAATCTCTAAGTGGTCATAACAAAAAAGGACATCTGTTTTTACGCGGCAGAACTTGGGTTGAAGGTTCAACGCGTACAGATAGATTTTAAGGTTTCAATGCGTGCAGATAGATTTTAAGGTTTCAACGCGTACAGATACTGAGTTTACTTATTTTACTTTTAAACGTCTAAGTTAACGTGAATGCGGCCCTAAGTATCCATTCATTAATTGCTCATTTGGTCCAAAAAAGCTTAAGACTGAACATTTAGATCCAAACTAACACCATTCAAGTTCACATCATATCGCGTGCAGGTAACACTTGGGAAGTCACTGCCTATAATCGACGGGTAAACAGGCAGTTCAAAATGAAAAACAGTGAAGAGCTGCATTCGTCGTACATCGTTAATTGCGTTATCGATGTCGTTTTCTCTTACAGCGCCATTATGCTGAACAGCGTCACAATCCATGCACTTAGGTCCTATTCTTCGTTACCAAAGCCTTTAAAGACATTGCTCCTTAGTTTGGCTGTTTCTGATCTTGGTGTTGGTTTACTGGCTCAACCTTTGTACATCGGGCTTCGTGTCATAGAACTGAAACAGAACACTTACGTAGATCCGACTTTTACCCCCACATATGTAGCATGCCTCATCACGGCGAATTTATTTTTTGTAGCTTCGTTCATTGGTGCCATGGCTCTCACTGTAGACAGATTCTTGGCTATTCATCTTCATCTCAGATACCAGGAACTTGTAACTCACAAGCGCGTTGTTGCTGTGGTGATTTCAATATGGCTTCTTAGTGTATTTCTTTCCTTGGTTAGGGTTTGCATCCCGATGAAATTTATTTACATAATCTTTGTCATCGGGGGAGTTGCCAGTCTTATAGCTTCAACATTCTTTACAATCAGAATCTATTTGGCTGCTCGAGGCCACTTAAACCAAATACAAGCCTTGCAAGTACAACAAGTAGCAGCGAATGGTGAGATCGCAA
Organism: Dendrophyllia cribrosa; assembly: GCA_024195265.1. Classification (NCBI taxonomy): domain Eukaryota; kingdom Metazoa; phylum Cnidaria; class Anthozoa; order Scleractinia; family Dendrophylliidae; genus Dendrophyllia; species Dendrophyllia cribrosa. The sequence continues at coordinate 35,320,588 of JAJLRJ010000009.1, read as the reverse complement.
ACGTTTCAAGGATGAGGAAATATGCGATTGTAACAATTTACGTATATCTCATGTTATTCGTTTGCCATTTACCACGTATATGTATTTTATTCCACAGAGAATCGCGATCAAATATATTTATAAAGGTTTTAACACGTTACACTGGAACTCTAATGCTTCTCAATTCATCAATAAATCCTTTGATTTACTGCTGGAAGATGAAACATATTCGACACGTTATAATGGATATAGCGAGAAATATAAGAAATAAGTTTAGGGGTGACAACTGAGGGGAAGATAAGATGAACAGTACACTAACAAAGTAAGTCGGAACTGGAAAGCTTTGCACCGCCTTTACCGACAGTAGTGACTACCATTTAATTCTTAGGCGCCAACCATTTTACTTTTGAAGGGGTAGATGGGTGATTTTGAAAAAAAAAGTATCCTACAATTATATATCAAGTAACTAGGAAACAAAATTCCTGTACAAGACCATTGTACCAAAAATATTCACGAACGCACAGTGGGCTGGAAAAAAAATTCTGGCAAGATGTTCCCTGGCTAAAACATTGAACTTTATAAGCAGACTGTTGAAAGATTTTAGCAACTGGACCTGGGGATGAGAGTAATTCGTAGCACAATAATATGCCCCCCTCAAATGGCTTTTTCTTTACATTTATAACACCTGTAGTTACCAATCTTGGTAAATTTTTGTCAAATCCAAGATCACTGTTGGGATTTGAAGAACAATGTTTTAAGTGCACTATAAATCAAGGATGCTTGAATAGCTGTTGGAACTTAGCATGAAGTGATCAAGAACATGCATGAACTTCAATATCTATTGATACAAATATGTTTCTTTACTCTAATAAAAATTATTTCAACTGTAGACAACTTGTGATTTTGCAAAGGCTGAAGAAACAAGAAAAGAAGAAGGGATGTAAGTTCCAATGAACGTAACAAGCCTATACACCAATATAACCACAGAAGAAAGGAATTACGACTATATGCAAATCATATGACATATTCTACACAAACAGCCAATGAAAAACTAATACGACAAGACACCTCTTTCCTATTTATTAATAAAGACTTCCTTCAAACATACGGGACCGCAATGGAAACAAAAATATATGACAGTTTCTTTCGCCAATATTTTCATGGCAAAGATAGAAACAGAAATAATAAACCATCACACAAAGAAACAGTTGGTATCAGTGGAAACGATATATATCGATGATGTGTCCTCCCTTGGGAAACAAACAAAGAGGAAGTCGACACCTTCATCGAACAAGCGAACATATAACACCATATAATCAAATTTATAGCTGAAAATTCTGACAAAGAAAATAACTTTTCTAGATACACACATTCAGAAAGGCGCAAGATTCGAAAAAGAGTCTATCCTTGATACGCATATAGCTCATTTTAAACCAACTGAGACTTTTCAATACACCATCACTTTAAATCTTGTCACCCACCGGGAGTCAAGAAAGGTTTTGTCAAAGGAGAAGTCTTGCATGCTGAGATTTGGGATTCAGAAAATTAATACTCAAATCTGGGAAAGTTATCATAAAAGAGAGAAAAGACATCTGTTTTTACACAGCAGAAATTAAACGCGTACAGAAAGATTTTGCTTAAGTTTCAAATGCTTTATACGTGAATGCGGGCTAGTATTGTGCATGGAACATTCCATTCCTCATCTGGTCCAATCACCAAAAAACATTTTGCTCCAGTCGACTAACATCTTTGAAGTTTAAATTATCTCGCTTTCAGGTAAGACTTGGGCATTCACTGTCTACCGAAAACTTAACAGTTCAGAACGGAAAATCAGCGAAGAGTTATATTTGTCAGTTGCTTTCTTTTTGGCTTGCACCGCCATTTTAATGCAGACTAGCGTCACAATCCATGCAATTTGCTCATACTTTTCGATGTCAAAAAGTTATGAAAGACATTGTTTCTTAATTTTGGCTGTTCCTGATATGTTTGCGTTAGTTTACTGGCTCAACCATTAATTTGAACATTCATGGGACTTGAAATTAAGAACTCTTATATTGATTCGACTACAGCATGTCTCGTAACAGCGAATTTATTTTTTGTAGCTTCGTTTCAGTATTTGTGTGACGAGAGGACGCATTATAGTTTCTACTGTAAGTACCTTCAACGAGTTCTTAAAAAAAAAAATTCTATCATTTCTTGCTTACTTCGTGTAAGGCGCTCCAGGTTTCTTCACCTTTGGTCTACAAAAGCGTCATATTTTCTTTTTTTACGTACCATCAAGTTTTAATCAATTGCTCGAAAAGCAAACCAGAAAAAGCTGAATTGCATAAATAATCAGCCTTTGTACAGCTATATTAATAACATCTCATCAAGTCACGATCACATGAAACGTGTTATGAAATACTTTGGTTCGTTCGGTAAATTCGATGTCAGTACAGGGGAACACTATATAAAGCGACGCAAATCACTCGCAAAAGAAAACTGTATATTACTAACCCTAACCCTCATCCTAACCAAATTTCACGCATGCGCATGAGTATAGGTCTTGAAGACTTATATCTAGACTATTAGGGGCATACAGTCGTTATAAAAGTTTTGGACTAGATGTTGAGAAAATTACTAATATGCAAAAACCATGACGTCATCAGATCGTTGTTATGGTAACACCGATGTCAATCAACCCTATTTTTTGGAAAGATCATTTTATCTCTAGTATATGTGTGAAGCAGCTTGCCTGACCGAGCTCAGACAGTTAAGTATCAGCCGTCCAAAGTTGGGATGTTATGTCGCCAAAAATTTCGACGTATTACGTTAATTGTTCTTCGAGCGATATTTCGCGTCGTTTTGCGCGAGATTTCGAAGTTAATGTCGCAAAGCCTCGCTCGTTCTATTTCTGATACAAACCGACTCGTGCGTAAATACCGTACGCCCGCACCGCCCATGAAGTAATCTATATAATTTACAATCTAAAAATAGTAACACGCGGTCAAAAATCTAAAATTTTAAAGTGAGTTTCATTTGATGAACATTTTCATATTTTTTCAGTATTCATTTCTTCTTGTAAACCACGACATATGCCATCAAACTATTTGAATTAAAAAGGAAAATGCTTGCTTGGATTGATCGATTGCTGATTGAACTGATTGCTTGGAAATAAATGAACTGATTGCTTGGAAATAAAAACTCTATCATGTGAAAAAGTTTCATTTTTATCTGTAAAATATGAAAACGTAGATTGAAGATGATCTCTACCAATGACACACTGTCGCAATCTAACTAGTTTTAATATGTACGAACAATTGCATCTCATTTTAATATTTAATTTGCACATGTATTTCTTTTGTTTTAATGTATGTACATGCTATGCTGCTATGGTGAAATTTTATTTTGTTTATTGCTGCAAGCTTTTAGGCGAGCAGAACACTATTTTTGACGGGATTCCTGTGTTGCCTGAAATAATGTCAGCTTCATCGCGATTTTGGTTTGTCGCGATGATTTTGAGCATGCGTGTGTCCAGTGGTGTCATCAATTTCGATGCGCGCGCTGCTTGCTTCGCCTACGTGATCAGAGCGATCCATCAGAGCACGTTGAATCTTTAAATTGGCTCGTATTCGCAAATTAATCATGCCAAATTCAAACTTATTTGTTGCTGGAAGCATTCATCAAGGTCACGAACGAATTAGTGACATTTCACTCTTTTATGAGTTTTTTGGCGTTGTTATGTGCTCAGCATTTGACGATCGAACTCTGGACTGCTTCCACCGTCGACCAGATTCTTGCCGATGGAGATCGACTTAATCTTGATCCTCTTGAAAGTAGATCCATCTCTGACACAGAGACGTTGTCCCGGTGTGGTGCGTTGGTCTATTCCATTCAGTAGATTTGTTGTTTGAAGTTACTGTTATTGTAACTTATTCTGAGGTGCAAATCGCGAATAAGTCAAATATAAATATATTTCTATTCAGTAGATTTACTGTTTGAAATTATTGTTAGTGTTATGGAGGTGTAATCGCAGTAGATTAACTGTTTAAAATTACAAAAAAAATGTGCATGCCAATTTATTGTTTCTATAATACATTCATACGTTATGATGTAGTACTGCAAAAAAGGGAAAAACCCTGGGAACGAGGTTGCTGCCCAGTTCTACTCGCAACATTTCGCTTACAATTTGTAATCTCTAGTATTAGTTATAGCGGAGCTTTCGCGGGCCGAAGGCTCGCTGCGGAGCCCCATACTCATAGAACCCATGCCCGTCATTTTTCATGGTCATGGCTAGCGGAATGTTTCGTGGGCGCGTGTGCCGCCTGCCCGCGTTGGACAGGACTAGCTCGCGGGCGCGTATGACGTCGCAAAACATGCGCGTACGACATGTCAGCGAGGCTTTGTTTTTCGCGCGGTTACACGGCCAAATGTCACGTCAGCTGGGAAAACACTGTTTTGCTGTGTTTGCTGAAAGGAGAAAACCGATTAAATTAAAGTCGTTATTTCCCTGAATTTTTCGCGGTTTGCTACTCAAGACAAGGATACTAATTAAGGGATACTCAGGAGCCGCTTTAGTGGAAAAAGGAGAGCTTTCAGGGATAAAATCTTGCTTTGGGGAGATGTTTGTTTTTATTACGGATTTCAGAACCAAAGAAGGGGAGATTTAAAGAATTTTCAAGCAAGCGAGGGACTCAAAGGTAAAACAGATTACATTTTTCCACGGAAATTTATGTTGACATCAATCTCTGTGATTGACTTTTTCTCTGTGTTCTTGTGTAGTTTTGGAGAATTGTTTTTGAAACGTGCTTAAAGGCCCGGCCAAACGAACGCAACATTTCACCGCAACATCTTGCAACATTGTTTTATCGTGTTGTAAAGGAGCTGGCCAAACGCGCGCAACATGTTGTAACATGTTGGATGGTGTTGGATCAAGTTTGAAAATGGTCTAATTTGATCCAACACCATCCAACATGTTGCAACATGGTGGCCAAACGCGTGTTAACAAGTTGCGCGCTACAATGTTGCAAGATGTTGCGTGGAAATGTTGCGTTCGTTTGGCCGTGCCTTAAGGAACCTAGAAAGGGTTTTTAGCTGCGTGCGCGCGCGACGTGCACTCGTCATTCATTGACGCACGCGTCAGCTGATTTTCTTTCAAAAAGTAGCACGCGCAGCTCACCGGAAATGAAAATACTGAGTAAAATCGCGCGAACCAGAAACAAATCGTGCAAAAAATATTCCTCTTTATCTCAAAAATTTGCTCGGTGATCTATGTTGAAATTTTTCGTGCAGGTAGCATTCAACTTTATCTAACATTTGGGACATTTTAGAAAAAAAACTGTAGAGTGGAATTTTTTTAAATCTTTAAAAGGCCTTTTTCGATTTATCTCGATATCCACAATAATATTTTTTTCAAATTTACACAGGAAGTGAAGAGTATTGCAAACTTTTAAAAACGCTTATAAAAAACATGGGTCACCGAGTTAGTTAAAGATAGATTTAAAAAACTGACTTTTGAGGGGTACGTCTTTGGAGTGTTATAGTTACCATGACAACAGATATGACGTCATAGCTGGTCTTGAATAAAACTTTAACAACTCTGTCATAAGCTTGTCTATAATTTGTTTCAGAGACTAAGACCATTAAATGTTAATGTTTAATTGCTCTGACATGTTCATAAGCTGTAAGAAACCTTTTCGAGCCTCCTTAAATTCAGTTGTATCGATTTCTTGAATTTCATCGAAGGCAGCTCGAACTCGATGTGCTATAAATGGTACGCGTTTTGCTTTTAAACATAAACTAATGGAGATTTGAATAAAATTTTTTGAAAGAAGATTGTGTTTTCCATTTTTGTGTTCTTCGTTCATTACATAGATTGAAAAGCGATTTTATGTAAACAAAACAAGACTTGGATATAGTTCTATCTTCACTCGCGTCGCTTTATGCAAATATGTTTGTGTATTTTTGCAATTTTGATTTCCAAATCAGTTTCTCGGGCAATTTTTGACAAGCAACAAGTGTATTTTATTCGGAAAGTAGTCGTACTAGTTATTCTAGACGGAGAAAAAGTTGTTTTTGTGAACTATATTATATATAATGTACGGTCTAAATGTACTGTGCAGACGGTCGCGTAATACTGTTTTTGAGAATTACTAAAATTGAAAAATAGCCCGGTCGTCAATCCTAATTATTGTGCTTCCGACCTTTCACCTTAGTTAAGTTTCACCTTAGTTAAGCTTGTTCGCAGAGAGCGACGCTGTTAGGTTCAGCCTATCTATACATATATTATATTAAGGCATGTTATTTTAACTCGACTTATCTTATCTTTTAACTTCGCTAATCTTATCTCATCTCATCTTTTAACTTAATTGTCTTATCTTATCTTATCTTGAGTTCAGGTCATTTCATCTCATCTCATCTTATCTTATCTCATCTCATCTCATCTCAAATATCATCTTATCGTATCTTATCTCTCTCTTTCAAAACTAACAGATTTAACAAGGTTCTGGCTGCACTCCAATAACAGGATCTCTCAAAGGGATTGTTATGGAACTCTGGGTGGACTGAACCAGTCGACGATAACTATCAATATTGCACTACCAACACTCCGGTCCCACCAATAGTCGCATGGGAAATTCATGAAAATTAGCGACAGTCAGACTTATTTACTAGAAGTAATCACAGATTAAAGTGCGTCTCCTTAGGTACCTCGTTGTGACATGGCATTCGCGTTTCAGGCATGTTTCTGGTTCTTTCTTAATTTAGGGCCGGCTTGTAGTTGTGGAACGTTGTACGTTGTCGAACGAGCTGTCAGAGCCCGAGGCAGCAAAAAAAGTGCGCAGGTCAAAACACGCGCTAAGCATGCGGGATACTATTGTGACGTTTCAAGATGGCGCAGATTTGGTACCGACACTTTTCTCGATTCGTTCCGCCTAGACGACAAGATTAGGAAGCGTCTCCTTCATCGACGCAATTAGAATATAACAATGATCTCTTATTTCAAACACTGACGCCCTATGTTATGTCTTGTATGATACCAATCCTGATTCGTAACTGTAAAAGCTTTGAGCCTCGGGCATTTTAAAAAATATATAGACAATTAAGTTAATATACAAATCAGGCGAGAGATTTCCATAAAAAAGAAAAAACATCTGTTTTCACACAGAAAATCACAGTACATCAATCTATTTTGTATTCACAGGCGACGCTTGTATTGTTGTTTAATACATTTTTACCGCAACGATGGTAATGTTTTTCTAATATGATGCCAGGTTAAACGAAGTTTGTGGAACATCCTGTGCTATCTCTCTATCTCGTCATACAAGTAAGACAAATAGTTTTATCCAGCTCTTCCATCTTTAAAACTTCAGTGTACTAACTAACTGTGTGCTATTAGGTTTTGAGGGTTTAAGAAGAACATACTTGACAACATTACTGGCTTCAGAAAGCCCGTTTGCCGGACGAACTCGTAAAGTTTGACAATGACTAAAAATGGGGAAGACTTCTATTCGTCGTCTTACATTGTTATTTGCGTCTTCAACGCCTTTTTATGTTTTACCGCTATCGTGTTCAACAGTGTCACAATACACGCAATAAGAAAGACCTCGGTGTTGACAAAGTCTTTGAAAACATTGCTCCTAAGTCTGGCTGTTTCTGATATTGGTGTTGGTTTACTGGTACAGCCATGGTTTATTGCGCTCCGTATCATGGAGTTGAAACAAAATCCTGCTACTGAGAACAATCCTGCTTATAATACGTCATACACGGCGTATGTCATCCCGGCAAATTTATTTTCTATAGCTTCGTTCTTTGGTGTAATGGCTCTAAGCACAGACAGATTCTTAGCTATTCATCTTCATCTCAGACACCAGGAACTTGTAACAAACAAGCGTGTTGTTGCTGTGGTGATTTCAATATGGCTGCTCAGTGCATTTCTTTCTCTAATTACGTTGTGGATCCCAATGAATATTATTTTGATAATTTTTGCAATTATCGAGGCTGCCTGTGTCTTGACGGCAACTTTCTTTAGCATCAAAACTTATTTGACCGCAAGAGGCCACATAAATCAAATTCAAGCTCTGCAAGTTCGGCAAGCATCAGAGATTGGCGAAATGGAAAATGTTGCAAAGATGAGGAAATTTGCGATCGCGACATTTTATTTGTATCTCGTTTTCTTGGTTTGTTATTTGCCACATACTTGCATTTTATTATATATTGAAGCTTCAGCAGAGTCAAGTCGTGTTATAAAGGTTTTATCGCGATACCTTGGAACACTGTTGCTACTCAATTCATCCTTAAATCCTTTGATTTACTGTTGGAAGATGAAGCACATTCGACATGCTGTCATGGATATGCTACGAAATTCATGGAATATGATTCGAAGTGAAAACTGAGACAGGCCTTTACTAAACGTTAACAGTGAACAACGGCAGTAAACAACTAGAATGGAATATAAAACATGCCTGATATTACTCTCAAGAGAATTAGGACACAAATTTGTCACTGGCTGTGTCTAGATCAGAACAAACTACATCATAAAACAACACAAAATTTCATCATTCTGTTCCGGCGCTCTCCATGAGAAGAATCGTTTTTGTCATTTTTTTGTCATGTCAACAAACTATGCTTTCAAGCTGAGTATTGTATTATTGCATTGTGCATTGTATTAGAGCAGTTTTCAATTGAGTGTTGAAAGTAATTACGCAATTGCTTTGGTTTTACATTGCTACGCTTTGTGATTGGCTAAAAAATCTCGCGCCACTTTCTCGACCAATCAGAAGTAAAACCAAAACCAATCGTGACTTGCTCGCACGCGTTTTCCCACGCTTGGCGCCGCCGACATGTAATTGCTTCGAGCTCTGATTGGTTCATTGGATTGTTTACGACTGCTGTGATTGGTCAGAGTAATTACTTTGGTTTTGGTTTTACGACACTCAATTGAAAACCGCTCTATACACCTTATTCATAAATGGCGACCGATTCATGATTCTTTTATATCTATGTTAATTTGCCTCACTAGCCTCATTTTAGCGTGTAAATTCTTTTGAATTTTGCACATGCTAACGAGGCTTGTGAGGCTAATTAAAATAAATTCAAAAGAATAATAAATCCGCCGCCATTTATGAATAAGGTGTATTACGTGTTATTAATAATTAAAAATATAAACCGTTAATATAGGCTACGATTTCTCCGAATTTTTCATCTTCACAGTAACTTTAAAGAGTGGTGGACAAATACCTTCATCTCTGACAGAAGCATTCATGTTTGCCCTTAATAAATGTCACACAAGTTTCAGGAAGGTGGTGTTTATTGATCAAAACGTCTTCGAATCTCCCCAGGAAATCTTCAGTAACCTATGAAAAATTTCGCAAAACAACATTCGGACAGTGTTCAGAGAATTAAAAAGCTCAAAAATCTTCGGAAATCTTCGGAAAATTGCTTAAAACTTAGTAATTAGTATCGTTTATATAAAGCAGTTTTCAATTGAGTGTCGTAAAACCAAAACCAAAGTAATTACTCTGACCAATCACAGCAGTCGTAAACAATCCAATGAACCAATCAGAGGTCGAAGCAATTACATGTCGCAGGCGCCAAGCCCGGGAAAACGCGTGCGAGCAAGTCACGATTGGTTTTGGTTTTACTTCTAATTGGTCGAGAAAGTGGCGCGAGATTTTTTAGCCAATCACAAAGCGTAGCAATGCAAAACCAAAGCAATTGTGTAATTACTTTCGACACTCAATTGAAAACTGCTCTATTTAAACAAAATAATTCATGGCTGCTTGTAGGTATGAAATTTCTCCTCTCGTGTTCAACTTGATATCTCACTCGTTCCAACTACGCTCACCCGTGAGATATCGAGTTGAACAGTTGTTGAAGAAAATTTTCATATCTCCGCGAACCCATGGACGCATTTGACCGCACGATGCCACATTTTTCAGTCACAAACAAAACCCAGACTAGGCGTGCGTTTCCCGAAAACTTTTCGGGTCCGAAAAGCTGTGATATGTGCAGATTATTTACCAGCAAAAAAACTCGGTTTGTATTGATTTTAAAAGATAAGCAATAAAATCGTACGTTTACAACACAAGTTGAGCTGATTTGCGAGCTTATGTTACGTCAACGCGATTCGTTACAAACTGACCTCAAAACTCAGCTTTCGCGGGCCCCGAGAGAATTTTGATAAACGCACACCAGGCCTTGAAGTTCTGGGCAGAGTTGTTCAAAGCGCGATTAAGCTAACCGAGGGTTAGCGTCAATTTTGATTCTAGTTAAATACCTAATCAATGGAGATTTTTCCAAAGTATTTTCGGCCTTTAGCTTCGACTTTGACTTGTCTTCGCGTGTAGTTTAAAATAAGTTTTGAAAACCCTTTTAACAAAAGAAATTAAATCCTCGGTTAAATTTTAATCCTGGGTTAGCTTTAACCGACTTTCAAACAACCGGGACCTGGAGTTTGAGGACTATTGCGAAACTTTTAAGTTTAAAACAAGGAAACGATGATGGCGCGCGTGTTGCTAAGTTCACAAAAATTAAAGACAAATTGTGATCATGCCCTAATTGAAAATATTTATTTTTCTAATAACTTGCAACTTCCTGTATCCTAACGGTTATATCCATATGTCACGTTTGGAGCCAGACCTGTCATTCGGCATTTAAAAATATATATTCAAATAAAACAAAGGGATTGGTATGAAGAACGGTTTATTTAGTCGACAAGGAAAAAAAACTTTTTTAATAAAGAAAATTTGAGTAAACATTTTCAGACGTCCTAAGGTCAATTGTGTTGGCCCCGCCAGTGATATCGTGGTAAATTTAAGAAAATGAACGTCAAACACGTCAGTCAAAATAAAAATATATAAGGAAAACGCCTAAGGAAAACGTGAATTATTATAAATTGAATTCAAATTTGGCAAAGTTTTTATTATAAAGGGAGAAAGACATCTGCTTTTAAATCAGCTCTGTGGTTACCTGCGAGATTTGTCTGTATTATAGTTTAAACGATTTTTTTTTTATTTCACCAAATTTCTAATACATTTTTGTGGCCTTTTGTGCAGAGAGATCCTGAAGGTCTAGGAATTAAGTGTCTACTGAAATTTTGGTTCCTGCCTCAGAACGCAGTTTGACAATGAATAGTGTTGAAGACTTCTATTCGTCGTATCGTTATCTGCGTTGCTGCGTTTTCAATGCTTTTCTATCTTACACAGCGATAATGTTAAACAGTGTCACAATCCACGCATTAAGAAAAGCTTCGTCATTGCCAAAGACTTTATACACCTTGCTCCTAAGTCTGGCTGTTTCTGATATGGTTTCTGATATGGTTTACTAGTACAACCTTGGTTTATTGTGCTTCGTATGATGGAGTTGAAACAAAACGCTGAAAACAATCCAACTTACAAAGCTGCATACACCGCGTATTTAATCCCGGCGAATTTATTTTCCATTGCTTCGTTCTCTGGTGTTATGGCTTTGGCTGTTGACAAATTCCTGACAATTCATCTTCATGTCAGATACCAGGAACTTGTGACTCGCAAGCGTGTTGTGGCTGTGGTAATTTCCATATGGCTGCTTAGTGTGTTTATTTCTTTTATTACGTTATGGTTCCCAATCAATATAATGTACGTAATTTTTGCCATTTTTTGAGGTTGCTTGTTTCATAACCTCAACATTCTTTAGCGTCAAGATATATTTGGCAGCAAGAGACCACATGAACCAAATTCAAGCTCTGCAAGTACAACAAGTAGCGAATGTCATGTGTAAGGGCGAGGAAGCTCGGGATCACTACAGTTTCTTATTTGCCACATATTTGCATTTTATTGTTATATCATAGAGGATCCGAATCAAGGATCGTTTATATAGAGGTTGTATTACGTTACACTGGAACACTAGTGCTTCTAAACTCAACCTTAAATCCTCTGATTTACTGTTGGAAGATGAGACAAATTCGACATGTTGTCCTGGATATTCTGCGAAATATACGTAATATTATTCGAAGTCCCTAATTGAGGGAAGCTTTGCTTATCAAAGCACAATGAAAGTAAGAATTGGCATCATTTTGATAGCCAATCCTGACGTAGACGGGTATTTTTACGAACAATAAAAAATAGGTCTCCTTGAAGCAGAGACAGGTTGGTTTGCTCAAGTGGGGCAAGGTTTAAATGAAGATAAAAGCGATGCTTACACATTAGGTAAGACTAAACGTTTAACTGACAAGCAAATCCAATGACTAAAGTCAAACACAAGCGCAGAACATACTAAAATAACGCATGAATCTGCCGACTAAATGTACCGCCACGTTCTTGTACGTACCTTACTTTTGGTCTACGAAAGGGTATTGAAAGACAAAAACATACATATTTGTTTAAAGTGACTACATCTAAATCAAAGGGGACAGACTTCAAATAAATGTGGCTTCTAAACATATCTGAATTTCGTAACTGTTCATCAGTAGGATGCCTAAAATGTGTGCAATTCCACAATTGGTTTCGGCTCCATCAAAATCAGTAATGTTGTCATATCATGCAACAATATTTTTTCTTAAAATACTAATCGGATGAACGCGATAATAAAAGCTGAAAAGTTACTGAAGATTCCACATCAGACATTTATAGTGCGAGGTCGAAACTGAAATGTTTGTTTGTTGGTTGTTTACATTATATACACCTTGCTCCCAACAGCCGCATCAGAGAAGTCTACAACCCTTGCTTGTGATATCCTAGTATATTCTCTCAAAACGGGTGTAGAGGGATTAAAGCTTAGTTCCGCCACATAGCGGTCTTTTAGCGTCCATTTTGAGCCACGAACCGGCGGAAGAAAAGTTTCGGTCTTGACCGAATTCTCCTCTGCTACTACTTCAATGGCAGAAGCGTCACACATATTTGAAAGACGGGAAACTGCCTTGAGTTTTAGTAAATATTCCATGTCTATTTGTTGATAATCCTTATCTTCCAGGGTTTGGTCAACAGAGAAACTTCTGCGACTCAAAGCGCAGCTTAGAGCGTTGAGTTTTCTTGCACCTCCGTTCATTTCGACAGATTTATTTTGCCGTACTTTTGCATTTCTTGTTCGATATAATTCCTGTCGATTTTCACAAGCTTCGTCGTCATTTTCTGACTTAATTGCCTCTGTTTCGATTTCTGTGTCACTTTGTCTCTCAGCGGCAAAATCAGTTTGAAGATTCATCAATTTTGATGTAGGATGCCTTCTAATCCAAAACGGTGCCTCGAGGTGCTTTATACGTAAATTTGATTCCATTTTATTATGGAATTTACCCTCGTATTTCTCAAACAAACTATAACACCTAGGTTCTGCTTGATTCGCTAGCAACCCAAAGTTTAATTGCGGCCTTTGAAGCGATCTCCTGGTGCGAAGATTTTTCAGTGATGTGAATGTTGACATGTATGAATTTGCATTTACTGTCTTTATTTGGGTTTTGTCTTCCTTTCCAGAAGTTGAATTTTCAATATTGTTATCTTCCTTTTGACATTCTGTTTTGTAAACAGTTTGCACCTGCGAGCACGGAGAAAACGACGGCCCCGACGCGGCGAAATCGTTGAAAGAAGACTTCCCAGTCCTCGCAGTAATCCGTGTATGCTTTTCCAAGGCTTTTCCTGCACTCCAATGCAGCGATTTTCGGCTGCTTTTGTCGTTCTCGATACTGACTCCTTTTACTAAGAAACTGTTTGACATTGCACTAGACTGGCAAAAGCCTCCACGACTGTTACAAAACACATCATTAGCAACTTCGCTTTTTCTAAAATACATTCTTCAAATGGTAAACAGTAGACCGTTATATATTACACGTCTATATAACGTTAAATCTGACCATCTAATCAAAGAAAATGCCAATGTACTCCAAGTCGAACCGCCAAACCTGATCTGGAGCTTAATTCAGTAAAATTTCGTTTTGACGCCGGTTAAGCCTCAAAAGTATTACGGAGACAAAACATAAAGTGAAAGACTAAGTACCTCACCAACGCTAATTGCTCGAAGTGTTTGAAATGTTAATTGCCACCCGTCGCTTTCAAATCTTGCAACCAAGTGTAGTCTGCTTTTGCGATTGCGAAAGCTTCAATCAACACCGCACAAGCTGGTGCCGTGATAATTTCGGTACGGTTAACCGATTAAAACTTATTGCTATTGCTTGCCTTTTCAACGTCTTCGACATTTTTAATTACGTGTAGGGCAAATAATCATTTTCATTTTCACTTTTAAGTTGCTATGGCGATGAGTGATTTAGCAGGTGCATATGCCGTCAGCCGCGATAAATTATTTTTGAAATAAAATATTCAAATCCAAAATGTCTGTAATTAAACGATGCAACTTGAGTGGCGCAAGGTTTATAATAAGACCGAAAACTATAACGCAATTAGCTTGACAAACGATGGCCTAACTGAAACAAAGGAAAGATCGCTATGAAAAGTTTACTTGCGTGCTCTGTGTCGCCAATTGACAGGGGGGGGGTTGGAAAATGGGCTTCAAGTAGGAAAATATTAGGTAATACCCCCCTTCTAAAGGAGTGAATTTAGTTATCGCCCCCCCCCCCCCCTCCCCTGATCAGTCAGAAATTGTGTATGCCCCCCCCCCCCCCCCCCCCCGTTAACACACCTTTTATATACAAATACCCAGCATTTTCTTAATATACACCCACCTGTTATAGGCTTTGGTAGATTGTGCAAGCATAATTTAGCAAAAGGAGCATTTAGCACTGCTAGCATAATCCGAGCTTTTATGCGTTGAAAACAAAAAAAAAAACATCATAGTTCTACAATAATTCAGTTTGTATTTTATTTCTGTATTGTTTTTGGAAAATATTGAGGTCTGTGCTAAGGCCCATGGTCAAATATGGTCCGGCAGACTCCAGGTGACCCTGTGGTCAGCATATCAGAGAGACTGAGACTCTCCTCAGGCCACCACGCTTATGGCTCGGCGGCTCGGCCCCTCAGGCCTCAGATCAAAGATGGCGTCGTCCTCGAGTACATCCACTTCCAGCACTTCCAGCACTTCCAGCCCTTTCAGCACTTCCAATGCCGTACCGGGAGTTTCAATCTCTAGAGAACGTGTTCCTAAAAGTAATACCCAGAGATGGTTAATTTTGATATCATTTGTTAATCATTTGGCTTTTCGAGATGCGCACACGCGTATTTGCGATGCTAAAGACTAAGACTGGAAGGTGGACTATATGGATGTTCATTAAAGTCAAAATTGATAGTGTTAAGCTACTGGTGATCTTTAGTTTCCTTAAAATCTAAGTAGCATAATTTCGGTGACAGAGAGCATAATTTTCAGAAAGTAGCATAATTTTGACATAATTTCTAAAAAATATGAGCACTGCTAAAAGCATAATATGCTTCTTTTTTTTCGAGCACAATCTACCAAAGCCTAACCTGTTATTGCTACGAGGTAATGTTTGTTCCAGACGTGGATATACAGCAATACTACATGTTTACTTGTTGGACATCCGTATCTGTAACAAACATGACATCGAAGCAGTGTTCAACAAAGCCATCCGATTCCACTTCTGAATCACTTGATTGCGAATCCGAGTTGCTTGCACTGGAACTCATTTCCTCGTTAACGTTCTCTTGGGTTTGTGTGGGATGCAAGAATAATGATCACCACGAGCGTACTGGAGAACTCGTGCAACCAGTGCCACTTTACCTCCACTGATCTTAAGACCATTCTGGTTGAGGTACATCTTCAATCTATTGCAATATGATTATGTATGTTGTAGTGAAATTATGATTTTGGTACAATTTTGTCTGCACCGGTTCATATTTATTTTGAACCAGTGCAAAATATTTGAACTGGAGCAAAATATTTTCACCAGGGCAAAATATTTGCACTGGTGTATAATTATATTCTACTGTTCAAATGTTGTTGACAATTCAAATTTAAAAAGCCAGAAACGCTTTATCACAATATTCGTCTCTATATTATAGAGATAGAGAAGAATAGATAATCGTATTGCAACAGATTGAAATTGCAGTTCAGCCACAGAACAGATAATCAAATCTTTCAGTGAGAACGTTAACTATAAACACTTGAAATAAAATGTTAAGCCCCCCTCCTCTTGAGGGACATATTTTACTTTGAGCCCCCCTATCCTTGCTTTGATTTTACTTGGGTCAGAGAAAGTTAATTATCCCCAGCTATAGCTAAGCGACTTAGGGCGACTTAAGGCAACTTTAACTCTCAAAGTAAGCCATCCCTTATCCAACCTTGTCCCCAGGGTCTCTCTTCAGTCTTCCCGTCCCCTAGAGGGGGAGGGAAGAAGAGAGACCCTGGGAACGAAGTTGTCCCATATTCCCGAACGGAAAGCAGGATATGGTTGAAATATATGGTAGATTTGGTCTCGACACTATTCCTAAGGACTTTCTATAGATCACTTTTGAAAAGGAGTGGACTGTCTGGGGCGAGAGTGATGAACCCAGAGGACGCATTTTCTAACATAAAAGTGACCAAAAGTATGGAAAGGATTTTTTAGCGTTCGTGATGAAAGTTATTTTATTACTTTATTTCCTAAAATAGAACGTTCCAAAGTAAAATATGCGGCCACTCTCCCTATAGGCTGGTCTATTTGTGATCTAATTGTGGCTAAAACGTCGCAATTCGTTTTTATGACAGGCAACTCGTGGCTTTACACTTGCAACACTTTTGATAGCCTGTCATAATAATCGAGCGCGTAGTTTTTCTTTTCTTTTGCGTAGTTAGCGTAAAACTACCAATTAGAGCATTAACTAATTAGTTTCTTATGTCACCAGATAACAACAACAACAACAACAACGTTTATTCGTACTGTAAAGTTACAAAGATGTATACATAATATATAAATTAAAAATAGATACAGTAGCTGGTTACCCAAAATAAATAAAAGCTAAACTAGTTGGGTAAAACTGGGACTGCATTGCAGTAACTCTCAATTTTTTTTTTTCGAGGTGGTGAGTCATTCAATTCGATTCTATATAAATGGACAATAAAAAGTAAGACAGCCTTCGAGAGAATGATTTTATCTTAAATTGTTTTAAAAAATTCTTATTCAATTACTAAAACATACACAATTTCTAATTCACTTTTGTAGTGCCAAACTGAACCCACAGGGTGGTGGGCCAAAAACAATTCAGGATAAATTAAGCTGTAATCTTATTTACAGCACAACTTATACAAACTAACTGCAAATACATTCATTTGGGTAACTGCATGCTAAAGGGGAAGACAACGGGGCAAGGGGAGGACACGTGACGAGCCAAACGCACGTCCCATAATGTTACTCATTCAAGTTATTATTAATTCAAAGTTTAGCACCAGACTTATATACAGTAAATTCACTCAAATGAGATGAAGTCTTGTGCAGTTCGCGTATTCCACTAACGGTATTACGCCTTTGTCGTGGAGCATGCGTGACAATAGATGGCGTGACCTGGGCAGTGTTGTGTGACGATGTACGCACGATGGTCATTTTCACCTTTTGAAGATTCGCGTTTAAACGCAGAAATTCATGGAAAATTGCATCAGCTCTAGCCAACTCTGCACAAAACGATTCGTCCACTGTTTTTATAGGTTCACAATTTTTCAACTGAGCGAGCTCTATTCCACCCAAACCGAGTTGCACTATGGAACGTCGCCTTGAGATTGACGGCAGTTCATTTTTCCTTGCTTTTCCTTTGATGAAATTCTTTGCCGACAACGTCAGCAGCTTGAGCTTTTTCTCTAAGTCTTTGGCGGCCATATTAGCCGCAATTTTCTCTTTAGATTCTTTCAGATGCTTCATGAGTACAGCGATGACGACATTGACCAGCACAAACTGGGCCGCCAGTACAAACGTAACGAAGAACAGCGGTGCTGTGTATTTGCTCATGCAACAGTATTTCTCGCACTCAGCTGCTCTGGAGCATTCGGAGCGCAGTGTGTCCTGAAAAGAAACATGGCACTAGTATTAAAATGAAGGAAAGTTTTAGAAGAATTAATTGGTTATATTTTAATAAAACAAACCATACTACTTGCAATTGAAGGGAGGCACATATATTTTAAACGCCAAAAATAAAACTTAATTTCAATATGAAAACGGCTGCCTATACCAAGAGTAAATATCAGAATTAATCACTTCATTGAATGGTGTAGTTAGAAAACTGATGTGGCTGGACCTACTTGCCAGAAAGAATTGTCGTCACTAAAGAGTGAATGGAGATAAAGACAAGCCACACTCACAGAACTATATGCTGGTACCTGATCCAGCAGAGGTTTCTTTTAAAATTGCATTGACGATCTCTCCCGTATTCGTCATTTTCAGAAACGGAAATTACAATGCTTTTCCTGTCTCCACGCCGCCACTAGTGGTAGTTTGAATCGTGCGGGAAAACAGTTTAATCACGATGTTTGCACACTTTCATAGGGTTTAACTGAATTGCTGCACTCGCGTGCTATATTATTTGTTCACTGACCTCTAATATACCATTCCAGTTATCTCCCGTTGCTATTCTAAATAAAGTCAACATTGCATTGCCAAAATCTCTAAAGTGCGCATGCGGACCAAGGCCCTGGCAGGGCTGCGACGGAGAACACTCTGCAAAAAATGAAAAACGCCATGTAAAATTAGCAAAAAATCGTTATCGGTCATAGCTTTACTGTGGTGCTGTTGGAATTACCCATTTGTCCATTCATAACATTGGCACGATCACTTGACTGGCCAAAAAACTTGTCAAACCCCATGCTGAAACATAAAAGAGCAATTCGTGACAGTGCAGAGAAAAATGCTTTCATTCAAATGGTCGTACCTCTTTTAGGGTTTTATTGACAGGCTCAAAAGGGACAACCGCATAACATCAATCAAGATGGGACCCTTGTAGCGAGAGCTTGGATTAACAACTGGTGAACTCCAGTCAGACATCGAATTGAAATACTCAATTTTTACTCCAAGAGTCGATGCTATCACAATTCACTTTTTCAATTATTGCCCGCCTATACAATGCACAATTAACTTACCTAGCGTTCCAAATAACTGAATGCCCAAACATGAATAAATAAAAAATAAAAGCAGGAACAACAGTCCAAGGTTGGCAACCTAAACAAAAAAAAATGTTTAAATGAATTAAATTTTGTATATTTTCTTATAAATCCCTATGATGAAGGATGTAACATCTTTCAACAACATCATTTTCTCCTTGCAGTAAATAAAGCAGGTTCCTGCCGAATTTCAAGAAGTACTGTCTCGGCTGATATATCGTGTTTTTATGGTGACGTCCAGGAGCTAGTATTAGAGCAGTTTTCAATTGAGTGTTGTAAAACCAAAACCAAAGTAATTACTCTGACCAATCACAGCAGTCGTAAACAATCCAATGAACCAATCAGAGCTCGAAGCAATTACATGTCGGCGGCGCCAAGCGCGGGAAAACGCGTGCGAGCAAGTCACGATTGGTTTTGGTTTTACTTCTCATTGGTCGAGAAAATAGCGCGAGATTTTTTAGCCAATCACAAAGCGTAGCAATGATCACCAAAACTGAGGAAAGCAAAGATTGAAATATTACCCAAAGAGACAACATCATGGCTGAAAAAGTCAAAATTTTGCACGAATGGCAATTTTGATTTCTTGACCACCTGTCACAAAATCAAATTTTGATAAACGGTATAATCCACTTCCATCCTTGCAATCCTGCAATTTATCTCCAAACTACTGCTAACCGTTTGGCTCTATAGAATCTTTTTTATCTAATAAAGTTGTTTATTTGGCGATATCTTAGTAACATGGAGATAACACAAGCGAAACTTGGTCGTTTCGGCGGGACAGTGTCCCTTTAAACCGTGGGTGAATCAAAACAAGGTCCGTCAAGGCAGTGCTAAAGACTAAAGGCTGGTTTTCACTAGCGCATAAGCATAAGCACAAGCCAACATACGCAGACTCAGTAACATGTTGATCATTAGTTCCAATTGTTTGAACAAAACAGAACAATAGGCACTAATGATCAACATGTTACTGAGTCTGCGTATGTTGGCTTGTGCTTATGCTTATGCGCTAGTGAAAACCAGCCTTAAAGTGATGGACAAACCTGTGGAAGAGCTTCAAATAAAGTATCCAGAAGCGAACGAACTCCTTTGGCTAACTTCACGAGTTTGAGCACTGAAACGATGACAGAAGAAATGTTGAAGGAATTTAACGGACGTTTTTATCTTTCATCTAACATGATCATCTAACGTAACATTTTAAAAAGCCAAAAGACTGACTAGATAAATCAGTCACTGGAGTCAAGTTATGTTTTTCCCAGTTATGTTGTAAGTATATGTTGTGGTTTAAATTTTTCTTTGGTTTAAAAATTTTCAAACCAGTTTGATTTTGATTTTCCTTTGTCTCAGATTCATTATCATAATGTGTTACAAAAGAAAACAAAAATTGAACTGGTTTAAAAAATTTTAAACCAAAGAAAAATTTGAACCACAACATATACTACAACGGAGCAGTACGCTAAAACTATACTTTTGCGACGGATGGCAATTGATATAAAGTGTCAAAGTTCACGTCACATACCTCTAATAATCCGTAGTACTCTCAATGACCTTGCAACAGTTGGATTTATCAGCAGTTTTCTTGTAGAGCTGAGTGACTCAATGATTATTCCCGCCAAGGAGAGAATAACTATTACTAAATCAACCAGATTCCACCTGTAAATGAGTTCATTATGCATTTGAATCCAAATCCTCTGCACCTTAACATATCGATAACATTCCAAGCACTCATCTGTTAGGAAACGAGGCATACTTCGTCGACATAGATATACAGTAGAGTTCCAGATACTTCGTAATAAACAGTTATCATACAAAATTAAAATAGGGCTTTGCAAACATTATTTAATAAGCTACTGAAATTCCTAGTTGAGCGTAAGCTGTTACAGTAAGTTATTAACTTTTGTTTGATTTTAGAAGGAGAAAATCGCATCTTGAACGGCCGTACTATACATTAGTCGTTAAGTGATTCTAAAAACAGGGGCACAAAAAGTACAAATAAATCAGTCTTAAAAACGATATCACTACTTACCTGTCTTTGAAATAACGCAGGAATCCAAAGGCAATAAATTTGAATATCGCCTCTAACACAAAGACACCAGTAAAAAAGTAATTCGAAGTCTCGACGAATATCTCAAATGTCTGAGGAATGAAATATATCGCGGTTGGTCAAAACCGGCAAAAGTTGGAGGGATGGTTGTGGTCAGTTACACGGGTTCCTTATTGCTCTTAAAGTAACTATGCCACCAGAAAAAGTCACAGCATACCAGACCAATCACAGCAGTCGTAAACAATCCAATGAACCAATCAGAGCTCGAAGCAATTACATGTCGACGGCGCCAAGAGCGGGAAAACGCGTGCGAGCAAGTCACGATTGGTTTTGGTTTTACTTCTGATTGGTCGAGAAAGTGGCGCGATATTTTTTTAGCCAATCACAAAGCGAAGCAATGCAAAACCAAAACAATTGTGTAATTACTTTCGATACTCAATTGAAAACTGCTCTATCAGTAAGTTTAGTTCAGTTTTGACCAAGCATCAGTGAAATCTCGTGGCATAAAACGTTGTGAGGGAGGCCAAGTTGAAGTTTTACAGATAATTTAAATAAAAAAAACTTTCTTCTTGCATTGTAATTTCAAAGTGTTAATTAAATGGAAATTTAATCAATTTTCGTCATACTTCGTCAGGCGAGCACTTTATTTAAAAAGAATCTTGGCAATTTATGGTGGCACTAAAAGAAGCAAGTCAAACCAGAAAAAACAAAGCTCGCTAAAATGCGTTTAGAAGCCATAAAGCCGCTAAGTAACATCAGAGAGATATTATTTAATAAGGTATGGACACTTTTTTTAATGGCTGTTTATTTATAATTTTGATATTTTATCGAACTCCCGATAAAATCCCATACACTGATCCTTATATTTTTGTCGTTGAGGACTCTCATTGTGAATCTGGGCTCCCTGTGGATTGATTAGCTTGACATATTCAAAGCTTTTCTTCTTGCTTACCTGGGACATCCGATTATGCTCCAGTGACATGCAGATGACATTCAGGCAAATCACCATGGCAATAGTCACGTCCCAGTACAGGTGAAGGCACATGTCATGGATTCGCCGACGCCATTTGCTGTAACTTTCGTAGTATGTACGATCCACGTCTGAAATTAGTACGGTTATTTATTTATTTATTTATTTATCATAAAATTTGTCGAGGTACATGTTATAAGCTAAAGCTGGTTAAAATAAATACCTGAATATTAAAGTAAAGTAATAATAAATAATAATACACCCTTGCATTACAAAACTCATTTACTCCCTTTCAGATGGCACTTAGCAATTTTAACTTAAAATCTGCAGACAAGTGTCATAAGGTGGTTGAAATTAAATGTGCCGTGCGCCGTTGTATATGAAACTACCCTCCGCTGGTACTTGACTAGCGAGAGATATGCGCAACAGGTCTCGGTTTCTAGGCGACACTGATTGACGGAATGAATGACTGCCTAACTGACTGACTAATTAGATGACTGCTTTACTGACTCAATGACTGACTAAATAAAGAGATGAATGAACGAACGAACGAGCGAGCGAGCGAATGAATGAATGAATGAATAAATGAATGACGAAATGATGACGAACTATCTGTCCATCCGTCACGCTAAATGACTGACTGTATAGATAATCACCTGGCTGGTTGTGGTGGGTTAATTGGTCTTAATTGACTTCGATAACTGACTGACTGCGAGTATATTAGTTAATTAATATTCACCTTGTTGATTCTTGCTTCTTGCCTTGTCTAGCAATTTTTTTTGTCTTCTTTGCTTTTCTTCGTCCTCCAGTCTTTCTCGACAACGTTGAAAGTTTTCTACTACCACCCCCACAATCATGTTCAGCACAAGGAAGCCACCCAACATTAGGAAAGGAATGAAATACGCAAGTCGCCACTCGGCATAGTTCTTTATAGGCTGCCAAAATAAAGAATGTTGCAAACACCATAAAAAAAGACAAAGTTTGTACTACAGTGACTGAGCTAGCAAACGAAAAAAAAAATGGCAAAATAATGCTGCTTGATAGCTCCCAAATATCAACAAAGATTTATTTCCACCGTGTCTCTCGTAATCGTAAACACAGGAAATTAGGCAAGTCCTTTTGTCCAAATCGTAGTTCTTATAGCAATTTGAAAACTTGTCAACAACTTAAATAGTTAGAAATGTCTCGAGAGATTCAACGAGTTGAAATTTGCCTGTGGTTTCTACAGATATATTTACAACCCGATTTCATATGAAAAGCAAAATCCAGGGGCACCCAACGAACAATCTTTGGTAAAATGTATTATTTTACTCAAATAAATTAAAATTAATAAATGATATAAAAGCATTTCCAGGTGTTCTTCTACGTTGCTGGCAAAAATATACCTGTTCCTTTTTCCCAGCATAACACATAGGGGAATTGCCAGCCAGCTGGATAAAAAAATGTCTGTTTCCCAGCCAGCAATTAAAAAATTTAATAAATTGAAAAAAAAAACGTTAATAATAAGTTACTAAAATGGGCTTGGGAACTAATGAAACATTAATGGAAAACTATTTGAATTTTTTTATTTATTATTTTGTACATTTACTGTACATTTACTGTACATTTACTGCCGTCTCGAACTCTCGGGTATCTCTAAGTACTACTTAAATTTGTTATTACGAAGCTGAACCTTTTTAAACCCCAAAGCTAAGTGTCCTCCGATTTTCTTCGATCCAGTCTCTTTTCGATCTGCTCAAGTTAGCCAACACAGTTTGTTCTTGCGACTCCTTTCTCAAGTCAACCAGCGTAAAAATGGTTTAAAAAAATATGTACAGAATATTTTGCCAGCCAGCAAGAATTCCGCTGGGGAACAGATAAAGTGAGGAACAGATTCGTTGGGTGCCCCTGAAATCGCTCATGTTGTTAGTACTCTTCTTGTGCTGAAATTTTGGCCGAATGTTTTCGATAACTAACAAATGACTATAATTATAACTGACAACTGAGATCGAGTACCTTTACGAAGTCATACCCAATAACAGTCTGGAAAACCCGGAATAATAACACTCTAACTTAAAAAGGCTACCCGAGCTTTCGTTGCAAGTTCTCTAACCTGTTGATCTATTCCTACAGCATCTATCCCATTGTGCATAATTTCTACCCATCCATCTCGAGTGGAAAAAACAAACAGTGACATGAGGGCCTGAAAAGAAGAGAAAATATTCGTCATTTCACAGTAATAATAAAATCAGCAATAACAAAAATAAAATTTAAAAAATAATAATTCTATGAAGTTGTAGCATTGCAGTGCTATTCGGAGATACCGTAGGATTTCTGAGTTAGCTTGAGTTGAATAAAGCATATTTAATGTAGGTAGGTAGGTAGGTAGGAAGGTAGGTAGGTAGGTAGGTAGGTAGGTAGGTAGGTAGGTAAGTAGGTAGGTAGGTAAGTAGGTAGGTAGGTAGGTAGGTAGGTAGGTAGGTTGGTAGGTTGGTAGGTAGGTAGGTAGGTAGGTAGGAAGGTAGGTAGGTTGGTAGGTAGGAAGGTAGGTAGGTAGGTAGGTAGGTAGGTTGGTAGGTAGGTAGGTAGGTAGGTTGGTAGTTAGGTAGGTAAGTAGGTAGGAAGGTAGGTAGGTAGGTAGGTAGGTAAGTAGGTAGGTAGGAAGGTAGGTAGGTAGGTAGGTAGGTAGGTACGTAGGTAAGTAGGTAGGTAGGTGGGTAGGTAGGTAGGTAGGTAGGTAAGTAGGTAGGTAGGTAGGTAGGTAGGTAGGTAGGTAGGTAGGTAGGTAGGTAGGTAGGTAGGTAGGTAGGTAGGTAGGTAGGTACAACTGTAAGTAGGTAGGTAGTCCGTGATGTTATTGGCTGTTGAGACTCAAGTCAGTGATAGGCCCGTTTCGGTCCATGTATTTTTAGTGCACCTTTCGTCGGTCTATTATCAGTCAAAATGAAATGTAAGTGGTTTTAGTTCATTGTTTGTCTGTTCTGTTGATGTGGTTGATAAGTCGTTTGTTGTGTGCGTTTTTTTTTTGTCGAAACGTCATTCTTGTTAACAACTAAATAACAACTCTCTTCAGAACTACACAAACGCGCAGCGGATAATCACACTCGACAGACTTCAGTTTTCTTTCTATATGTACTTACCTTTGGTAAGTTGTCAAAATTATAAATGTGACATGATGAGTTGAATAAAGCATATTTAATGTAGGTAGGTAGGTAGGTAGGTAGGTAAGTAGGTAGGTAGGTAGGTAAGTAGGTAGGTAGGTAGGTTGGTAGGTTGGTAGGTTGGTAGGTAGGTAGGTAAGTAAGTAGGTAGGTAGGTAGGTTAGTAGGTTGGTAGGTTGGTAGGTAGGAAGGTAGGTAGGTAGGTAGGTAGGTAGGTAAGTAGGTAGGTAGGTGGGTAGGTAGGTAGGTAGGTAAGTAGGTAGGTAGGTAGGTAGGTAGGTACAACTGTAAGTAGGTAGGTAGTCCGTGATGTTATTGGCTGTTGAGACTCAAGTCAGTGATAGGCCCGTTTCGGTCCATGTATTTTTAGTGCACCTTTCGTCGGTCTATTATCAGTCAAAATGAAATGTAAGTGGTTTTAGTTCATTGTTTGTCTGTTCTGTTGATGTGGTTGATAAGTCGTTTGTTGTGTGCGTTTTTTTTTTGTCGAAACGTCATTCTTGTTAACAACTAAATAACAACTCTCTTCAGAACTACACAAACGCGCAGCGGATAATCACACTCGACAGACTTCAGTTTTCTTTCTATATGTACTTACCTTTGGTAAGTTGTCAAAATTATACATGTGACATGATGAGTTGAATAAAGCATATTTAATGTAGGCAGGTAGGTAGGTAGGTAGGTAGGTAGGTAGGTTGGTAGGTAGGTAGGTAGGTAGGTAGGTAGGAAGGTAGGTAGGTAGGTAGGTAGGTAGGTTGGTAGGTAGGTAGGTAGGTAGGTAGGTAGGTAGGTTGGTAGGTAGGTAGGTAGGTAGGTTGGTAGGTTGGTAGGTTGGTAGGTTGGTAGGTTGGTAGGTTGGTAGGTAGGTAGGTAGGTAGGTAAGTAGGTAGGTAGGTAGGTTGGTTGGTAGGTAGGAAGGTAGGTAGGTAGGTAGGTAGGTAGGTAGGTAGGTAGGTAGGTAAGTAGGTAGGTAGGTAGGTAGGTAGGTAAGTTGGTAGGTAGGTAGGAAGGTAGGTAGGTAGGTAGGTAAGTAAGTCGGTAGGTAGGTAGGTAGGTAGGTAGGTTGGTAGGTTGGTAGGTTGGTAGGTTGGTAGGTAGGTAGGTAGGTAGGAAGGTAGGTAGGTAGGTAGGTAGGTAGGTAGGTAAGTAGGTAGGTAGGTTGGTAGGTAGGTAGGTAGGTAGGTAGGTAGGTAGGTAGGTAGGTAGGTAGGTAGGTAGGTAGGTGGGTAGGTAGGTAGGTAGGTAGGTAGGTAGGTAGGTAGGTAGGTAAGTAGGTAGGTAAGTAGGTAGGTAGGTAGGTAGGTACAACTGTAAGTAGGTAGGTAGTCCGTGTTGTTATTGGCTGTTGAGACTCAAGTCAGTGATAGGCCCGTTTCGGTCCAGTATTTTTAGTGCACCTTTCGTCGGTCTATTATCAGTCAAAATGAAATGTAAGTGGTTTTAGTCCATTGTTTGTCTGTTCTGTTGATGTGGTTGATAAGTCGTTTGTTGTGTGCGTTTTTTTTTTGTCGAAACGTCATTCTTGTTAACAACTAAATAACAACTATCTTCAGAACTACACAAACGCGCAGCGGATAATCACACTCGACAGACTTCAGTTTTCTTTCTATATGTACTTACCTTGGGTAAGTTGTCAAAATTATACATGTGATTTTCCCAGCGACCGTCGCTGCTATTAAGACATTCCTCTTTGTTCTTCACGTGATTGTTTCCTTCGCAGAAATGAAAGGTGCCCTTGAAAATCTGCAAATGATACGGTAGACTTTCGGTCATCACTTTGACATCTACGGCTTGTCAACAATTCATTTGGCAGGCCAATTACAATTTGCCGGTCTTGAAATGAGGTTTTAGTATTTTAGGGTGTTTAGTGCTGCAAAATGTTTCCAGTTGCAGCTATCGTGGTACACTTTAGGGTAAGAAAATGATAGAGATCTATGGATTTCAGTGCAAGTGGAACTTTAATGACAAAACCGACTTTATCCGCAATAAAACCTTGAAAATGCTTGCTACTCTTTTCTTTTGAAACTTCTGTAGGGGTAAAATTATAAAGGGGCCACGCCCTTATCACGAGATTCTGGTACCTTTTTTAAAATTTCCTGCGAGCATTCCGAAGGGGAAAAATCTGCATTTCGAGGAAAGAGCAATGAAGATAATGAATTGAAAAAACCTCATTAAATAAAAAGCTCACCTGAACACCAAGTATTGCAAACATGGCAAAGAAGATAGCTGCTATCAGAACAGTGTTCCCGATCGGCTTCAACGAATACAAAAGAGTTTGAACCACCAACTTTAAACCTGGAGCTCGCCGAATCATCCTACATTGATAGAGATGCGGATGTTAATGATCTTAAACTATATTAAACCTGAATTTTAAAGCAAAATTGTAATGAAAATGATTCATATAAATACTTTTGAGTCTATGTACGAGCCTACGAAATCCTATGCGTGACCATTTACATAAAAGCTTACAGACGTTATTTTATTTTTATTTTTTACTCTCAAAGGGATTAAAAAATAAATATTCAAGTGGTTTGACTTCATTTATATTATCTACCATTGACTAAATTTAAAATTGAAATTAAAGAATATGTGGTTAATTATAAGGTGACTTATAACTACTAAGTCATATTTTATTAAGGTTCAAATTGGCTGCGAATGCAATATTTTACTACGCGTGTACTGACTGTCGTGATTCATTGTGTAGTCTACTTGTCTTTTTTCTAATTACTCTAATTACATGGTCTTGGTTTGAAGACCATCCATTTTTACCAAACCAAAGAAAGGAGCTTATCCCACGTTTGTTTCATACATTAATGTGAAGCTGCTTGTGGCCGACTCAAACTAACCTCAATGGTCTAAGAGTCCTTAGCGCCCGAAACACCCTCAGAGCTCCAAGCACTTCTGGTGCAGAAGCAGTACTGTATGTAACGATGACGTCAATCCATGAAATCAGCACAAGGCTTCCATCTAGAACATTCCATCCGTCCTTTAAATAGCTTCCAGGGCCAAGAACAAAACCATGAGCGACAATCTGTAACGGTACCATAATGATATTAGCAGCTTATCGATTAAAAATGTTTTTCTTTATCCCTTAAATCTTTTAAATATTATATCACCATTATCATTTGTTATGGCGTCCGGGCGCAAAAATAATAATTTTTGTCATATCAAGGCTATGGAGAACACTTATTTAATATAAGGCCCATATTCAGGACAGAGGGAGTTAATATCAGTTGGGAAATGCCGAAATGATTTTCTAAAGTGAATCATGAAATATATAATCTGTAAGAAATAATAGAATTATTGTCAGCGTGTTTCTTAGCCTGTTGTTTTTCCCGCCGTTAGAACAAAAGTTGCAAGGTCATATAGCTGGCTTTTACTTTAACAATATCAATTTAACATGAAGCAGTTGATGAAGCTTTTATGAGCAAAAAAACAAACCAAACGAGTCGTCTTAACTTTATAGCAAATTACCTTCATCATCATTTCAAGACTAAAAATCCCGGTCAGCACGACCATTAAAATGTCAATTATTTGCCGTTTCTAAAGAGAAAAAAGCAATAAACTAAGCTCATTGTGTAACAACAACTTTATTTGTACTCTATACTCATTTACATAAATTTACAATAAGTAGTAGAATTAATGGAGAGTACTGGTATTTAGCAGTTTATAATTGAAATAAGTGAAATAGCGTGGTCTGGACAGAAAACCAAGGGGAATTCACTGGAGGGACCTCACCTGGACTTAATAATTAGACAGCACTCGACCTAACTCTAAGAGACAATGAAAGTAAACGGAAGAAATTGTCACCTTATGATCTGATGGAATGTTTGGCTCTTCTAGTGCCAGGATCACGCAGCTTGTTAAAATAAAAAAGAGAACCACGTAGTCAAAGTACTTGTGTTCACAAACTGCTATTAGAAGACGACGAAGCCTGAAAAGAAGAACAACACTTAATAACCCTCTCCTTCACGTTTCTGGACTAATGGCTTCGAGCTCTGTTTTCTCTGTTTGTCTATCCTTTTCTTTATATTGTCTCAATTCTCCTTGGATTATTAGGTACGATGAAACCTCCTTTTGATACCAAAGAGACAGACCCAAGTGTCCGCATTATAGATGTGTCCGTATTTTAGAGGTAGGGATTGTATAAATTTTAGCATCTTCAGGACCAAGATCAAGATAACTATCCGTAGTAGAGGGGTGTCCGTGTCATGATGGAGGTGTCAGTAAGGAGAGGTTGGACTGTAAATGAATCTAGCGTTGGAACTGGTAGGAAAAAAATTACACAACAAAATGCTCTGGGAAAATGTGATGCGATAAGTTCATATATATTAATTTCCTTAATTTTGTTTTTCTTACATTTACTTACCGCATTCATCGTATTGTATTGTATCATGTCGTGTCGTGTGAACTGTTGTTAAGTTACAGTCAATAAAGGAAGTGGCAAGTGTTGTGTATGGTTGTGCATTCGCGTTGGAATGTACATGTGCTTATTAGGCGTGCAGTGTGTATGTTAATTAGGAACTTATATAGATCCGAGAATTTGGGGCATTGCTTATTCGCTTCTTGTACGTGTGTGAATAAAGCTCGATGATGAGATACAACAGCAAGACTGTAACAGTGTTTGTGACAACAGGCCAGGCAGGCCTTACAGGTGTATTTGCTTTTATATGCCCATTATATTGAGCGAAAATGTAACGTAACATTTGTCTTCGCAGCTTGTTGTTGATACCACGATACCATTCATACCTGTTTGACGGCGACAACAGATACAGTGACCAATCACGTCGTGTCTCTCTTACTGTCCCAGCATTTTTCTCCCTGATCTTTTAACACGGAAGAGTAAAACAAAACAAAACAAAAAGAGAATTAAACATTTTACAAATAGAAAACCTCCATGCAAAGGTTGGTGACCTTAGTACTGATTGCACACAATTTCCCATTATATCGCCTTATGGAAATGTGAGCCCCAAACCCTACTTGCATTGCGTGTTTTAGTTGATTTTGGCTAGCCGTGACTTAATTGCAAGGCGGAACCAAAAAGACAAAAGTGGCATAAATTATTCTTTCCCGTTTGCTATAACTCGTTCAACGTTTCACGTATCCACGAGCTAAAAATTATAATTACTACTCTTTTCAAATAGAGCAGTTTTCAATTGAGTGTCGAAAGTAATAATTACACAATTAAAAAAACCAAAACCAATCGTGACTTGCTCTCACGCGTTTTCCCGTGCTTGGCGCCGCCGACATGTAATTGCTTCGAGCTCTGATTGGTTCATTGGATTGTTTACGACTGCTGTGATTGGTCAGAGTAATCACTTTGGTTTTGGTTTTACTACACTCAATTGAAAACCGCTCTACCATGGTACCTTTGCATGCTCTAGATTACCTTAGTCGTTAAAGCATCGCTTTCTCGCTGTTGGTAAAAACTATTGTTTTTCTCGAACAGCACTTGGACTTGGCAAGATTCTATGCCAACAGGTACAGGAGATGATGACGTGCCCAGCTTGCGCAAACGTTGGCTCCTATCAATATGACAAGGACTGTCGCTCACTTCAGTCATAGGAGAGGTAACGACTTCCTGTGAGATTTCAGAGGTTCTCTTGTGAGAAAACTCCTCTTCTTGTTCCGAATGGTGATTTTCAACTTTAGCAGTGTCATTTCTTTCTGAATCTTCACCAAGCCCAAAAGCAGGATTGCACGCGGAGAATTTGCGGTCCTTGTTTTGGGGAATTCGTCCTGTCCTTCGAATAATCGACATCGAGGCCTGTCGCATACGTTTTAGTTGCGGCAATGTAAGTGCGGCGTCCTGTGATTGATGCGACGAATTATCCATTCGCTTGTTGCTTTTGTCTCGCGTGGGTTCCTGCTCTGCTGAATTGAGATTCGGCGTAAAGTTGGACTTCAGTTTGAATGTTGTTCCTGTAACAAGAGATCAACTCAGAATCAATATTGGAAATATAAGATAATATAGCGATAGCAGTTTTGTTACCTAGTTTAGACTCAAGCCTTTCACGGAGGAAGTTAATATATTGATGCTTTTGACTTTTAACATTGTTTTACTCTTCACCTCCAGATTTAAACCTTGGCTTTTGTTTGGGAAGTGGTCATAACAAGCTAAGTATACTCAAGAGGACCCACCTTGTGTTGAGGTAGTAGGGCTACACAAGATACCACCTATCTGATGAGCCCAATGGACAAAATATATTGGCCTAAAATGATATGTGTACATGAAGCTATCTATCTATTTATCCCAGTAAAACTGCACAGGAAGGTGTAAATTTTTTTCTCCGTTTTTACTCCAGATAGAACGGGGACTATACCAAAAAGACACCATATTTTTAGGGAAGGGAAGGGAGGGGTACTTTAAGAGACCACCAGTGTTTTTATAAAACGGTGGGACCTGTCCGAGTGCAATAGTTTTGACCATTTCCCTTATGCGTTTCTGTCTGATGAGTCTGTGTGTAACAATTAAAATAAAAAAATGATGGCACCCGCTTTTATGACTATTTTAAAACCTTGGCTATCAGCCCTGTCTTGGCTAATTACATACCTAAAGAGTTGCGCACTCCGTGACCGCAGAAATTGGGCATCGCCTCCTGATAATAGCTTCCGCGACAGGTCCCTAGATGTTGTGAATCGCAATAGGATATCGAAATATGGGGCTTGCTGATTGTTGTTAGATCAGGAAAAGATTTTTCCGATTTTTTATTATCCTTTGGCGAAGACTTTCGTTTCTAGAAGATAAGAGGAATCGTTCAGCACGGGTTAGCATTTAACTACTTTTGTGATTAATAAGCCTTTTCATGGCTCTCGATTCTGTGCACGGTCCAGATGATATGAACTTTTTTTTCATCTAAAAATTTCATCCAGACTGTTCGCGCAAGTCACCGTTTCCATCCCCTAACCCCCCCCCCACCCCCATACTCCCTTCCCATCAAACTGAGCATTTATGTATTTCTTCTTTTATTTTGCCGCGCAGCGATGAACTCATTGCTAGCTTTGCCCTCATTATGTAAATTTGTGCATTGTGCAAGCTTACCCCAGAATTCGCCCCAGAATTCGTGAATCCCTCTACCAGGATTGCCACAAGCAGGTTGAACAACACGTAGTACCCAACAGCCATTAGGGCCGTGAAGTACAGCGCCGCCCATTTGTTTGTAGCACGCATGCCATCATACATGACGCGATTCCAATTCTCCTGGGTAAGAATCTGTTTTGAGAGAAATCCACATGTCAGTAAGGAACCCAGGCCGGGTTGTTCAAAGCAGTGGTAAGCT
The DNA here is from genome assembly GCA_024195265.1 of Dendrophyllia cribrosa. Taxonomy (NCBI): domain Eukaryota; kingdom Metazoa; phylum Cnidaria; class Anthozoa; order Scleractinia; family Dendrophylliidae; genus Dendrophyllia; species Dendrophyllia cribrosa. The sequence continues at coordinate 35,288,200 of JAJLRJ010000009.1, read as the reverse complement.
AACCCAGGATTAGCGCCAAATTTAAAACTATATCTACAATCTAACAATGCGGATTTCCGTAAATTCTTCTTTGCCAGTAGTTTGACGTAAACTGCCCTCAAATTGTGATTTAAAGTTAACAGTGAAAACGCTTTTAAACACGAGAAACAGAAACATTGGTTAACTTTTTAACTATTTCACTCCCAAAGTCAATTATGGAGACATAAGTCTGTCGACGAAATCTTATGGTGTGACCATTCAAATGAAACCTCTTCGGTTGTACTTTGCATGGTACCATTTGTTCTAACTTTTGGGTCTGTTGATGAAATCCTATGGTGTGACCATTCAAAAAAAAAACCTCTTTAGCAGTACTTTTGCATGGTACCATTTGTTCTAACTTTTGAGTCTGTGGATGAAATGCTATGTTGTGATCATTCAAATAAAACCTCTTCAGCAGTACTTTTGCATGGTACCATTTGTTCGAACTTTTGAGTCTGTTGATGAAATCCTATGGTGTGACCATTCAAATGAAACCTCTTCAGCAGTACTTTTGCATGGTACCATTTGTTGGAACTTTTGAGTCCGTTGAATCTTCGGGGGTGGGGCTAAAGTGGCGTCGAAACAGAAAAGCAGAGAAACAGAGGAAAGCTGAATTCAATCCGGCTACTACACAGAACACCCAGCACAAGATTAGGATTATTTATCAAGCAATAAAATCCAGGAGGCAAGCCTGTGAACACGGCTCCAAGACCCCGCTCGGTTCACTCCACTAGCTGATTTCTTGTAACCCAGTACCTCGCTAATTAGGGAGCCTGTTCACTGTCTAAGGGAGGCGATCTGTTTGAGCAGTTAATGGTTCGATCATTCGACCTGGGACTCGATTTAGCTATAATTGTAGAGTCGACCTTTCCGCAGACCAACCTCGTCCCCAGGGTCTTCTCGGTTTTCAATATGGCGGCTGTCCAAACCGCCACTTTTTTAAAACCGAGAAACCCCTGGGAACGAGGTTGGTTCGCAGCCAACTGATCAGCCTTCAAACAGTTTGCGTTCTTAAGGATTAGGAGTCACATACCTGAAACACAGATATCATCGCCCAAAGAAAGTTGTCAAAATTGCTTCTTGAGGTAACCAGGTCTCCTTCAGCGTTCGGAAAATTAAACTTTCCACCAAATAAATTCATACCGAGGATTGCAAAAGCGAATATAAACAAAAACAGAAGGCCAACGAAAGTCATCACACTCGTCATAGTTTTAACGACGACAAGTAACTGGTATCGAACCGGTCTGACCAGTTTGAAGATCCGGAGGAGTCGGACGCTGCGAAAAACTGAAAGGGCGGAATTTCCCTTGGAGAGTAAGATCTCGCAGACGCTGTAATTAAAAACATAGAGGATAGAGAGTTTATTCGAATATTTTTACCCTTTCACTCCCAGAGTCAATTGTGAAGACATGTAATATAGTTCTGACTTTTGAGTCTTTCGACTAGGCCTAGACTAGACAGATTCGACTAGACAGATTCTGCTCGGCAACTTTTGAGCAAATTTTACGATTTTGAGCAACTTTTTCGATTCTGAGCAACTTTTCGGAGAGTGAGCAACTTCCCAGCATCTTTTCTAAAAGTTTGCATATTTTTGCCATATTTTCACTCTCTTTTAATCAAATTCATAAGTAATTGATATTTTAACACGTTTTCTTTAGAATTTCGGAAGAACTTCCCTAGAAAATCTCTGATTTTTTGATCGGTTGGGTATCACGTGTTGATAGACTACAAATATGGATGTGCCGGATGTGACTCCATTTCCAGAATGGGTATCCGCAATTCGGATTTGAAAACGGTCATTATAGATTCTGGTTTTCCTATCACGTCACAGTAATGGCAAACGTGTTTAAATTTAACGTATAGGGAAAGATAAGGTCTACACGTACCTTACAATGACAATTGTTCCATCAAACACATTTTGTCCGTTGCTGAGATACACAGTTATGCCATCTCCCAGCAATTTTATAATCATTTCAATCCCGAAAATGGTCACGAAGATTATATTTGTGGTCTCCAGGGCAACCGTTAGACTGTCGGGCTACAAAGGAAGCATACAAAGTTATTCAGTTTCTTTAACAGTTATTCATAACGTTTTGCGAATAGACAACGGTGATTCAGACAATAAGCATCACATAACACGACCTAACACGTTTAGTACTTTTAAAAGCGCTCGCGAAGGAGTTCTTAAGGCTACCGTGTACCTTCAGCTCGAAAATTTATTGAAATTTTTGTTTTGGCGTCAAAATAAAGTTTACAGAATGAACTTTCATCCAGAAAAATTATCGAAAAATAGTGAAAATTGACGGAGAAATGACAGTATAACTTTTGTGGGCGGAGTTTGTTTATGAAGCGATATGTTTTTCTAAGCGCTGTTTTCTCAAAGTTAATTTTTCGCTTGTAGGGGACACTTTAAAGAGCTACAACTCAAAGGGAATTTGTTCGATTTTCCTCAAATTTGGACAGAAGCTAGGCTAACATATAATCAACAAAAACGTGTCGGCGAATTTCTTATTTCCGAAAACGTTTTCGTCAAGAGCCATTTCCGTGCGATCACTCCAATTTTTTTTCTCCCTTTTTCGAAAATATTCTGTAACTTTTCACTGCAATTGAATATGGGAAATTGCCGACAAGTTTTTTAAGCGCTTCGTGTCAGGATACCCGAGAACAAATCAAATTAGCAAAATACAGTAATCGCTTTGAGTTATAGCGTTTTAAAGCTGATTCGGACGTTCGAATTTAGACGTCGTAAAAAATTCGTCAATTCATTTTATTACCAAATGGTTTCCATATTTAGATAGCCAGCTCTATAAGCTTTAATTTGATATCTGGGTTTAGGTGTATTAAGTGTAATATTAAGACGCTAGAGCTGTTATACTGGAGACACCCCCGAAGGTACACGGTAACCTTAATGGGACGCTCCGCCATTTAATTGCGCTCTCACCGAAGCTTGCCTTTTTTTCTTGGAAATGTGTTTAACGTTTTATATTTAATGGTATACCAATAGAACGACTAATTACCAGAGATAAATAAACGGTGTTGTTGAAAAAGCTTATAACCCGTTAAATGCTTTCTCGAGGGAGCCGTTCGTGAACGCGATATTCTCCGGCTTTTGAAATTTCAGTTGCACTTAATCATCCAGTTTAGTTTTTACCAAAGTAAATTATCCTTCTTAAATTGACTGGCTGCTTTGAGCAAACTAGAAATGGCTTGGTACGAGTCCTAATCTGCGATCAGACCCACCTATCATCGGGAGGCTTGGATATTTGCCCTTGGAATTTAGTTGGGCCACAAAGCTCTGACACATTATTTCACCAGGCCTAGGCTTCCTTTCACAAAACTGACGGTTACTTGAAGCACATATTTTAATATCTATGCAAATGGTAGTTATTGCAATTGTTTTACATTATGTCAACGGCTACAATAAATAACTTAATTAGGGAATGAGTTAGTCTGGGAATGAGTTAGTCACCTACCTGCTCATAATGTTCAAGGCCCATGCAGATCATGTTCAGCAGAATAACACTCATGATCAGAAACGTGAACTGTTTGCTGACGGTAATCTTCCTGCAGAGAGCCTTGAACCTTTGCCAGACGCCTTGATTTGCTGTGACATCATACGAGGCACTTTGTCCTACGTTAAATAGACTTTCAAACATATCATCTTCACTTAGAGTAGAAACAGTGCGATGAGACATTGATGGTTTCTTTCCTTTACTAGAGGCGACCGCTGTTTCAGCTGTTTCGTAATCGTCGTCCAACCTCTCCTTAGCGAAGTCTTGAAATGAAATATTTCTTTCCTTGTCCGTTTTTACCGCGTTACGTTTAGGAGAAGACAAAATCTCATCCGTCTGCAAATGTTCTGGATTTATTTCACTCGCACGAGAATCTCTAGGGTTGGTATCTTCATTAAATATTTCTGAGGGGCTGTAGGTTGAAGCACTTGGCGATGGAGTGCGAGTCAACTGTACGTGTGCTGGCTGGCTAAAGCGACGGTATTTTAACAAGTCTTTGTCTTTACGTCGAATTGATGACTTCCTTTCTTCCTTTCCTTCGGTTGTGGTTTCATTTTGGTTTTCTTGCAATGAGCTTACGCTCGAATATTGTGGGTTAATTTCTGAAGAAGCAGTTGTAGACGCAGCAACCTCAGATTTTCCGGTGCCAGAATTTTTTCTGCTAACGCTGTTACTTGAAGCAAACGCAAAGAAGCTCACAGAAGCGGTCGGTGAGGGAATGTTTAAAGTTACACTTGTCTTTGTTTGCGCCACAATTTCTTCGATAGAAACCGCTGCAGAAGTTTCAGCGTGGATAGATAAAGTATGTGAGCATACGGACGTTTTTGAGCTTCTTCGAGATGTTCTTTTAGTTTGGGCAAGACATTCTTGCTGTACTTCAGGTTCATCGGGGTTTGAGGAAAATGACAACTCGTCCTCTCCTCCGACCTTTATCTTTGGTATGTCTGATGAAGGGGCAAAAGTAGATTCGTTTCCTACATTTGAAAACATCTCTGGTGAAGACGGAACAAAGCAGTTGTACATGTGATGATGAAAATGGTGGTGATGATAAAAGTGGTGATGGTGGTGATGGACGCGCGGTTCCTTATCTTTATTAGTGCAGTAACACAACTTTTGGATAAATCTGACAAAGGTCATCAATGAATTTGATGTGTGGAGTTCGTCATCTTTGCTGTTTTCCATGAGCTCTATCTCACGTGCCTTCGTTTCTTGGAATTGCATGGTGATCACCACTAGGCACAAGTTCACAAGGAAAAATGAACCCATCTGTAAAATAGGATGGATAATAAATATGAATAAATAACAAACAACAACATATCTCCTCTCTTAATTAAGAATTGTCTTTTCCTGATCTTATGTTTCCATATTTTTCCACACTGGCTTGAACCCAGCTTGGAAATATCAACGATATTTTTTAATTTACCAATTAAAATGAACACGACATTAAAATGATTTGCCCTTGTGAATGGTTGAAGGATTCGAAACAGTTGTAGAGAAACTATCCTTCAGCTCACTTACAAATGTTTCCACAGCAACCCTTATTAGGGATCTCAGTTAGGAATACGAGACTGTCTGAGTGCGAGTCGGCGTCTTTTCAACTGAACCAGAAGCTTATCACGTTATGAGCTTCTGACTGAACCTATTGCACATGCTTAAGATTGTCATCTATCACACTAGTCCCGGGGCGTCTTAGAGACCGCTTCTCTCCCGCTTGGTCAGCAACAAGCAGGGACGAGGGCTCTGAGAATCTTACTGCCGTTTGAAGTTTAAAAGACGCACTTATCGTCATTCTTGTACCTAGTTCTCCGATCTGAAATTGTCTATAAAAATACAGAATATGATGCTTTCTCGCAAAAACTGACCAAGGCATCTATACAAGGAACTGCTACGAACTTACCACTATAAGTACAACAAAGTAAATCCAGTTCCAAAAGCTGTGAGCATCTTGAACAAAATACATGATATCTGACCAACCTTCCAGGGTAATAACCTGTTAAAATCCAATGAGTGCACGTGAACAACACTGGTATAAAACACTTAATGACTGGTCCCGAGGGAAACAATGAATTTTGTTTTCCCGAGATTGCCGAGACGAAGTCGAGGGAAAAATCGAGATTCGAGGGAAACAAAATTCACTGTTTCTCGAGGGATCAGTCATTAAGTGATTTGTTATGTGACTTTCTTCCTCGTGGAAAAAAAAAACAGTCTGAAAAACGCGCCAAGCACTCGAGGTAAATATCAATCGCATCATAATCATGCCACCTTTTTAGTTGCTATAGCAACTACGAAGTTTAGAGGGCACTCGAGAGAGCGGTCGGCTGTTCATGTAAGCGAAATAGTATATCTTGAGCCCAACGTGTCTTTGTATTGTTGTCTGTTGGACACAATATTTTAGCTTACTTGAACAAGCTATCATCGTCACTTCCGCCGTATGCGTAAAGTTCCGGTGTATGCGTAAACTTTTTTTTGAGCGTGAAGTGGTGTACGTTCGAGGCAGGTTTTTGAGAAGTTTTCTCACAGTTTGGCGCTGTTTCTTCGGTAAAGAACTTTCAAACTGTCACGACAGAATATTATTTATCAGCCTTGTTGGAAAGCAAACATGATTATTGCCTCGCTATTTCTTCGAGGACTGCTTTGGTAACAATTTATACGGCAACAAAGCAGAGAATTGTTGGCTGATTACTGTAACACTGTAGTACGTGACTGGAATACAAGATATGATGAGACATTCCGACGTGTGATAAAAGAGATAAACGAAAATTTCTTTGTGGACCTTGCTGCAATTGAAGGCAAATTTTCGTTTTGATGTGTTTGTCGAAACATTCAACTACTTTTTGGTCTGACAATCCCCCAATTAAATTGCCGGACTGCGTGTCGCCAAATGCTTATTCATTGTCTTCTTTTGTTGTCTTTGTTGTCTGGCGAACAGAAAAGATGAATTTGAGATTGTTTCTGTTTATTACATGTAATAAACAAAAATCCACTGTGATGTCCACTGCAGTTTGCTCCCGATTTCTCAACTCAACAACAGTACTGAACAGCGAAGACAAAATAGCACTACTTTCTGAGAAACAACTGCGAACTATCCGTACGGATCCGCTCGTTTCACAGTCTGATCACTTGCGCTAGTGGGCAACGGTGCAGTTACCCTCTGACGTTTGGCATACATACATACATACATAGACTTTATTTAAATTCGGATTTACAGAGTAGCATAGGTATGCTTATATCTCCGAAAGCTAACTAATTTAAATACACGTATATATAAATAACCGTTAGATCCTTAATTGACTAAACAAACAAACAGACAAAACAAGGTCAGCAAAAATTACAAAAAGGTGTTAACAAAAGACGAAGTATTAAGTAAAACTTTTAAATTAAAATCTCGAAAAACGGTTTGTTTGTTAGATGCCATGTGACCATGAATCAACCAATGAACGCGCGTGTTTTATTGAGAAAAACGCCAGCTATATAGCAATTCTCTATTTTCGAATTGCCCATAATACACTTTGTTTGCCCCAAAAATTTTGCATAAACTATTGTTTTGAAATGCTCTTGGGAATATGCAGTCCTCCCAAGAGCATTTACAAACAATAGTTTATGCAAAATTTGGGGGGCAAACAAAGTATATTATGGGCAATTCGAAAATAGAGAATTTGTGAAAACGCATTCTAATTTTGCAAGAAATTTAAAATGTATTTTGTGGTTGTTGATGTTATTAATGAACTGCCCAGTCTAATTTAGTCTATCGTCATCTAATTTAGCCTTACTGACGGCTTGACCATCGGCTTGAAAGATTTTAATTCAGAATTACTTGGCTATTCGGCTTTTCCTTGTTTGTACAGGCTGTCTATATAATTTCAGTTCTTATGGGCTACGCTCGCATTGTTTATTTGGGTTACAAATATTGTGAATGGTTATGACTAAGCTATCGTTTGCTAGACGTTTTTATTGTTGTCAGCGAAAAAGGAATAAAAATTGCTATTCAACGTGAATCGAGAATTATATAAAGGCCCTCCTTCACCCAAAAGACGTTGCGGTCGTTTGTTTTTGGTTTGAAATGCTCCATTGTTCATACGCGTGATCTGATTGGTTGCACGCATTCAAGCGTGAATTTCGTAACACAGAAAGTGATCATGGCGCGCACAGCATTTTGGGTGAAGGTGACCTTTAACAATGTTGCTTTCCGAAGGTTACCACGGATTGAATTTGTTTTATAATTTTGATTTTCGGACAATACAGTACAAGATTAAACGATTACCTGAAATATAGCGATCCATGCAATACCGATATTGTCGAACGATGTTGTGTCATAAAATGGGTTACGCCCGTCGGGTCTGCAGCTGGTGTAGTATTTATTCCAATTCACACAGAGAGATATATTCGCAACAGAGTTATTCTCGAAGGATCCGTGGCATTCCTTATTGCCTGAAAAATACGGAGCGATATCAGAACACTTGCTGGTGCCGTGATCTTCTGGCAGAGAGCACAAAAAATCTGGTTGGTTGAAGGATGGTTGATAATACACTGACTGGTTATATCTGTAGACATAAAAAAACAGGATTATTTGTTAAATTCCGAGCCAACTTGTAGCTTGACCTTGCATTAATTTGTAGCTGACGTCAAAGGTTATCTGTTATGTTACAACAGTCCGTTTTGTTTAGTTGCGCCGGCTAAATTTATTTGGCTAAATAAAAAGACAAAAAAGAAAAAAAAAAAACAGGGATATGCGCTCTATGCCCGTGTTATACTCAGTACTGAATCCGGTTGTTCAAAAGGTGTATAGCGCTATCCACCGGATAAATCACTATCCAATAGATAACACAAAGGATTTTGTTGATAATTATCCATTGGATAGTGATTTATTCGGTGGATAGTGCTATCCACCTTTTGCGCAACCGAGGCCTGATGTGTTACTGATACAAGCTGCCGTTTATTGTGAACTATTACTTAATATGTTAACAATCTTTACAAATGAATTATAAAATTCCCTTTTCCAAATAGGTTGCACACAACGCCTACGTATTTATCCTTTTATTGCACAGTATAGAAGTTTATAGCTCTAGTTTTTATTTTGTGGTGTACCTGCAAATTTAGCTAGCGCACACCTCTAGACTTTGCGGCTCAAATCTGCAGGACGTACTGATACCATAGCTAAGTGTAAACTGTCTTTAGTTATATGTTTATAATCTCGTGCATGGCGAAGCGAGAATTATGCTGAGATCGCTAAGATTGCTACGATCGGAATACTTCAGAGATTAATAGCAAAATAATATATTTTTACATAAGTTTATAAGAGAGATAATTTAGTACATACTGTAAAGGACTACAACCTAAATTATACCTGCTGAAGAACGCTGAATTCTCATTATAGTTGGTAAAGCAGCGGTTTCTCAGCTTTCCTTGCCACAGCTGTACGCTGATGATGCCGAACACGAAGAAGATTAAAAACGACAAAAGTAGAACATTTCCCAGCATCGGTAGCGTATCCAGGAGCAGGGTTACTAGAATACGAATACCTGCAATACAGAATGACCAACATGACATAATACCCGCAATACAGAATGACATATATGGCATAATACCTGCAACTGAATTACCTAAATGACATACATTATTATAGTTGGAAAAGAGTATATACACCTAATCAAAAAAAAAAACGTTAACGGGCAAAACGTATAAACCATATGAATGATACCACCGAATAAATAGAATGTTAGCAAGCCGTATTATCTCGTGCTCAGAATTTCATTGCGTTATATCCATAATATTCGCTTTAAGATTAAAAATACTATTTACAAGGCTAAAAATGTTAATAGTATTTTATATCGTTTATGTTTTATGCTTTTTTCCAGACAGTGTTTCCTCGATTAGGTGTAACATACATTACCAAATTAAACAAACAGACCCGTTCTTCAGACTCGTACCCAGTTGCTTCTCTTTATTTTCTAAGATCGCGGTGCATCAAGGGAAAAAAGGAAGAAAATGGCGAAGCGACGTCACTTTCTCCCTCCTTCCCACGCGCCTTTGCGCGTCCCCAAACCCCTTCCCAAACTCCTTTGCGGCGTGAAAAATAAGTGGCGAATGGGTACGAGTCTGCCCGTTCTGGAAAGGGGATAGCCCCCTTAACCAAAAAAATGTACGTTCCACCAATAAAGATGAGACATTTAAGAGGAGAACTATTATAACCACACGTCAACCACACAGAGAGATCTACAATAACAGGTTTCGGTATACTTACTTGGAACTTTGTTGATTGCGCGTAATGGCCTCAGAACTCTGCACGCCCGTATGATGGTCAAATAGTTGCCATTTTGGAATGCTTTCTCAATCAAGCTGAAAAACAATGGGTAAAATAAGAACTACAATTTGAATAGGAAACAGTAACCCTCTCCCCCCCCCCCCCCCCCCCCTCCTCACCCATCCCCCTCCTTCAAACCACTAACACCGCAATTTGAAGCGAAAATTCGGTTCACTCGAACATATTTTCTCATGTTCTTCCAACAACACCTCGCTTGACTTATTGAACCGATTAACCATAAAAATGCGTGGTCTAATTGTTCTAAATTGTTCTTATTTTTGACAACCCGCCTCGATTAGCTATGCTAACTGCGTGTTTTCAATGTTAAAAATATTGTTATATTAACCCTATTCGGCCTGGGCTTTTTTTGAGTTTCTGAGCCTGGGGGGGGGGGGCACATTGTGCCCCCCCCTTCGTAACTTCAAGAACATTAAGGCTATGACAATGAAACCTAGAGGGTACATAGTACGTCCAAATGGACGCACAATGGAACGATGACGTCATATGACGTAGTTATTAGGTAATTAGTTATACGGTCGCCATCTTGGATCCGCCATCTTGGATTTCTGAATTTTTTAAAACCTCTTAAAAACCATCCAAATTGACGCAAAATTAATCAAAACCAATAAATAAACGCTAAATGACGTAAAAATACAAACGTTATACCAATAAACATTGTTTTTCTTCATTCAAATGTATAAATATGCAAAATTTCCAAAAACATGGCTGTCAAAATCTTGTTGCCATGGAAACGTCAAGTCACGTGATCAAAAAATTGTCATATGAAATTGTTGCCAGATAAATTTTAGGAAAAGTCACAGAGTTTGATGGCGTTTGAATACATTTAAAGAAGTTATGAATGTTGAAAGTTAGCGCGGGCACTTTGTGCCCCCCCCCCCCCCCCCCCCCCCCACCCAGGCCGAATAGGGTTAATAATGAAATAAAATTGTTGTTGTTGTTGTTGTTGCATTGTAAGAAAGATCACTCTTACCCAATAATGACAATGAAGCAGTCCAGTCTGTTCCAAGTATCCTGTAAGTAACTTTTTTTTCCAATAATTCCCATCGCCACCATCTTGATCACCATTTCCGCAAAAAAGAAAGCGAAGACGAAATGTTCGATGTTCTCGAGCACCTGACACCTCGTTGTTAGACACTGTTTGTCCAGCGGATTGAACATGGCTAATGTGACGCAGTTGATGACGATCACAAACATGCTGATTCGCTCGAACCATGTGCGACAACGTTAAGGAAGATTATACAGCCGCACAACCGCTTGTTTATCACTATCATAACAGTGAAATAAAACAAAAACAAGAGAACTGTTCTGACTCTTTTTTTTTTTTCAAGAGGCAAGCGTAATATTTGCGTGTAGTTTAACTGTCTATGGTTTTGCTACCCTTTCAAATACTTTGATTTATAACTGCTATTCAGTCCATGCTACTGCGTCCTCTTAAAAGGAGCAATTCATTGACCGATCAAGGAAGAGAGATAAAGAACGTGATTTTTTTTTTTTATCTATTTCCTTAATTACGGTAAAATTAATCAACATTTGTTCAAATTTACAGTTTACAATTTGACAACAAATAGACGATAACAGCGACTTAAAAGCTCTTATATCAACAAAAAGCAATTAAAATATAAGCGGTGGGGAATTTTAAAAATAAGATCACGCAATGCAAATCGAATCATTTGAACCAAAACAATATACAATGTTTTAAAGTACTATATTCAATAGCCCTGACAAACAAATTCATACAGCTGCCAGAAGTCCAAATATACAATGACTCTTCTTTTACTGTTTGTCTGCCAACATATAACAACGGTACGGTATTTTTATTACCAAAAATGTTCCTAGGAAATCCAAAAACTTTATCTTCCTTCTTTTAAACACATACCGATTTGACGCCTATTTCTGTCCACATTTTCGTTTCTCGCTGAGTGCTTTCTTTACTGACCCACTCTTTTTCCGGCTTCTATCTGTTTATATTAATTTTGCTCCAACTTCCCTAACTTTCTACAAAAACCCATTAACACTAATTTTAGTATTATTTTCTGGCTGCGTCTTCTCTTATGTTCCATGATTAAAGCCTATTGACTTACCAAAAACGAAAACAACAACATTTAAATAATTAACATTTATATTACTCCTCAGATACATAATTTTTTTTTAGTGAGGTCGTTCTCAATGTATTAGGGCTTACGCCGAAATTGAATTTATTTAATTTCCCGACCTCTCTAGAGTTGCACGAGCTTCAATCTTTCTAATGTGTTCATTATTTGTTGCGTTGCCCGTTTGCAGTCATGCATAGTTTAAAAATAATTATATATGGCCCGTGACAAATATTTGAGTAAAATACCTTATTTTACGTGTGCAAATGCTTACCAACCTTAATTACGGGGTATAAGTTTGTTGAGAAAAAGACATGTTAGGAGAAATAAAAAAAATGAGCAACCTGAGAACATGGGAAAAATATAGAGCAAACAACAATAGCAAAAACTAGGTATCTTAGTTGGAAATGCTATGAGATTTCCTTCCATGGCATCAATATTTTCTATCAAATTTTGTTATGTTTATAAACGGCCTAGACAGACTTCAAATCTCATTTTTTTTTCATCGTCGAGTCATCATTCGATCCAATTTAGAAATGCAAAATTTCATGGATTTCCGAATTTTACTGTCAATAGATCACACTTTTTCCATCGTTTATTCGGGCTTCTAAGTGGCCGATGCAAAGTAGCCAAATCGCATGCGGTAAAGCCTTTTTGTCACATAATATGGCACTATATATATCGTCATTCGCTAGTTATTGCATTGAGATCGATTTCAAGTATTCGATATCTCTCATTTCACCCTTTCAAACCTCTCTGAAACCCTGAAGCTTGATGCGACAAATGAAATGATAAATCGTCTGACTCAAATGTAGTAAACCCACTAGTATACGCTGCATTTTCAAAAGGATATGGCCATTTTATCAGCTGAATTATCCATCGTCTTGGTTTGCTGTCCTTGGAAATAACAAAACAAGATATCGATTCAAATTCGAATTCAAGGCTCTCGTCCAAATTAGCGTCAGCAGGCATTGTTCCTTCGCCATCCGCATGGTTTTCTTCCATGTTTAAATCCGTTTACGCGGTGTCTATTCCATTCACCTGCACAGAATGCTGTCAATTTCAGTGTAAATCCGTCTTCCTTAGAGCCATCTTTGCACATCTGTGAAGCATATGGAGAAGAGAAAAACGCTATTTCCGTGGTGTTTGTGTTGGCGAAACGTGCTTGTGAATATCCGGCACTGTGTGCGTCATCTGAAGGCTTTCCATTTTCGGCTTGGATTTAAAATCCTTTATCTGCTAACAAAAATTAAAATCCAGGCAAGTAAACGTTAATTTAAATGTTTATCCGGCAAGTCAGATGTGATGGCGGAACTCGGAAAAATCCCTTGCACCTTGTGGCAAAGCTGGACGGAAGGTTTGTAATAAATATTTGCAAAGTGACTGTACAGCCAATGTGTCACTCGACGAATTTCAAATTTGGCTGACGACTTTTAAACTTACAGCAATGAGCATTTAAGTGACGTGTGTTTAACAAAGTGGGAACAGCTGTTGCAGCCTATTTTTTGCAACCATTTTAACGCTGACCACTCTGAATTCAAGAACATGTTCAATCGAAGTTTAATTCCGTGTTTCTTAATCATTTCTAATTCATTGTAAAGAAACGTCTTGGCGTGCTGATTATAATTTCTGAATTACCATAATTGGCTAAAACACAAACGTTGACATGGGAAAATGGAAATCGCAATCAAATGAGTCGTACGTACTACTTGCAACCTATTTTCCCGAATGTATCATCGGATTTATTCTAAATGAACTTTCTGTATGCGAATATTTTTCAATCTGTCCATTTTTCGCAATTAAAATGAACACAACGAAAAACTGTTTTAATAATAAAGCATAAATTAAACTTAACCGGGACAAAACATTATGCAATTGACCTGAATATATTAAAATATAATATATTTATGCCAGGAAAACTCTCTTTTGATATTCATTTTAATCTTCGCTAAATCTTATATTTTAATATTACAGTTTACCACATTTGTAATAAGTAAATAAACAGTTTAGGTTTAGTTGTTGAGAGGCTTTCTATTCGAGAGGTTGGTAATTGTTGGTGGGCGTCAATAATTTGGGTTTAGTTATTTTTAGAGTACGAAATGTCATTGTTTCCAAGGAAACGAATACGAATTTAGCAAATAATAAAGCCAAGTCCAGTGTTTATGCAGTACATATAGAGCAAGTTACTCGGCCACCTGCTCATTATATTTCCTTCCGAAGGTTTTTTTAACGTGAGTTCGACAGTGGAAAGCGCGAGTTCAGAACGAGTGTGGCACACTATTGTGGAATTCACTATTTTTTTTAACAAGATTCAGTCACTATGTGGAATAAATATTGTCTACAGACAATATTTTGGCTCGACTGCGTCTCGCCAAAATACGAACCATGGCTCGACCAAAGTCGTTTGATATTGCGCCGAAGCGTACCAAAAAGGTACGATTAGGTATAAATAGTGCGCAGCGCTATTCGCTCCGCAATACCTGCTAAAAATAGTAACTTACTGGATAATACATGCATGTCTATAAAAGGATGCAAGAGAAAAAAAGCAAGGGGCAACACCCATATTAAACACTTCTCTGACAGGGGTGGAGCAAGCAGTCTTTATCCCTGACAAAACAAAGAACCTATTTTTTTAAAAAGGCGCTTTCCATTTGTCAGGACTGGCCGGCCGGACTGATCGATTTGTAAATATTATGCCATTATTTGTCAGAACCTGGTCGGCCGGACTGCTCAATTCGGGAATAGTATGCACCCTTTTGATGGACTAGTAGGAACAAGTCTTTAAAAAACCGCATTCTAGTGACAAACTGACTGTGGTCCGGACCGCCAGTTCTGACAAATGGTAAGCGCACTAAGACTGATCTCATCATGTTTATTACAGCCTTTCTAGGCTGGATTGAAAAAAAACTACGTGTTAGTATATTGCCATGTTTATATCAAAACTGTAATAACTATGTCAATTTGTCGGTACTCGAAAAAAAACCTCCATGCAGATCAGAAAGAAGCGATCGAAATCAGGAGATTGTTTGCATCCGTTTGACCAGGTTTCAAGCCGATTTTATGTGCACCGAGAATTGATCGATTGAAACATCAAGACGGTCGCAATAAGGAAACGGTTGCTCGATAGGGATTTGAAAGGCACTGTATTTAAAGGACAACTGATTCATGTGACTTGACTTCATAACTAAAGATAGTTAAGATGCTTGCTCAGTAAGGAACCTATCTTCTCAAAACAGTTGAAGTATATACACAGGGTTTAAGAATTGTTTCCAGAAAATATCATTACCGTCCATACCTTAGTCGGCGAGATTGCCTGTAACAAGGTGCGATTTTTCCTGAATGCCCCTTGTCTTCTTCAGTTATCATGTGTGTTGTAAAATAATTAAAAAATGATCTGAAAAAGAAATAGAATTGTAAGTGAATTGTAGATTTGCAAGCATTAGGTGTGATTCTGATTTTTCTATTAAACGTTCATAGTTTCTCGCAACGCAATATAGATTCACCTTCCATGTATATGAACAACGGCAACAGACGAAAAGAAGCCGCTTCGAGTTGTCACCGTATAATTTATGTATCCGTGCTAACAATTTTTGCTTATTAAATAAAGCGATACAGTATCTATCATTCTCCCGCCTTTCTTTGATCTTCTATGTTAGACTAAACATTGCGTTAACCACACGTTTACATAAAAAGGGCATGTTTAAATAAAAAAAACGTTTTCTAGGTTAACTTATAGGATCAAATAATTGATATGAACAGTGGTTCCTTCTACCAAAAAAGATATTTTTGTTTACGAACAACAGTAAGTTTTACTACCGAATTTTGTTGTGATCAATCGCGTAGGTGGATGAGCGGTTAATTAGTTATACGTAGGTCGATGGTCAAAATTGAGTGGACAGATATTCTAGAACAATCTTTGCCACTGAGTTTCCGCAAGTCTAAAACTAATTTCTGCGCCTACGCGAGCCCGTTTTACATTTACAGCACTGTTAAGGGGGAATTAAAATTAAATTTGAATTGAATAGTAAGAGTTTTAAGAACGGATTGAAGACAGAAAATTATTTTTGAAGCACCGACAAACCGTTTGATAGCTACGTACATAGGCGACGGAGCAGGGGGGCAGGGGGATGTAGCCCCACGAAATGATTTTTTTTGGAGGGGAGGGGAGGGGGGGGGGGGGGTGAGGTGCCCCCCTCACATGTTTCGGTGCCGAAACGGTTGTATTTGACATTTGTTCAGTGCATATATTTTCTGCCCTCCGACGACTCAAGAACTACCTAAAAAGTACCATGAAGCAGGATCGTCTGAACAACTGCCTATTTATGCATTGTCACAAATCGATTACGGACACACTGGATACTGTTAAGATTGCAAATAGATTTGCTAGAGCCAACGAACTCTGCAAAGGACATTTTGGTGTTCGAAACGCTCATCCGCCGCCTCTGACGCAAGAGTATCCCCAGGTTGAGGGTGACAATTTGGACTTCATATTCTAATGTCCAAACTTCACGATATCTTTAATAATTATTTACTTTTCTAACTTTCACAAATCTTCTCCCTTTCTTCCTTTCACTCTCTCATAAAAACCATCAAAAAATTAACAGAATATTATATAACATAGATCTACAAACGGCCTTGATGGCATCAGTAAGTTTGGATTACTTAAAAAGTTTACGAGATGATTCCATAAAAACGATCTCAAGTAAAGTAGATTTTTGTCTTAGTTACGGAGAGCCTCGCTTTTAACAGCAGTAAAACTTGAACTTTAGGGTTCGTTGATCTGTTATTGAAAGGAGCTGTAGCCTTAAGCTGAGCTTAATAGCTTTTTTTTTCAGTTCTCGTTTAGAAACATGTTAAGGACTTTTTTAAGCAGTGTCGAGAAACACTATCGAGAAGATCGAGAGCTTTTGATAGACATCAGAACAGCTGGACTTTCCACTGCCTACAGGCTTTTTTTTACGATCGCCCAGTGAGACGACGTCGCCTGAAGCCCTTCATATTTACCAAACGTTTAATTAAGAAACGATACATGAAAACATTTATTTTTTCCGACTAAATAATTTTTTACCGACTAAAGAAAAACACATTCTATCAGTTAAGAAGGAGAGAAAAAAGATACGTTTCCACTGCTTTGTCGAGTTCTCTCAACTGTTGCCTCTTTAAAGGGACTCTGATGTATCGTGCTTTTATGATTATGGCCGAGGAGTTTGCCTCGAGCTTTCTTTAAAGTGATAAAGCAAAGACATGTTAACTAAAGAGAAAAAATAACATCTAAAAAAGTCAGTCAAACGTCTATACGAATGGCAGTTTTGATTTATTGATTGCCCGTCACGTGAAATCAAAGTTTGATGAACTGTGCACGCCGAATCCACTCACCATCCTTGCAATCCTGCACTTTATCTCAAAACTGCGGCTTCTGTTATGCTCTAGCTATAGCATATTTTTATCCAATACAGTTGTATAATATTTGGTTGCATTTGGCGATATAAAATAGAATTTGTGAATGGCGATATAAATAGAATTTGTGAATGAACAGTTATTTTTTTTAATGGAAAAATAATACTATCCCTTGTCGGATTAGCGAATCAGAGCGCGCGAAAAACACTAACATAATTTCATATATATTAATGGTATATATCTTATACTAAAGGCGCACAACAAAAAATGCTTTCTATCCCAGCTTAAAAAAAAATTATGCATAGTTACTGTGTTTCTATAGAGTTATGGAAAAAAATCTTTCGACCAAACAGAGTGCACGTTTATTATTAAGATTATTTTCTAAATGTGACTATTATTATGCTTATAATGTTCAGCAGTTTTCTTTTACATGAACAAAGAATGACTTTTATGTTCTTATTTGTTAGTCTGGGTGTTGAGTTTTTTTCACGAGGTTTTTCCATATGCAATTTTCTCCGTTTGCTTGTATAATTCTTCCCTTTACATTACGGAAAACAAGTTATTTTCAAACCTACTTTAAGCACATGTTTCTTTTGCCGGCCCAATAATGATTATGCATATGACAGCATCTACAGAAAACCAAAACATGATATGACCTGTAATTACCGCTTAACTTATGGATATCTCCTGCTTCCGTTGATGTATTTTCCTGATACTGAACTGAACTTGACAGAACCTGACCGAAATACTAAACATTCAATTGTAAGCAACGAGATATTCTCCGGCTGAGGCTCAACAAGAGCGCGCTCTTTCTTTTCCATTATAGGTTTATAGGTTTTCCATTATAGGTTGTAGGCCATTAGTTAAAATTCCTTTTTACATTTAAAGCCGAAGACATAGTTTTAAATCTACGACCCTCTTTTGGTTTGTAATTTCGGTATTATGGCAAACTGAAAGACGTTAGACATTTATTTCGCGCTATATTTGCACCTGTTGTCATGGAAAGATATCGAATTTGCATAATGGCGTTTGAAACCGCGGGGAAACTCAGAGTCCCGAAAATATGTCTGATTATCTACAAAAAAAGCGAGACCAACTGTGGTAAACAAGAGTGAAAAGGTAGTCCCTCCATAAAACATTTATATTCCTCAACAATAAAACTAATCACATAAAAACGCAAAGACTTAATGCCCTATAAAACCAAGGCGCGCTACCGAGAGAATTTATTTACAATAAAGTTTGTAAAGCGAGAAACAATATTGTTATATCATTTCCCATGCAGGGTAACAAAAACACGCGCTGTTATTACAGTTACCTTTTTTAAATATTGGTCAATCTTCTTTGTTAATCTATTAGGGTGATAAAACGATGAATATTGTTTTCAGTAGAGTTTGTCGAAGAAGAACGCCGCAAGGTTCGCTGAGAAATGAGCTGAGATCATTTGGGCTTCTTTGCAGATGTCTTGAGTCAAAATACTACCTTAAAAGTTTCTTTTAGAACACAAGTAACTTCAAATTCTAACAGTTTTATTGCCAGTGTCAAAAAACGAGTGAAACTACGATGTAAAAGCAATTTACACGACTCACCTTCCCAGTGTACTGAGAAATGTTTCGGTGTTTAACACATTTGTGTATGCTTGTGTGTGCTTCATTCCTTTTATTTTCATTTTTTTTTTCATATTTATTTTTTTTGTCTGGCATAACCTAGACATAAATATGATTTATCTAGTCATGAACACAACGCGAGACACCAGTGACCAGTCCAAATTTATGTTTTTACAATTTTTTTTTGGCCCTGAGAATATAAAATAAAACACAATATAGAAACAAATTACAGTTCGTGGTTAGTCGTGGTTAGTTGAAACATAGGCAATGATATTAATGTTGTATATGTTGGATTAAGCTGCATGAACTAAAAATCTACATAATGCTGGCGAAGGGAACGCAATATATTTTTTTGAATTAGTCGCGATTGAAATTACTCAATGCAAAATTTGTATCATTAAATAAAGCCAGCAACTAGAGAACTAGCGAGCCTGGTATCGCTTCTATAAACCCTTTCGAAACGCAACGATTTAAAAATGCTTTTCACTTACTTGGTTGCCAATGGAAAATATTTTCCAAGATCTTCTGTTTCACTCAACTTTGGTACAATGAATCACTGGAGGACCAGTCGATGTTGGCGAAGCGCTCATGAAAGATTGAGACGATAATTTGTAAGGCGGTTAAGATATTAAAATAACCCGACAATTCAGTAATACAAATTGACGGGATCGAGGAAACTGAATATGGAGTGACTGAATCGTTAAACACGCTGGAATACATTAAGGGCAATAGGCAGCTGATTTTGAACAGTTGGACTCACTCAAAACAAAAGAGAACGTACTGAAATAAATGAGCAAACTTGAAAGCCGCAGGGCAGACTTTTAATAATTTAGTTTGCATGCTTAGTCAACGCAGAAAAAACGCAGCAATAAAAAACGTTCCGTTTTATGTAGACACAGGCTTAACGCGTTTCTTTCATTAGCAGCTCTGAACCAAGATATCAATTTTAATTAGTCAACCGCAGGCCTTTTTCTTGCGCAATTGGAGCGCGGTCACTTGGGTGCCCGAATAGACCAATTCCGATATATTAAAATTCATACTTGGCTCCGAGGCTTAGGGGAATAAAACAAAAGAAATAAATTATTCATACCTGAACCTCGATGTGATTTCTTTTGTTTTATTCCCCTAAGCCTCGGAGCCAAGTATGAATTTTAATATATCGGAATTGGTCTATTAGCACAAAGTGCACGACAAAGAATTATAGCGCAAGAATGGCTTTTCTCCGCCCTCGATGTGTTTCCAAATTTACAGACATCGAGGAGACAAATAAAAGGCACGATTAAACAAGCATTTTTGTCCATACTCTCATTTCCCGCTTGTCCGCCATTTGGAATGTTTTGAAAAAGACCATCGCTATGGTGATCATGTTATGGTTGGTGACGTAGACCATTGTTTTCGCTTCTGCCAAAACTGGACTGATTAGTGGTTTTAAGGTGGCTCCGTTGTTATTTCGGGCGCACTCGTCTATAACAAACTTTGTCCCATAACGTTTCCGGCTCTAAAGCGATCCTTGTAAAACTTTGCGAAAACTTACAGCTATTATCTAGCAATAATATGACAGAATTCGATTTTAATGGATAAAATATATTTAGTGATAATCGGGCTTAAATGAACCCCTCTTTTTGAACAAAATCGTACCCTGTGAAAAATTTTGCTGTTATATTTGTGTTAAATTTCTGGAATCAGCTTACATTGACTTAATACATACCCTTACCAAGCTTCAGCAAAATCGTTGAAGCAGAAATGCGGAAGAATTAACGCCATCAAAATTTAGCCCTAAAATTCTCTTAAAATTTTAAATACTTCATGCTCTTTGACTAAACAATCTACGAACCCAAATTTCTGGGAGAAGCCTTCCCAATGCTTGCTAAATCTGAATTATAAGCCGATTGCAAATCGTGCGAACCGTTAAAAAGTAGTCACTAGTTCTGTAGATATCATAAAATGCTCCAAATCCTGCTGAATTCTCCAACGCTGCGTTTTCCATCATTTTTCGAAAATTATCCTGCAGTTTGGTGTCAAACTCCTTCCACATGAATTTCAAGATACTGCAATACTTTTACATCGATTGTTTTTTGCTTAGAAGGGCTTGCAATTGGAGAAATAGTTGCTGGGATTATAAGCTACTCCGCATCTGAGCTCAGGCGAAGCTGACAAACAGTTTTCAGAGTTTTGTTTATGAAAAAGAAATGAGCACGTGTGGAATTTATTATAAGAATTCGCACCTTAGTTAGGGGGGCGTACGTGATATGCGCGCGTAGTCAGCGTAGTCCCCGCATTCAAAAACATTGCACCCCATGGAAACTTCTAATGGAGCGTACATGTTCCCTCCCCTCCTGGGGTAACAAGCGCGCATATTTCGTTCGCCCCCCTTCAGAAAGGTGCGAATTCTTAGAATATTTTAATCGAAAGGAATAATGTAAATAGTGCTTTGACTGAATAGTTTTTTAAGTGAAATTAATTGTAAAATAAGATTTTTTAGTTAATGTATTTAAAATAATCTTTCCCATTATTATTATGTATTCTTTTTAACTTTCATTTATTTTCAAGTATCAATTTACATGTATAGTTATTGTAAATTATTATTGCTATTTTTAATAAAGGTATTTTATTATGTTATTATTATTATTATTATTATTATTATTATTATTATTATTATTAACTACAAGTCCGCGTTTTACAAGTCCACGTTTTTCTGCGTTTTGAAGTCTTCGTTTTATTAGTACAAGACCGTGTAACCCCGCGCTTTACGAACACCCGTTATCCCGGGCCGTTATCACGGTCTTGGTCCCGGCCGAACGCCCATACATTTTCTCTTACATTTACCCACTTAAAACGGATACCCGTCCAATCTTTTGTGATGAGATTAATTATTGAATTATGACTTTGAAATTTTGGCGCCCATGTTGGTGTAGTGAAGTGGTAAACTAAGATGGCCGCTCCATACAGTACATTAAATACTCGTTCGCCTTAACCAAAATGCTCTGGCTCTTCAAAATTTGGCCCAGTTGTGTAGTTTTCAACTCTCTACAATTCTATAAACATTTTGGAAGCGAAATTTGTTTTTAATGCTTCTAAATTTTGATATGGTATGACGTATTAAAAAGTGCAAGCCAAGAATTTCAAGGTCGCTCAAGGTCGACTCAAGGTCGTCTGGGCCCTGGGAACGAGAGTGGCCTTGACGCTTTTTACCGTCATTTGAGAAATCGCAATAAGTTCACCGTTCACAGCCAGCACAGCGAACGAAATTATTTTGTGCAATAACACAGCTTTTTTAAGGCATAAAAATGTCACCGACAGATCTGCTTTACTTGTCCATGTTACTAGGATCGATTCCATTCGGTCATTTGGTAAAGATCAGCGGATCGCCAGCTCGTAAACAGTTCCTTTCTACAGCAGCCGGCATTTGTCTGTCGTTGGCGCTTGTTGGTGTCTGGGGAATTTTACATTCCTTTGTGACCGTTGTGGGCACCTATTTAATAGTTATTTCTCTTGGTCCTAGGTAAGTATTTCCTTTTTAAAAAAGGAGAGTTGTTAATTCACTATAGCGTTCTTGAAATGCGTTTACATGTGCATGGAGGTATTTAAAAAATCAATCAATACAGTGTATAATTTGCTAATGGCGCTCCCCGCCGATTTCGCACATGCACATTTCGAGTAATAAAGTTTATATTTTTTAATTTATCCTATGTACAGTTGAGCTAGATTATAATTAAAATTAGTTGAGGCTGAAGTGTAGAATGCCTGGCCACTAATTACATGTGTATTTGCATGTCATTGAATATGAGTGGTTCTTTTGTTTTCAAATTAATGCCTCCTTCAAGAAAACGTTTACCCGGGGGTGGGGGGTACTCTGTATATTTTGGATGGGGGTGTGCCGCTGGGATTCTGAAACCCTTACCCTATACCAGACCATGTTCAGCTGATTTTGCAACCCTATATACTAAACTAGACACCAAAAATCCCTATCCCAGACTTACCGCAGGCTGTGAAGTGAACCACAACACGCTGTGGGCCATCGGGCCATGGGCAGTGAAGTGGGCCACTGGCCTGCTTTTAGCAAAACCCCTGGATTAGCTAGGTGGAAAGAGAAGGGTTTTGGACATTGCTGGAACTGTTCCTTTTGTTGACCAGCTACTGACGAGTAAACATCTGCCCAATAGGACGTTTCCGAATTGCCTTTAGCCTCTCTATCAAAGCGAGGCTAGGTGCGAATCCTTTCATATGAAAATGAGTTTTCATTCACATGCAAATAAAACTTATCAGGTTTCATTCACATGCAAATAAAACTTGTTTGCATTTGAATGAAAACTCATTTTCATATGAAAGGTTTCGCACCTAACCTCGCTTTGATAGAGAGGCTAAAGGCAACTCGGAAACGGCCAATTACAAAGCCTTTGGAGTTATTTTTAGGACGTTTCCGAGTTGCTTTTAGCCTCTCTATCAAAGCGAGGCTAGGTGCGAATCCTTTCATATGAAAATGAGTTTTCATTCACATGCAAATAAAACTTATCAGGTTTCATTCGCATGCAAATAAAACTTGTTTGCATTTGAATGAAAACTCATTTCCATATGAAAGGTTTCGCACCTAGCCTCACTTTGATAGAGAGGCTAAAGGCAACTTGGAAACGGCCTATTACAAAGCCTTTGGAGTTATTTTTAAGACTGACACATAAATTGTTACTTACATGTAAAAGCCTCTTTCTGATTTTCAATAGACCACTTTCATAATGGCGGCCGATTTATTTATTCTTTTATATGTATGTTAATTAGCCTCACTGGCCTCATTTTAGAGTAAAAATTCTTTTGAATTTTGCACATGTTACCGAGGCCAGTGAGGCTAATTAACATACATATAAAAGAATAAATGAATCGGCCGCCATTATGAAAGTGGTCTATAGGGTACAACAATAGTAAAATTGTCAATTCTTTTTTTTTATTTTATTTATACAGGCGTTGTGAGTGGGCAGCATTTCTGTTTGTGTTTGGATACCTGTTCTTTTTCCGAACTTGTACATATTTTGGATTTGAGAAGCCACCAGCTCATAGCAATGCTATTCAGCTGCTGGTTACCCTAAGAGTAAGTATGACAATCACATACAGTGAAATCCCTCTTAGAAGGACACCAATGAAACCAGTTCTAGCAGTCCACCTTAAGCTTGGTTCCTGCTAGCAACGTAAGTGGAATCATAAGCAGAATTGGAATTGCAAGAAAGTTACAATCCAGTGGAAATCAAAATGACAAAAGCGGATAGTAAGCGATGGAAGCAGAAGCAGAATCAGAAGAAAAAGGAAATCTTCCGGTCCTTTTGATTTTGATTCCGTTGAGATTCCGATTGCGACTATGTTTTTTGATTTCCACTAAAATGTAAGGTTCCTTGAGCTTCCAACTTTGACTCCCCTTATACGATTACATATATGTCGCTAGTGGGAACCAGCCCTTAGAGAAGTTACAGGCAAACAAGTGAAATTCGGCCTAAAGCAGCCAAACACTGATGTCTTCCTTAGAGAGTTGACTGCTTTAAGAAAGTTCAAGCAAAAAAAAAAAACTTCTGTGGGGTTAGGGATATTTTCTGGATCAACAAAATGGTAATGGCCAAACAGATCAAATTGACTCAAGTTTAGAAAATGCCAATATTTGGATATTATACACCATTATGGATGTGCTGTTTCACCAAATTTAACCATGTTAAATTTTGTGTCTTGCAGTGTTGCACTTTGCCTTTTGAGCTTTTTGATGCTTCAGAAACTAGCGAGGCAGATTCCAAGAAGGCAAAGCAGCCATCTTTTTACGAGTTTCTCAGCTACTCTTACTGCTACTGTGGACTAACAACAGGTCCTTACTATCGCTACAAGACATACAAGGATATGCTCAATCAAGATCACCCAGAGCAGATCTCCACTGTCATTCCAGCCTTGAGAAATCTAAAAACCTTGCCTTTCTATGGTGTGATATATTTATTCTTAAACCAGTACTTTCCAATCAGCCACATTGCAACCGAGGAATATGTTAACCATCCCATGGGATTGGCATACCAGCTACTGTACCTTGTGCCGACATTTATAGGATTTAGGTGGCGTTTCTACATAGGTTGGCTCTTAGCAGAAAGCTGCTGTATGATGCTTGGTTTGGGTGCATACCCATTTTATACTGATCCTAAACCTGGTTTAGGCCCAACCAAGTCAACTCCTGAAGAAAATAAAACAGTTAAAGGGAGTGAACCAGATCAAATTGATGTTGTGTATAGAGACACTCACAGGTACATGTACAATACATTAATTTATAAATATTATTAGGGATGTGGTCATAACAAGACTAGTACATTGTATACTTGTCTAGGACCCACCTTGTGTTGGTGTACTATAAGGGGGGCTTTACAAGATGCCACCTATCTGATTAGCTTGAGCAGGCATCTGGGAGAAGGGAACTGGGGAGAGAGGGAAAGGACACCTACAATTAAGACCCCCTTTTGTTCATTTCTGCAGACGCTGTTGGGTGCCAAATTCTGATTGGCTAAATATATTGCACTGGACGGTAAACATAGTAAATTCCCAGTGAAGTCAGCCATGCGTAATTTAAGTACATCAATTTCTGATTGGTGAACATATCAACTGACAGTTGACATAATTCAATAACCAGGAAACCAGTGGGTGTAATGTGAATAGCCCGGTTCTTATAGCAGAAATTCCTTCCCTTCTCTCCCTCTCCCTTTTTGCGCCCCCTTCCTCCAACCCTTTTACTGTGTACGCCTGCCACATACAGTGTAGGCTGTATCTGATGAGCCTAATGGACAAAATTTGTTGGACGAAAAGTTTGTAATGAGACTTTTTAATATTCTGTGTGCATGAAGCTTGCATTGCTAGTTAAATGGCATGATATTTGCGACCATTTCACACATCTTCACCTGAAAATCATATATTGATATTCGATTTTTCAGAGGGTAATGGATCTCCTCTGTATCACCTAATGTGCGATGATGTCCCAAAAGTTGTGATGGATTTTACATGTCAACATGTACATGTATCACAATTATTATTAACATCTGCCAATTAGTACATGTAGTATGTTAGTAAATGTACATTATAATAATTTATTTAACATTGTTTTATATTCACTCTGTATTTTCCATTTAATGTTACACTTCTTTAACAGCTTCAAGACAATCCATAACATAAAAATCTTTGAGGTGGAGTTTTCACCATCCATGGCAAGTACAATGAAAAACTGGAACCTCACTGTTCAATGGTGGATTTCTACTTATGTTCACAGAAAACTTCCATTTAAGAATAAAAATTTGAGGTACACTTGTAGGCATATTTAAATTTTGCTATGATATTGTAACATTGGACACATTTTTCTCAAAGAAATAAAACATCAGTTAGATCAGTATTTTCTTCATTATCATTTTCCCTAAAAAAAAAACAGAAAAAAAGAGAATTATTACCCTGTATGAAATACTATGAATAATGATTACATGAAGGTTATAAATAATAATTATCTAAAAGAGATATATGTGGCCAAAAAGCATATGTTACCTTCATGAGCAGGGTTTAATTGAAATACATTTTGTGGCAATTTTTCAAGTTGCAATCCATTTCCATCCAGGCCATCTGCAGCCCAAGACACTTAGATGTATTTTTACTCTTAGAGCACTTATGTTTTAGCATATTTATCCGGTATTCATAGCACAAATTTTGTATAGAATTTTTTTAGATTATGATACTGTAATTTAGATATTTTTCATTTATAATTATACTGATCACCAGTTCATACAAATGTAACTCCAGTTAATCTTTAAGTGCTGATTGGTCTTCTCAGTTTAAATATTTGTTATTATCTTATTTATATCAAACATGTGGAAACCCAAACATAATGGTGCACTCTACTAGTCTAGTAGAGTGCACCATTATGTTTGGGTTTCCACATGTTTGTTTGTTTACATGTAAAGTACACTAAAAATAGAGATGTCCAGCTCCTTCAAATGTTTTACATCATGAGTCGTTGACAAAATTAACTAGTCCTGAAAAAGTCTTGTTTTTGAGAAGAATGCATGAACCCTTATTATTTGATTATTTTTTTGTCCAGAATGTTCATCACTCTTCTTGTAAGTGCCTTCTGGCATGGTGTCGCACCAGGCTATTATCTCACCTTCCTGATGGTTCCTCTGGTCGTCATCGCCGAAGTACAAATGGAGAAAGCCATCAAGCCGTATCTTTCACCAAAACTTTGTTACTGCTATGACTGGCTGAGCTGGTTTCTACATTATCGTTCCATGGAGTATCTTGGTTGTGGATTTATGTTGCTTCAACTTGAGCCATGCCTATCAGCGTGGAAAAGCATGTACTTTATTGGACATATTGTCATCACAGTGTTTATTGTGCTTCCTATTTTTATTCCTAAGAAGCATGTCAGTGATAAAGAAGCCAAAAAGAAACTGTCCTGACTCTTGAGCTAACATATTGTACTTGACTGTATAATTTTTTTGTGATATATACAATGTATGTTGTTGTATTGAATTTCATTTTCAATTTAAACTTCCTGCAGTATTATTTCCCTATTACTCAGACCGAGTTAATTTATTAGTTTGCTCTTAAGCCTGGTTCTCACTTGCACAAGCACAAGCAACTTAACCACAGTCAAACGAGAGGAATTTGCAAAAGTTATAAAAGCAAAGTACATGTACAGTACTTAAAAGTTAAGGTTGTCATTTTCACTGTTTAAAGTTTAATATATTGCCTTAATACACTGTCAATTTACCAAACGTTTTGATAGTTTACTAAAAAAGTTCTAAGTGTTTAAAAACAGTTACTGTGAACTGCAGAATTGTCGGTGCCATTTGCTAACATACATGTAATTTTGATCAGGCGCAAAGAGTTTTGGTCATTAAATGATAGTTTTCAACAGAAAAAAGCTCATTATTTTGAGAAACATTAAAAGATAGTTATATATATGCCCATATTTCCATTTAATATTAAATGAAATCCCACTAAATAAAATGAAAAATGCCTCGGACGTTTGACCGCGGTGGAACAAGCAACACGCACAAGCGCAGCGTTGTTATGTTTTGTGAATAATTTCTGGTCAAACTTTACAACAGTTTCCACTTGGGAAACACAAGTGACATTGCATTTGTACACGATGCACTTTGCTGTTGGGTTCTTTCATTGTGCTTATGTTTTTGTTTAATTTCCTGCCGGCTCACTTCTCCAATGCTATAGCTCTCTGTTGACTTGATAGTTAATAGTGCTTCATCCTGTGCAAGGGGATAGAAATCTGTAGTTGACAGCCTTATTATCTACAGTCATGGAAGTGTGAGAAAAATAAAATACTTTGGTCATCTGTTAACCTTTTTTTAATAAAATGCAGGTCAGATCCATTATCAACAATTAAGCTCTGTGTCGACAAGAACAGGCATATTTTATTGCATATAATTTTTTTTAGAAAAATATATTTAACTCAGTGTCAGTGAATAGGAAAAAGATATTTCTCATCATGCAATTGGACTTTATTTTATGAAAAGTGATAAACTAACTTTGACGATGTGTTGTTCCAGAAAATATCCATTCCCCCTACCCCCTACCCCATGGGAGGTGTGGAATCAACCCCCACCGCCTCTAAAAATTCTGGTAAGTTCCTTCATACTTCCATTACAAACTTTGTTTTATCATCAAGTTTCTCCTTGTAATGTCAATGCTAAATATAGTGAATCAGGGAGGTCAGGAGAATTAGGAATATTATGATCACCCTATTTGCAAGTTTAATTCCCTTTTACCAGCTTATCCCAGCCACTTGATTCTTTAAGAAACATAAGAGGACAAGGAAGGAGAAGTTGTATTTTGATACTGGGGTTTTAAGGGTTCATACACCCACCCCCCAGAATTTCCAATGAAGAGGTTATGGATATTCCTGTAATCACACATTGTGGCAGACATTACTGTCTGAACAATTATTGTAGAAAATAAATGTATTGCAGTGTACATCGAAAATAATTTCTTAATATATTAGTTATTATTATGAAAGCAATAACCATTAACTCTACTATAGTGATGATGCAATATGACTTCGATGAAGGTGATGATAAAGATGATGATGATGATGATGATGATGACGACGATGATGATGATATATGTGTAAAATAGTAAAAGAAAAGGTGTAATTGCTAGTTAAATTATTTAGTATTATTTTTCTTCATATTTTGGAAAAGTTTAGAATATTATCATTAATATTTTGAGATAGAGAAATGAACAAAAATTATTTTGTAACCTTGAAGAGTATACTTGTAGTTTTCATGATTGTTTGTGTCATTATCATTGTAAATAAATATTTTTTTGGTGCACCGCAGCTTCATATTTCAATATTTGTGTTTTTCTTGTTGTAATAAACTATTTTTTCAGTGATGTTATTTTTCAATATAATTTGTGTTTTAATATCTTATCAGTGTTGTTTCTATAAGTATCAAAATTCTCAAAAAAGGGTACATGTAAATTTATCAAATAAGGAATTGATCACTTCCTTGAGAAAAGTAATGAAATTGTAAGCACAATAATTATGTTTTTCAGTTGAAATAGTACTGAATAGTAAACAGTAAATAAATATAATACAACCAATCTGGGCATGAGAATTTCACACACAGAGAAATGAGGGACCTTCCCATGACTTTTCGTTTTTCCCTGCATATGTGCATTACCAGGAGTAAGTTTCCTCTACGAGAATGTTGGGGAAAAAATTATTTTGTGTCCCCAACCAAAAAAAGAAAAAATAGCAATGCACTAGCCGGGAATCGAACCCGGGCCTCCCGCGTGGCAGGCGAGAATTCTACCACTGAACCACCAGTGCACCTCTTCCTTAAGCTTGAGAAATTTATTTACTTATTTTTAAAAAGCAAAGTCCAACAGCGGAGTGTTCTTATTTTACTGTGTGATGTATATCGTAAGTTCTTCTCGTTAATAAAACTAGTAAAATTAACCAATAAAGGGCAATTTACGAAACCCCTCGCTAAATACGCTAGTTCTCAAGATACCGATATGACACGTGGACGATGGAAATTTTAATATAGCATACATTATAGGCTTATTGTTTATGAGAGCAACCGCTGACTCATTTCCATTCATTTCGACCTCATAGCAACATTAACACCGGCCGAAAGTGCCGGGTTGTACACTGTAATTTTGCGTAAAACAAACCTTTTCAAATGATACCAAACTATAATCCTGTTACTCAAGCCCTCCTGGGTACTTTGTTCACGTGGGGAGTCACAGCATTGGGATCTGCGCTTGTGTTTGTTTTTAACAACGGCCAGGTAAAATCAATTGATGTGAGCATTATGTAACCTTTATCAGATCTAGAGCTTAAGTAAATAAGCTCTTAGCTCAGGAATACATGTATCAAAGCTTTACTGATTACAAAATTTATCTTTTAACACATTTAGAGAAAAGTTCTTGATGCCAGCTTAAATAAGCTCTCGTCACAGGACTTATCAAAGCTTTGCGTACTGATTACAAAATTTATCTTTTTACACATTATTTTAGAGAAAAGTTCTTGATGCCAGCTTGGGATTTGCCGCTGGGGTAAGAGATTCATGAGAATAATTGTGCATGTAGAGTTTTTGATGACAAAAGATCTACATGTACACCAATTAACTCTTGGTCAGTTAACTCTTGGTCAGTTTTCCATGTACACCAATTTCTACACAATTACAATTCACTTAAAATGCCATCCAGAACAACTACATGTATAGATGTATGCTAAGGAGTTAACTTATTGAATTATTAAAGTCAGGGAAAGATCTATGTCATTTATCCATTACCCTTCTGTAGCAAGTTAGATATTATTTTGTTATTTTCTTTCTCACTTTAAATTTACCTGAGAAATAATCTTGTGGGTTGCCATGGTTGTTTGCCATGTATATCACGAATATGACTTTAAAGTTACCTAGCAACTGCCCTAGTGGGGAATTGGTGGGGGGTAACTCAGTTAAAAAAGGAATTATTGAGTTCGCACCGTCAGACTTCGCATCCTTTTTCGAGTTCACCCTAGTTTAACCAATGTTTGACCAAGTTCACCCCAATTTAAACCAAATGTTCAAAAAGTACTAGCATAATCAGGGTTGTCTCTAAGTTTTTATGTAGGTGGTTGATTTGTAAAAGTAGACGGTTTTAGGTATGGAGGACTTATCGGATGGGCGATAGCCCGTCCTCCTTAGGGGGGTCCGGGGGCATGCTCTACGTCTGGGATTTTCCCGACATATGAAAACCAGGCTTAAAGAATCAGCATCTTACCTTGGGAGCAAACTCAATAAACTAGGGACAAACTTGGTTGAAGGATGGGTGCGAACTCGATGGTGAGAACTAAAATGGAGTAAAACCTCCTGCTTCCATTAAAAGTATTCAGAGAGGTGTGAATGAAGCCATAGTTAATCACCATGGACCAAGGCCTACATGTAACTCCCCCAAATCCCACATGTTTTTATATACATGTAATAATAGAAATCATATTTACTGGCTTGCTTTGTTCATTGTCTTATTCTTGCAGTTTCGCCAATCACAGAAAATTCTCACAAGAGATGAAAATAAAAAATATTGTATATGTGCTTGCACCTTGCATTTAAAAAGCATTTGTATTCATACATACACTTTAGGTTATGTTGGCAGCCTCGTATTGGTCTTTACTAGCCCCAGCAATTGAGATGGCTGAAATATCTGGGAGTTATGGAAAGGATGGAAGGTTTGCCTTTGTTCCAGTTTCTGTTGGATTTATCCTTGGAGCAGTATTTGTCTTTGGAGCTGACAAGCTTTTACCAATTCTGGTAATTCTTCAGACCTTTCTTAAATTTTACTTTTCATAATGTCAACCATTTTGTCAAGCCAATCTTGCAGAATGTTATTATGGCAATTCTCTATTTTCGAATTGCCCATAATACACTTTGTTTGCCCCCCAAATCTTGTATAAACTATTGTTTGTAAATGCTCTTGGGAGGACTGCATATTCCCAAGAGCATTTCAAAACAATAGTTTATGCAAAATTTGGGGGGCAAACAAAGTGTGTTATGGACAATTCGAAAATAGAGAATAGAAAGAAAGCCTCCAACTAGAGAAAATAATTAGCTCTCCCCTAATTTGATGGATTGATAATCCTTATTAAACGAATCTGGGACCTATATCTCATTGCGTTAAATTCTTAAGCAGTTTATTTTTACAGGCTCCAGATCAAAATGTGATGTACAGTGTAAGTCAGCTGATGTTTCTTCATGTCATTTTTATTTAAGGGGCACTATCCTGGGTGATGTATTTCGTTTTCATGATTATAATCAGGAGCTTGCCTTCAGCTTGTTTTATTATCTTGAAATAGAAAGAACAATCACCAAAAGTGATGAAAGCAAAGAAATATTAACCAAAGAAACAAAATAACGGCTTAATGAGGGAAAGTTTCACAAGAATGGCAGTTTTGATTTCTTGACTGCCTGTCACGAAATCAAACTTGATGAACTGGAATCCACTTCCATCCTTGCAATCCTGCACTTTATCTCCAAACTACTGCTTTTGTTTTGCTTCAATAAAGAATATATTTTTTTCAATTAAGTTGTATATTTGGTTGTATTTGGCAAAATAATATGGAAATATTAATAAGCTACACTGAATTTTGCTATTTCTGCGGGACAGTATCCCTTTAAGAGTTTCGCTCATTCTTTTTGTTTTTTGATTGAGGGGTTCGCAAATTCCAGATGAGTGAAAATGGAAATATGTACAATGTGTCTGAGACAAAGGAAAATAAAAATCAAACTGGTTTGAAAAAAGGGAAAACTTTGAACCATAACATCTGCATTAACAAATAATATTATTTTCCAATAGTATCACTATGGAGTATGTAGAGGTGTAGTGCAGTGGTTAGTGCTGTTCAACCTGAAGGTCGGCAGTTTGAAGTCTGGTCTCTGCTGTTGTGTTGTGTTGGTTCCTTAGACAAGAAACTTTGCTCCACATTGTCCCTCCAGCCAGACGTATAAATGGACACTGGTGGCATAATGCCAAGGGTAATCCTGCAGTGGCCATGGCTCACATAAACTGGGTTAAGCTATGGCTGTTTGGGCCATGTGCGACTTAACCTTTTTATGGCAAATTATTTATTGGCAAATTACTGATGATTTGACATTGTTTTATTAGGGTTTAGAATCATCTAATATAGCTGACACACTAACTGGGGATTTCCGGAATGGAAGCACATGTAAAGAAAAGGATTTAAAAGATGACATTCACCAAACAGAAATCTCAATTAATAGCTACCCCTACAACAGCAGTAAATCACAGTTAACACAGAGAAGGAAAACAGACATTTCACCTAGTAGTAAGAAGGATATTGAAGAGCAGAAATCAGCTGAACAGCAAACAAGTTGGAGGAGAATACTTCTGTTGATAATTGCAATTACTGTTCACAATATTCCAGGTACAAGAAAATATTTCTTATAATTATTATACTCTTGAAAATAATGTTCATTAGTAAATTTGTACCTCTGGATAATAATTTTCAAGATTTCTGATTGGTTCCCTCCGCTATGCATCTGAGCCATGACCCTTAAGTTGACCAAGTATGGAAAAATGATGACAAATCAGTGTTTGGACAGTTTGTTTACATCGAGCTGTGCTGTGCTGTGAGCGCACTAATCATGCCGTCATAATTTTGATAAACGTTTTGGGCTAAAAACGCGAAAAGGTTTGCGTTATTTGCTCGTGTACTTCTCAAACTCATTAAAAAAATTCAAGTTTGAACAACGAAAATCATAACCGTGACAGTTTCACCATTATTTTTGTCCACCGTAATTATAGAAATTAAGCAGAAGCGTGTCAAGCTTCTTGGAAAAGCTAATAAAAATTGTCTCTTTTTTGACAGAGGGGTTAGCAGTTGGAGTAGGATTTGGTGCCATAGGAAAATCAGCCGCAGCAACATTTGAAAATGCGAGGTATACCACCAGTTGTTTTATTTTTACAGGCACTACAGTTGCAAACGGCTACATCTACACACTGTTAAATTTATTTTTTTCTTTTTCATTCGTTTTGGGCGTTCCTTCGATGCTAAAAGCCTCAGAATGTCCGATTAACATAATGAGCACTGTTTTAATACAGGTATTTTGAAAATTCGATGCTAAATTTTACAATTTATGAACACAACGCTTACGTTCGTGTGTTACGAGTTAGTTTTTTTTTTGTTCAATTTCATTGGGTCTCGGAGGCGCTCTGGCAGTTCGGTAAGAAACAAGACTCGCTCTCGTATCATCTTAAATCAATTCATATTTACATGTAGTTTCCGTGGTCCCTTCGGTGTCTGTATTAACTATACATGTAGCTTATCATTAACTTTAAGACAAGTTGTAACATTTCAAGAAAAAGTTATTTCTTATCCACGTAAAAACGTAGATATTATGGGATGTTACCTTTCTTTCCACTTTAATGTTCTTGTTTTCTCTTCAGAAATCTTGCGATAGGAATTGGAATTCAGAATTTTCCTGAAGGCTTAGCTGTTAGTCTTCCTCTCCGAGGAGCAGGATTTTCCTCATGGAAGAGTTTTTGGTATGATTCAATTGTTCTCGACATGTACTTTCATTTTGTTTGTTTTTCTCAAACCGGTAAATTATTTTGTCCCTGCTGTGGTTTCATTTACAGGTGCATTTGCGTTGTATTTACAGTAACAATTAATCTTGTTCCTTGCCCTATCGTAACGTAGGTACGGTCAACTAAGTGGAATGGTAGAACCAGTTGCTGGACTTTTTGGTGCTGCTGCAGTAGTGGTAAGTCCTCTATTATTTTTCCAGCATATAACAATTGCCACAATATTAAATTTTGGCCAGAAAAGCATGTATGGTGTAATTGAGAAATACAGTAAGCTTAAATACTGTAGCATGTTACAGTTGAGGAAGTAAATACAATGTAACTGAGAAATCGGATTTCCGTGAAAAGTGTACAAAACACACGCCCTCGATCCAAGCACCTCCGCCGCTCGCGCGCGCGTGCTCGCTCGACTTGATTAACAAAAAGCAAAATTTTACGGCTCGCAGTCTACGTTTGGGGCCGTGCGGAGCACGTTTTGGCAAAATCGCACTTTTCAGCGCCCCAGATCTCAAAATCGTCCTGCTGGCCTCAAATCAAATCTGCAAAACAGTGCCGTATAGCGCTCTCGTTGTTATAAAGCCAATCATATCGACTATCAAAGAAGTTTTCTACCCCTCAGGGAAAGTTAACCAAATAAGAATTGACAGGGGGAAACCTCCGAACGCGCTTGAAAATCGTCTGCCATGAGGATATGCAACGAGCATACTTGGAGAAGAAAAGAGCGAGCTGTTTTCATTTTGTTACATGCGTGTCTCGTCTCCTCGCCGCAGATGATGCTCGCTTTCGTGAAGTCTGGTCACTAAACTATTATTGAGCTAAAAGAGAGATTATTAATTATAATGATCATGGTTTCTCTACAGGGGCGGATCCAGGATTTTGAAATGGGGGTGAAATTCACCTCAAAAAAGATATCAGAGAAATAAAATATTATTTATTTGAGAAAAGGGGGGTGAAAATTCACCCATTTCACCCCCCCCCCCCCCCCCCCCCCCTGGATCCGCCCCTGCTCTATTTTTTTTTTTTTTTTTTTTTTTTCAGGTTGCCGAGCCTCTGTTACCGTATGCTTTGGCATTTGCAGCTGGTGCAATGGTGTATGTCGTAGTAGATGATATTATACCAGAAGCTCAAACAAGGTAACCATCCGATGATTCAATGTTTTACCTTTATCTTCCTTTTAGGGACAATGTCACGCAGGGATTTTGCCAAGTTGTTCCATTCACATACAGTACATGTGTGTAGTGTCTTTGAACTTTACATAACAGAAAAGAAAGGCATTATTTAGTCTTGTGTATGCCGTTCATTAATGTTGTAGCTGTAACTGTTTCGATTTCATACGTCAAAATAATTATTTCAAAAAACACTTCAATACTACAAAGGCGCCCTCAGGTGAGACTGAGTGTAGATGCTCCATTGCGTCCAGTCCTGTATGAAGGCGGATAGTTCGCCAGTCGTATGCACTCCAGTAGTCTCCTTCAATACACCAGTGTACGACATCTTCTGCCTGCCTCGACTCTTCCTCCCATCGGACGACCTTTTGAGCCACGAACTCCGCGGGTCGTGAAAACGCGCTCCGGTAGATGTTACGCCATGTGTGTTTGATGATGTTTTTTTTTGTTATTATTATTATTATCTTGCAGTGGTAACGGCCGTTTAGCTTCCTGCTTCACAATTGTTGGTTTTGTTGTGATGATGTCTCTAGACGTCGGGCTTGGATGAGGACGTAATATAGAACTCTAAATTTGCGGTTTCATTGCTGCATTGTATTGCTAGGGTTTTAGAATTATATCTATTAATAATTATAAAAACTGAACAAAACTGTATTTTTCTAGAATCGTGATTATTGTTAGTATCACAGACGTATTTTAAAACACTCTTGGTTCGCCACGAAAAATGAAAGTATAACCTGTTCGCTGAATGATTTTGGAAAAACAAAATAGCAGACTGCAAGTAGTCTCTTACATATTTCTGGCAAAGAAAAGTTCAAGAAGCAAAATAGTGCGAGAGAAAGCCTTTCAAATAAGAACAGCAACTGTGAATGTTTATTTATTCTTGCCCGTTGTTCATCGTTCATTGTGTAACTACTACTTTTCCCATTCAGTTGCATGCGTGTTTCACTTCTTGCACAATTAGCCATTAGAAAAAAAAAACTGAGAGTGTTTGTAGCGTTACCCTAACCAGGGTGTTACTTTCTTACCGTGTTCTTATAAAAAGTCAAATTATTAATTTGTTTTCTTTGGCGTGGGTGCCCAAAAAAATTAAATAAAGGATTAAATGAGGAATCAATAATATGCTTTTTATTTATTTAAGTTTGCAAAAGTTCAAACTTGTTAAAATAAACAATAAACATACTATAGTGCGTCTTGCTTATTTTGTATAAGTAACCATCCAATTTCGGGAAAGCGTTAACCCTTAACCCTCTAGAGTGCCAAAAATCAAAATTCAAGAAAAATTCCAAATTTCGTTTTATAAAACATTAAAAAACGAATGGCATCATGCAAAAGTACTGCTGAAGAGGTTTCATTTGAATGGACACACCATAGGATTTCATCAACAGACTCAAAAGTTAGAACAAATGGTACCATGCAAAAGTACTGCTGAAGAGGTTTCATTTGAATGGTCACACCGTAGGATTTCGTCCACAGACTCAAAAGTTAGAACTAAACTACATGTCTCCATAATTGACTCTGGGAGTGAAAAGGTTAAGGTGCTGTAACACGAGGCAATTTTTTGTTGTGCGGACTTGCAACTCAACACTGACGAGAGGTGGGTGGGAACTCGTCGAGTATACTTGTTATGGCCACTTCCCTTAACAGTGTAATGTCCCATAATCATCAACTCCAAGAAGACCAAGTAGAAACCCCTTCATTTGTATCGTTAAACTTCCAAGCTGTTTCTGGATTTACAAAACACGGTTCACTATGCGAGGCCTCAGGCCTGGACTCGGTACTGTAGAGCGCGTTATTAGATGGGGCGGTTTTCAGTTGAGTCGAGATAATTATTATGTCAGTCTTGGTTGAGTGTCGTAAAACTTTACGACGTAAAAACAAAACCAAATTAATTACTCTGAACAATCGCAACAGAGGCAGTCATTCCAATGAACCAATCAGAACTCGTTTTGGTTTTACTTCGAAATTGGTTGAGAAAGTAGCGCGAGTTTTTTCAGCCAATGACAAAGCGTGCAGCTGAGATAAGAAAATAATAAAACCTGCAAATGCTCATGTTATGTCACATTTGGTCGCTAAATGAGGTGGCTGTATTCGCTCGCAGATAGGGTACAATATTTTTACTTTTGTTGCAGCTTATTTGGAAAAAAATTAAATGATGAGAACGGAAAGTAAATAATTTGTGGTGCAGTTTTACCTTGGGAAGAATATACTGAAAGCGTGGACTTTTATACCATGGGATCATCATTCATCAAGTAGTGGGTAAAACGGTTTATTCGTGATAATTTTAGCAAAGGGAATGGAACTCAGTGAATCAAAATTTGGCACATGGAAAGGCCTTATCGTCCTTAACGTTTTTAAGTATCCAGAAAGCTACCCATTTTTTCCTAAAATAGCAGATATTTGACGAATTGATGACGGCCCTTCATTGTTCACGTTTGGAATGATTGTTCTTTGTTCTCTAAGACATTTTTTTTAAGTACAAAGGTCATTTTTAAGTCTAAAATTCAACTTTGATCCCAACCACGTCAGCTTTCATACATGAAGTATTTTGAGTACCGCAGGCTCAAATAAATTCAAAATGGCGGACTAATTCTCCCAAATTGGGGTTTCACAAGTAGGCAAACCTTATTTGTCTCTTACTACGTATAGCTTGGCACTAACTGTATCTTCCTTACCGTAATGAACTTTGGACGATCTTCAAGCTTTTCTTCCTGCGATGCTTGTACACGAAAGACTAAGCTACATCGGGGAACCAATCTTCAAAAATTCGTACCTTCGTCAAATGGATCCTTCCTTTCTCAGTAGGATTTCAGACATCTTACACAATGTTCAAAGCGCAGATTACGTGAAAAGGGTGTCCTTCGTGGTTTGTCTGGTCTTTACAGCTTTCCTGTTGAATTCCATTATTGGGCGTTTGCTGGAAAAATTACGACGAGCGTTAATGCATCGAATGTTTGTAGTTTTTCATGCGGCGGATGAAGAAGGCAATGATGGCAATGATGTAGCATTTGGGATAGACTTGGCTTTTGGGCTCGCCAATCTGACCTTCACTGCACTTCTGGCTTGGGAAGTTCACGATATTTCCACATGGATATTACAGACCGATTATGAATCATCACAACTTGATGTTTAGATCTATATATACACTTCGGTGGATAGTATTAAATATAACGTTGTACAGCTGTACATGTGAACGAGGGGGTTGAATAGGGGTATGCAAATCCATCAATCCGTGCTATTTTTTGGCCCGATTAATCGATCCGATGCTATTTTCATTCAAATCCGGATCTGCATTACTTTAAAACTTTCCACAACATAAATATACTGCACATAGGCATAAATATTTGTTTTGTTTTTTTGCTGCTGAAACTGAATAAATTAGTTGACAAAACACCAACATACCATTCAAGGCCCAGCAAAAATTAATGATCCGGTTCACAACCCGAACTTCTAGACAGACACAGTCAGGAATCCAGGCCGATAACACAACAGTTGTATACACTGTAGGAGACTAGTGTTCCACAGCTTTTTCAAGTTTTCCCATACAATTGACAGTATAACACCATGACGTTATACAAGCTTGGGGGGGGGGGGGGGGGGGGGGACCTACAATCCTTGGTGATAACAGGATTGTTAACAAAACTGCCTTTCTGTGTTTTTTTTTTAACTAAAATTATTGTCTCTTTTGCATGAGTTATGGTTAGTGATTCTCAACCAATCAGAGTGCAGGCAGTTTCTTTTGTTTTGCAAAAGATAATGCTAAATATTGTGCAAAAAATAATTATCAGTTATTATTTAAGGTTCATAGATATAACAAATTAAAAAGTGGCCATGTAATACATTACATTGTGATGCACCTAACTGTGAGCAACCAACAAACTTTTTTACAAGTTTGCACAATATCATTAGTCTCCCGCGCAGCCGTTATTTGTCTCGTCATGCAACGCTCCACTATGGGGAGGAGCATTGCGTGACGAGACAAATAACGGCTGCATGGGAGACTACAATATCAGCAGCTATTTTTTATAAATTATCATTTTCATAACTGCCAATACGGGTGAAGCATTAAAGTGAATGAAATCTTTGTATTTTGTAACTAACTTTACACTTCTATGATAAACAGGAAGTGACAAGATTACATTCCATCCTGCTCCACTATGCAAGGAGGTGTGCCTGTCAATTCAATTCGTATTTTCTGATTGGCTAACTTTTTATGGGTGCTCATGGTAAGGTGTGTTCCCATGTAAATTGACGGGGGTGATCATCGGACATTTTGAAATTTTGAAAGAAACCTCTAAAAGGTTTTTCCTGACAGCACATTGTTTTGGCTTAATACCCTAAAACATTTCACAACGACTCTAACAAGGGTCATTTTCAATTCAAACACCTTCCACCTGTTCTTGTTACGAATGCGTGTCGTAACAAGAACAGCGTGAATCCAGCGATATTAACAATAACTAATTTGTTGTAAACGAATATAAACAACAAGCTTAAAGATGTTTCTCATTTGGAGTCCTTAATGCGACAAAAAATCGATCTTAAAGGATTTTCTAATCGAGACGTGTTTTGATGCGTATCTACCTTTAAATAGGGACTTTAAGATACGCTACGGCGACAGGAGCTGAGACTCACTTCCGGTGACGTCATCGCACGTGTTCTAGTAGGTTTGTCGTACTCTTCACAACGAGAGTATAAACTGCCGTTTTCGGCCTATTTTAACGCTTATTTAACTGTTTGAGAAGCCCAGTTCACAGGTAAAGTACTAAATCATAAAAGTGTGTGCTAACACAATTGTTGCTTCGTGATTTTTAGTAAAAAATTGAAAAATTCAACACCAGCATTGCTGACAGTCCAATGGCTGACAAGAAAGCTTCAAAAGTTCTAAGTAGCTTATTAATTTCCTGTTATTGTAAAACTGTTGTAGTAAAACGTTGGAATAAGTTCTGAATGCTTGCGCTTATCAGTTCTCTGAACAGTCGTTATGCCACAGGGAGCCCACACAAACTGTGTGACTGAGGAAATGTATGGGAATATCGAAAAGGTTCACTTATCGTAATATTCTGTGATGAACATTCATATATAAGATCAAGATAAACGTATTTTTACCTGAAATGTTGTGTGTTGTTGTAGCTGAAAACGGCGAATTTAAGCGATTTGAAAAGTTTTGCATCGGACGTTTACCCCTGGGGAGGAGGAGGGGGGGGGGGGGGGGGGGGGGGTACTCTGCAAATTTTTGGGTGGGGGTGTGCCGCTGAGATTCTGAGACCCTTAACCTATACTAGGCCATTTTAGCTGCATTTTGCAACCCTATTCTAGACTAAACACCGAAAAACCCTACCCTATCCCAGACCTAGTCCAGTCTCGCTATTTTCCAGAAACTCGTTCACTATCACAATTATTAGTTAACAGGGGTCAGTAAAAATGCCATACTGCCCGCCGTACCAATTTTTAAATGCTATTTGCCAGTAAACCTTGTCTAGACTAAATTTCTTCACGCAACTGATCCGTTTCGCGGAAAATGATACCCTAACTAGACCAAAAATCTCTGATAACTATACCCTATCCCAGACTAAACTGCCTGAAAACCAAACCCTTCACAGCGGCACATACCTACATAGCTCATATATGGGAGTACCCCCC
This sequence comes from Dendrophyllia cribrosa, assembly GCA_024195265.1. Lineage (NCBI taxonomy): Eukaryota > Metazoa > Cnidaria > Anthozoa > Scleractinia > Dendrophylliidae > Dendrophyllia > Dendrophyllia cribrosa. The sequence goes on along the minus strand of JAJLRJ010000009.1, from coordinate 35,246,854 downwards.
CCCCCCCCCCCCCCCCCGCCCCTCCGGGCGTTTACCTGAGCGTACTAATACGCTCAGGTAAACGTCCGATACAAAACCCTTCAAATCGCTTAAATTCGCCGTTTTCAGCTACAACAACGACAACGCAACATTTCAAGTAAAAATACGTTTATCTTGATCTTAATCTTATATATGAATATTCATCACAGAATATAACGATAAGGGAACCTTTTCGATATTCCCATACATTTCCTCTAAATTTAAAAATACGAACGGTCACACAGTTTTTGTGGGCACCCTGTGGTTATGCAAAGCGATTTTATCTTTAGGTATAAGTTTTAATGGTAGCGCAAATGTCTTATTGTATTTGTTTAAATGCGCTTAACAATGTCGGCACATTTAAGCGTAATTTTCAACATTGAAGAACAGCCTTTTACCGGGGCTCGGGGGTGGGGGGGGGGGGGAACTCCCATATATAAACGACGGGGATTGGTACCACTAAGGGTGCAAAACTCTAAAATGATCACCGTTAGAATTATCGCGGTACCTTTTAGGGTGTTAAGCGGAAAAGATATCATAGGAACGTGCTTGACTCTTCTCGTCATCAAAACGTAGAACTATAAAACAAGAGTCTCGGGTCTCGTATGACAAAGAATAGAATTCCATCAGGTACCGTGGTACTGTTTTTACTGAATAGTGTTCAATTTCATGAGCGGTTAGGTTTACGGAACCCTATAAAGACTCGCTATAAAATCATCACGGAAGTGTAATAGTCTGTAATGGAGCTGCAGTTTCAGCTGCACGGGAAGGAAATCTTGGCGCAAAAGACAATCTCAAGAATCAAAGTTCATGTTTAATGTTATTTTGATACTTTTGGTAATATATTTTGTTGAAACGCTTTATTTGCTAGTACGTAAGAACGTTCAAATTCGATTACCATTATTATAATCTAGATATTTTTGTGTTTTGGCTCGGGAAAATGTGGTTTATTGAATGTAAAACCGTTAACTGAGTCTTAACTTGAAATTCTGAAATCGGTATCCGGTAATTCCTGCTAACCAGATTCCAACAAGTCTAAAATCACGGAAGTGTAACGGAGCTGTTTCAGCTGTACAGGAAGGAAATCTCAGTCGTACTGCGTTAAAGGAATGAAGGAAGGTCAGGAACTGATAGGTTCACACTTGTGGTTTAAGTTACCAGCCTGGGGTCTCTATATCGCTTTCGTTTGCCGTGGTTCTGTTTTTACTGAATAGTGTTCAATTTCATGAGCGGTTTATAGGTTTACGGAACCCTTTAAAATCATCACGGAAGTGTAATGGAGCTGCAGCTCCGGGGGGGGGGGGGGGGGGTACTCCCGACAATGTAGGATAGGTGTGTGCCGCCAAGGTTCTCAAATCCTGACCCTATTTAAGGGTAGAAAATTGAGATTTGATACCCTTTTTAAGGCCCAGTTTTAACAGACCATATCTTTTTCGTTTTGCGCGTTGGGGTGGATACTGCAATTTAGTGACCCTATCTAAGGAATATCTAAGGACCACAATACCAAAAATACCAAAAAGGATACCCTATTTAAGGACCGAGTACCTAAAAAACCCTACCTTATCGGGCGGCACATACCTATATAGCGTAGATAAGGGAGTACCCCACCCCCCCCCCCCCCCCCCCCCCCCCCCCCCTCCCAATCTTGGCGCAAAATCAAAGTTCATGTTATGTTATTTTGATACTTTTGGTAATATATTTTGTTGAAACGCTTTATTTGCTAGTATTACAAAGAAGAACGTTTGATTATCATTATTATAATCTAGATATTTTTGTGTTTTGGCTCGCAAAAATGTGGTTTATTGAATGTAAAACCGTTAACTGAGTCTTAACTTGAAATTCTGAAATCGGTATCCGGTAATTCCTACTAACCAGATTCCAACAAGTCTAAAATCACGGAAGTGTAACGGAGCTGTTTCAGCTGTACGGGAAGGAAATCTCAGTCGTACTGCGTTGAAGGAATGAAGGAAGGTCAGGAACTGATAGGTGCACACTTGTGGTTTAAGTTACCAGCCTTTGGTCTCTATATCGCTTTCGTCTGCCGTGGTACTGTTTTTACTGAATAGTGTTCAATTTCATGAGCGGTTAGGTCTACGGAACCTATAAAATCATCACGGAAGTGTAATGGAGCTGCCGTTTCAGCTGCACGGGAAGGAAATCTTGGCGCAAAAGACAATCTCAAGAATCATTTTGATACTTTTGGTAATATATTTTTGTTGAAACGCTTTATTTGCTAGTATTACAAAGAAGAACGTTTGATTATCATTATTATAATCTAGATACTTTTGTGTTTTGGCTCGACAAAATGTGGTTTATTGAATGTAAAACCGTTAACTGACTCTTAATTTAAATTCTGAAATCGGTATCCGGTAATTCCCGCTGACCAGACTCCAACAAGTCTAAAATAACGGAAGTGTAACAGAGCTGTTTCAGCTGTACAGGAAGGAAATCTCAGTCGTACTGCGTTAACGGAATGAAGGAAGGTAAACGGATACTGGTTCACACTTGTGGTTTAAGTTTCCAGCCTGGGGTCTCTATATCGCTTTCGTCTGCAAGACTGGATTACTTAAATATACTTTGAGTTTCGTAAAACTGGTCAGCCGGTAAATGAAGCTGGCAACCCTGCGTCAATCATAGGCCTTGTTGCCGAAATTACTTGTTAAAACTGCACGTTTCCATAACTGCCTCAGATTTTACTCTTTATATAATATACACGAAAAACTGAAAGAAACAGTTACACCGCTAGTCCTCATAATTTATATAAGGGAGCTCGTAGATCGGGCTACCTTGATGATGATTCAACTCTCAGATTTCCACAAACGATCAACTTCGATCCAAGATGAAATACTGAAGAGAGCAATTTTTCGAGCGGTCAGGTTTAGCGACCGGAAGTGTAAATATAAAGGAAGTAGAGTAACAGAGAAAAGGGAAGTGTGACTGGGCTGCATGGGAAGGAAATCTCAGTTGCACGGCGCTAAAGGAAGGTCAATCACAGATTACTATCATGCGTAACTATAAAGGAGGATTCGTAAACACAGTAAGTCAGTTTGTGGTTGTCAGAAAAGAAGTTGTATTACTTTTCAGATAAAAGATAAAGAAATATCGGTATAAAAGCTGACTGAGATGTCGGGGACACGTTTTATTCTAATGACTTTGCTTCTCGCCTTGCTGACTGTGTCATGTCTCGCAGCATCAAGAGATTCAAGCTTCAAAAAGAACAAACGTGAGTGTGCTTTTCATTTTGGCAATTTTAACAAACACTGTATTTCACCTTTAGCTAGGGGGACACCTCCGTTAAGGCGGACAGAAACGTTTGTCCGGCAAAACGCTCATGTGATCATTGTCAATTTATCAGTTACCTCTATTAAAAGACGAAGGCCTAATGCTATTTCAACCTCCAACTAACCTGTTAATGCGTACTCAAAACCCCAATTGACAACAACGTTTATTTGTACTATAAAATTACAAAGATGGAGTATACATAATATATAAATTAAAAATAGATACAGTAGCTGGTTACCCAAAATAACTAAAAAGCTAAACTAGTTGGGTAACCATCATTTATTAATTAAAAATAATATACACGCGAGTCAGAAAAGTGGCTTTACTTAGATTAATTAAATTTGAAACAGTTTGTGCGTGAAGGTCGGAGTTTTTTGGTAGAGGGTAAGGTGCTATTTGCCAATCCCAAGACAGTTTAACATTCCGTCGGTCAGTTCCTGCTCAAGAAGAATGCATGTGATTATTATTTATTTTATTATTTATCAGTTATTGTTAAAGGTTCTGCCTGCATTTCAAAAGAAAAAGAAATACAGTCGAATCTCTCCGTGATGACGGCCACCTACGGATGGTGGCCAGTCAAGCGTGGAAGGAATGTGATTGGCCAGCTGTGATACGCGCGACTGATCTCTATTTATAGCAAGCTTTTGTCACGCAAGATGCATAATCTTGGCCTTTTAACGATGATTTCCCCCAATCTGAGGCAAATAGAGCTTAAATGCATCGATAAAAAGCGGAATATGCCTTGCTGGGTAAAAGCAGAAACACATAAGTGGGTTGAAACGTGCAACTGTCTCTTACAGTGGAACCCCGCCATACGACCACCCCGTTATTGCGACCACTTTTTTGTGGCCCGAACAAAAGCCCACTCATTTTCTTATCTGAAAACCCCGTTTAATGCGACCTCCCCGTTATTACGACCAACGAACACCTTTTGGAGTCCTCAGTCTTTATTTTCTTCATAAAATTACCCCGTTAATACGACCAGTCAAAATGCCTGGTGAGGCTGCTAAATGAAAACAGACACAATCTGACAAACAATAACGCATTAATAGCGGAGCTCTGCGGGCCGAAGGCCCGCGCGTAGCCCCATACTCATAGAACCAGAGAACCATAGAACCTTCATGGTCATGGCTAGCGGAATGTTTCGCGGGCACGTTGTGCGCCCGGCGTACGCACAGGGCTAACTCGCGGGAGCGTCTACCGTCGTAAAACATGCGCGTATGACGCCACACAACATTCGGGATCCTTGCAATCCCGTCACCTGGGAAAACACTGCTGTGTTTAGCGGCGAAAACCGTTTAAATTAAAGTCGTTATTCTCCTGCATTTTTTCGCGGTTTGCTACTCAAGACAGGGATACTAATTAAGGGATACTCATAAGCCGCTATAGTGAAAAAAGAAGATCAGCTTTCAGGGATAAAATATTGCTTCGAGGATGGGATCAATGCGGGAGATGTTTGTCAATTCGGGTTTCAGAACTGAAGCAGCGGAGATTTAAAGAATTTCCAAGCAGTGGAGGGACTTAAAGGTAAAACAAAATATATTTTTCGAAGAGAATTTATGTTGATATTAATCTGTGATTGACTTTTTCTTTAATTGTGTTCTCGCTAGTTTTGGAGAATTGTTTATAAAACGCGCTCAATTAAATTCAGTTGTTTTGATTTCTTTCATCGGAGACATCTCGGCCTCGATGAGCTATAAATAGTTCGCGTTTTGCTTTAAACATAAACTTATGGAGATTTGAATAAAATTTTTCGAAAGAAGATTGTGTTGTCCATTTTTATGTGTTTGTTCATTCATTACATAGGTTGAAAAGCAATTTTATGTAAACAGAACAAGACTTAGATTTTATACTTCTAAACTTCACTCGCGTGGCCTTATGCAAATATGTTTGTGTATTTTTTTGCAATTTTGATTTCCAAATCAGTTTCTCGGACAATTTTTTATAAGCAGCAGGTGTATTTTATTTGGAAATTAGTCGTACTATACTAGTCATTCTAGACGGAGAAAAAATTGTTTTTGTGAACTCTTGTACGGTCTCAATGTACTGTGGACACGGTCGCGTAAGTCTGTTTTTGAGAATTGCTAAAATTAAAAAATAGCCCGGTCGTCAATTTTATTCTTGTGCTTCCGACCTTTCACCTCAGTTAATTTTATCATCGGCTTTCTGTTCAAAGAGCGACGCCGTTAGGCTCAGCCTATATATATATATTATTTTATTGAATATTTTTAGGCAAAGGTGTTAGTGGTTAGCTTGTTCAATTGATATGCCATCCGGCAAATTGCAGTGTTCAGAAAAAGGATGCATGAACAGATACTACAAAAGATCTGAAAGACTTCACTTTGCAGCATTTCGAGGCTCTTAAAGTTATTTTGCCTTCTTGTTTCTGCTGCCTTCACTGTGGCTTTTCTCTTCAAGTCCATTCCTGTTCTTTTCTTACAGATCGGTTATTTGGAATGTCTAAGAATTTGTTAAGCATATCAACGTTTCTTGGCTGTCCAGTAAACTTGTAATCGCATGGGATTTCCATCCGGTATCCTCCCCCGCGATTGTGAACGGCTTTTCCAACAACTTGAACTTGTGCTTTGCCTCCTTCCTTTGTTAAGAAATGGAGAATAATTCCATTGAGTTCCCTGCTTCGTGCTAGCTAGTGCCCTTGGTACATGTCCAACAACATCCTCATCCTTTGTCACAGCTTTTGCGTTATTTTCATGTGGATTGTTCTCCAATTTCGATCTCCCAAATATCTTGATAAACATGGTATCCCCTTATCCTTTAAGCCAGATTTGCAGAAGGACACGCCATGACGTTTTACAAAGTGCTGGAAATCAAGGTTGATTTGTAGCGGAATAAACCAACTCGAAGCGGCAGACTTTACTAAGAATTTTCATGCATTCTTGGAAAACTACGGTAAAGGAAATTACATTTTAAAATGTGGATTTACTTTGAAAGAAACATTTCATTGATTGTTTCTTTGTTATCAATAGTTTTATGAAATATTTAGAAAGCTCGGCCGCATTCCTCGGTGATCAGAACAAGAAATTCGCTTGCGTGGACAATTTCCTAGATGCGTGAAAATGTAATGCGTTTTGCTTTTGAGAATAATCTGATAGATATTTGAATAAAACTTTCGACTGTTTGAATTTGTTGTCCTTTTTCTTGTGTTTGTCATTCAAGATCAGAATTGGTTTGGAAAGCGATCTTTTGTAAACAAAACCAGATTTATATTTTGCAGCTCAAATTTCATTTGCATCGCAAAATTCAAAATGTCTCCATAATTTTTGATATTTTGACTTTCAAGTTATTTTATCAGGCTTTTTTGAAACGCCACTGATGTTTTGAATTCAAAAATCATTCACACTAATTATTCTAGACGGAGATGTTGTTTTTCAAGCTTGTGTTCGCGCATGATCCACGCGTGCCGCAAGGGTTATTTGAGAAGCGGTAATGCGTGACAAGTACGGCATTTTGGCGCTCATTGCTCAGACGTCGTTTCGCAGGGGCCCCAGTGGTGGCGCCGCGAAACGACGTCTGTTTTCTCAGGCTACTGTATTCAATTTGCTAAGAAGTTGTTACATCTATAATTAAAATTGGAAAACAACTTGCTTCTAATCTCGAGGGACCGAGGGGTTTCCAAATATGGTACTAAGCAAAAAATGAATATTCGGAAGCTGTGAATGCGCGTTACACGTTTCAACCCACTTATGGGTTTCTGGTAAAAGAGTAACTCACTTTCGAGACTAATTTAAATATGAGACCTTTTTTTGTTAAAAAATGTAGCAAATCGTCTTGGTTTTGTGTTCGTGAAAATGTGTTAAGATGGCTCCCTAGCGTTTTACCAACTGTCTGGCACTTTGGGCTCAGGAGATTTACCAGTAAGGATGCCAACATATTTATTCCCATTTATCAACTGTCACTTTTTTGGTAGAAGCCGTTGCCATAGCAACAGAGCATCTAAAGAATGGCATGGTGTTTTTCAACTTTGCACTTTGCGAAAATGGTTAAGGTGGCTCGACTGGGTTTTTTGGCGACATAACACCCCAACTTTGAACGGCTGATACTTCACTGTCTGAGCTCGATCAGGCAAGCAGCTTCACACACCTACTAGAGATGAAATAAACTTTCCAAAAAAGTAGATTTGATTGACATCGGTGTTACCATAACAACGATCTGATGACGTCATGGTTTTTGCATATTAGTAATTTTCTCAACATCTAGACCTAAACTTTTAAAACGACTGTATGCCTCTTATAGTCTAAATGTATGTCTTCAAGACTGCAAAGTTTGAAAAAATTCTATGAGAGCGTTTTCGAATAAAATTGAGTTGAATATTTTCCATCAAAAATTTAAAAATTTGCATTACTTGCCGTTGTTTCGTCGATGCCAGCGTTTTCCTGATAAATTGAAACAATATTTTCACCATAAATTATTCGTGTGCCATAAAACTACATTCCTTGAAGGTTTTATCCTGTTTGCTTCACTAGATTTCAGTTGATGTGATCGGAAGCAATGTCTTAAATATGCTCATTCTACTCACAGAAGTAACACTTTTGTTAGGGAAGCGTTTATTTAAAAAACTAGTCGATGAATTTTTTTTAAAATCTTTTGATCTAAAGTTGTACATGTAATGCACTATCTCTGCAAATTTCAAGTGCATTGAATCATTTTAAGGGCGCGAAATACAATTAAAAGTAAGGGGACTTTTGCATTAGTCTTCCAAAGTTTCATTGCCGTATTATTTGTTGACAGCTGGTTTATTTCAGGACTTTCTCTTTTGTCTACATTCTACATATTTGTGCACTTTTGAATAAATTTTAAACGTGTTACAAGTTCATGACCGCAGCCTTATGTTTATTGCCATTGTTGTCATTGTACTATGAAAAGAATTTTCACGATCGCTTTGGAGCATGCAGGCATGGCAAACGTGTTGTTTCAAAAGCGCACAAATATGTAGAATGTAGACAAAAGAGAAAGTCCTGAAATAAACCAGCTGTCAACAAATAATACGGCAATGAAACTTTGGAAGACGAATGCAAAAGTCCCCTATAATTTTAATTTTATTTCGCGCCCTTAAAGTGATTCAATGCACTTGAAATTTACAGAGATAGTGCATATTTACATGTACAACTTTAGATCGAAAGATTTTAAAAAAATTTTATCGACTAGTTTTTAAATAAACGCTTCCCTAACAAAAGTGTTACTTCTGTGAGTAGAATGAGCATATTTATGACATTGCTTCCGATCACATCAATTGAAATCTAGTGAAGCAAACAGAATGAAACCATCAAGGAATGTAGTTTTATGGCACACGAATAATATATGGTGAAAATATTGTTTCAATTTGTCAGGAAAACGCTGGCATCGACGAAATAACAGAAAGTAATGCGAATTTTTAAATTTTTGATGGAAAATATTCAACTCAATTTTATTCGAAAACGCTCTCATAGAATTTTTTCAAACTTTGCAGTCTTGAAGACATACATCTAGACTATAAGAGGCATACAGTCATTTAAAAAGTTTAGGTCTAGATGTTGAGAAAATTACTAATATGCAAAAACCATGACGTCATCAGATCGTTGTTATGGTAACACTGATGTCAATCAAAAATACTTTTTGGGAAAGATTATTTCATCTCTAGTTTATGTGTGAAGCAGCTTGCCTGGCCGAGCTCAGACAGTGAAGTATCAGCCGTTCAAAGTTGGGGTGTTATGTTGCCAAAAAACCCAGTCGAGCCACCTTAAGGCCAACTTTTTGGAAGGAAAAAACATAGGGTTTTTCAGACGGTTTTCCCAATATCACGCCGATTTTCAGTATATTTAACTATATCACTATAGTTAAACCTCCGGTAAGCCATACACCTTATTCATAAATGGCGGCCGATTTATTATTCTTTTATATTCATGTTAATCAGCCTACCTAGCCTCATTTTAGAGCAAAAATTCTTTTGAATTTTGGCCATGCTGACGAGGCTTGGTAGGCTGATTAGCATGAATATAAAAGAATAATTAATCGGCCGCCATTTATGAATAAGGTCTATAACACATCTATAAATAGTTCAACGGTCATATGACGTCAACATGCGGGAAACGAAGTTGTGCAAATCGTCCTCGCGGAAGTCGAGCCTAAATTTCTCAACTTGCTATATATACGAACGCGGTAAACAGACGTCAGTGAGAAACAAAAGGTCAAAAAATTATGGTCCAAACGGAGATTAATATGAACACTGTAAGTGTCAGAAAATGTGTACTGTAGCATCGCGGTTTATTCTTTTTTCTATGGCAACTTACAAAAATACAATAAAAAAAAAAACAAAAGAAAAATGCCATAAGGATAGTCTGTAAAAGAGTCAAGGACCCCACACTCAGACAGACCACCTAGCTATTAAAAATTCTAAATCTAAATATTATACATAATAAATATATAAGGATAAATAAGATATATTCGAATATATTATGTAGCCAAGGTTTACACTTAACCGGCTTATTCAAATCTAAATAGCATGCACGCTTTCCAAACATACCAAATTTTATATCGAACAATCAAATAAGGCAAATGAATGCCCAGTCCCTCTAAAGAATGTTATTTACATTAAAATGAAACTCTATTGACGCTATCAAATGTTTGTCTTTATGCCAAAAATTATCAAACGCTCCTAAGAGCCAACCCGTGAATAAGAAATGCTAACACAATATTTCGGTAAGCTTATGTTTTCACAATGACACGATTCGATATTTTTTTTTTTTTTAATTAACCGTAAGGATTTTTGACGAACGCAAAAAAAAAGGAAATCACTTTCATAATGTCCAGTTCGTAAAAGAAAAAAAAGGAACAGTCCTGGCGTGAATTGAACCCCGCGGGCCTCCAGAGTAAAATCCGGCGCCTTAGCCCACGAGGTCATAGATGAACACGTGCTCTATTAAGATTAAATTTTGTTATTTAAAGGTAGATACGCATCAAAACGCAAGTCTCGATAAGAAAATCCTTTTAGATCTTTTTTTTTTATGTCGCATTTAAGATTCCTTCGTTTAAAACAAATTAGTTATTGTTATCGCTGGATTCACGCTGTTCTTGTTACGAAACGCATTCGTAACAAAGCATTACGTCACTAAGTTTACAGCTGATGGAAGGAGCGAGTGAGCGAATGAGTGCTCATTTGCATATCTGTCTCCGTTACCGATAATCCGTTCATTACGCATGCACGTATTCACGGGTTAAAAACACTTTTTTAAATACAGAAACGTTACTAAATACTTTTCTGCTTTTTTTTTCTTGTTTATTCATACGCGTATTAGTATTGAGTTACCTCAATTCTAATTACGTTGACTCATTCACTAATTCAATATTTGGTCTGAACAAATATCGTTAATCCAACTGGCGTAGATTATATAGATTAAGATTAACCGCTGACTCAGATTAATTCTAGCCTGCGCGCAGACGTCTCCTGTTTTCTTCCATGTAGGGAAGAGGAGACGTCTTTATAAAACAAGATTAATAAGCCACATGTTGATGTATTTAAGCTATCAGATTTAAAAAGTCGCTTTTATTTTTACCGAATGGTTTTGTATTGCTTTACAGGTAACATTCAGTTGAGCGGAAATGTCGCTAATAACTTTTTAGAGAAGATTCCGAACCGTAAACGACGTGGACTGGCGGAAGAATGCTCGGAGACTTCTTGGTGGAGCGGGCGGCAAGGTTGTAGTGCAGAAGAAGTGGAAGAAGTCCAGGAATCAATTGCAGAAGAAGTCCGGGAACACATGCACCTGCAACAGTGAGAAACAGGTATGAATGTGATTAAACCTTTTGATGATCATTTGCCTTCATTGGTTCAGAGCTACAGCTTTAGGTCGCAAAGCTTGTTGTCTTAGATAAGTGTTTTGACTTTACAACTAAGTACAGTGGGACAGAATTAAAGTTTAGGTGCTTCATTTTTATGTTTACTTAGGTATTCCCTATTAGCTGAGAGTTTTCCCCTCTGCTAGATATTTTGTTGACACGTTGATAAAGTTTATTATTATTATTATTATTATTATTATTATTATTCTAATAATAACCCTTGTAAATTTCATTTTACTTGCCTTTTAAAAGCTAATAAGAAAATTGGCCACGCCAGATTTATACGACAAACCACTAAAAGCCACCCTTTAGATGTGGCCAAGAAATATGTGGAAACGTATCCCCCATTTAATGCAGTGGCACTGGACCTCGGGGAAAAGATACAAAAGACTGATAATATTATTTGATACTTTTTATAACATATTACCCAAGCTATTTAAAATAAAAACTTAAACGGAAAAAGGCAACGTTCAAGGAGACTGACCGACGTAGAAAATTGTTTGTATATAGTGTAAATATTTATTTTATGTAAAAAAATATTAGTTTTTCTCGAAGATATTAGCTACTTGAGCTACACTTAAATTCGAGTATAATTGCATGCTCGGGCTCGGAGATATATCGAAGTGTTCACAAGGCAGAGCCGACTCGCTGTAGGCGAATCCTAACTTGAGTACAGCCACCCCTTCCCCTCAAATAAAATTGGAGAATGGAAAACCATGCCGGATTGGTGGGAACTTGAAGGTCCTCTAATTAACTTTAGGGGTTGGGCGAAGGACTGGTCACCTACATTATACATAGTCACTTATAATGGAGTTTCAGTTATTAAATGTTTTCAATTTCTTCATTTTTTTTTCATATTGCAGGTCATTTGTGGTCTCTGAGTGTATGAAGCAAAACAAGAATAATTAAAACCACTGAAACCAGTTAGATGTGAATGAGCCCGAGGGGGGGACTCCCATATAAAAATGACGTGGGTGCTCGTCGTACCTTTTAGGGGTCAAAATTTGTACATTGGTACCGCTTAGGGTACGAAAATCTAAAATGACCACCATTAGAATTATCGCGGTACCTTTTAGGGTATTGAGCCAAAAAAATATGACAGAAATTTTGAATTGGTACCTCTTAGGGATAAAACTTATTTTGAGCCATACCCATCAAACGAGATTCTCAATATCACCACCGCACTGCATGCTGGGAAATAGCCAAAAATTTTGACAGCGTTCGTTTCTTTCAGCACACATTTCATATTTATACTAAGTTCACAGCCACTCCGACCCACCGCCGAAATTTCGCGCTTGTTGTGTTCTTCAGTGGTCGCAACTTCCAAAATATGCCGTGGTAGGTCGAGAAATTCATCCAGAGTCGAGTCCCAAGGCTACTTCGTTTCGTGGCGGCCATTTTTCCAGTTCAACGAGCAACGAGCCAAATTCGTAAACGAAGTACAACACCTAACTCGCTTCATTGAGAAAGTGGACTCTGAACTACCTTCAAGCTTAATGATGCTCATCAGGCAGCTACCAAAGATGAAAACTGGCTGTAAACTTACCAAAAATCGCAGATACATGATATCAGGGAAGCCTTTATTGAGAACGAACGAAGCAAAATGACAACGTCATTTTAATAAAAACCAATTTTTACATGATCTTGCGCAACAACCATGGGACAGTGTTAATACAGAATCAAATCCAGGAAATATGTGGGAAATTTGGAAAAAGCTTCTCATGGAAATTATTGATAAACATGCGCCGCTTAAAGGTAAGCGGGCTAGTAAAAAGAACTCCCCATGGATTACATATGAATTGTTACGTAAGATCCACAAACGGAATTACTTAAAGAGAAAGGCAACTCTTAATAAAGATGTGACAACTTGGCAACAATATAAGCATGCAAGGAATGAAACAAACAATGCTATTAGAACAGCTAAACGGCAATATTTCAAGGACAATTTGGAATTCATCAAAAAGAACCCGCGCAAAACATGGGAACTAATAAATGAGCTAAGCTCACGCAAATGTGGTAAAACACGAAACATTTCCGAAATTAGGACTTATGATAAAACCATAAAGTCTGCACCCGAAATGGCAGAAACATTTAACAAAATTTTCAGAACTATCGGCCCTAACCTAGTATGTGAAATACCCCCAACAAATGTTGAACCGGAGTCCTACCTTCAGCCCACTGATAAAGTGTTTTCTCTTAATTAAAAGCTCCCAACGTTATAACGGTCTGCAAGTTATTGAGTGACATAAACGAGAGAAAAGCCATGGGGTTGGACAAAATTCCCTGGAAACTGTTTAAACTGGCTGGTGATATTGTTGGGCCCTCATTAACTAGCACATTTAAAAGCTCTATAGACAATGGCATTTTCCCAAGTGAATGGAAAGTAGCAAAAGAAACCCCAATCTTTAAAAAAGGTGCTAAATCCGATCTTAACAATTACAGACCAATATCTGTATTACCCATTGTCTCAAAATTTTTCGAAAAAACAACTTTATGATTACTTAAATAAGAACAAGCTTTTGAGCAATTAACAGTCTGGTTTTCGCTCACTGTACAGCACCTAAACAGCCCTACTTGAGACCACGAACAACTGGTCAATAAATATAGACAATGGTCTTTTAAATGGTGTCATATTTATCGACCTCAAAAAGGCCTTCGACACCATTGACCATGAAATCATTTTGCGTAAGCTCGTAAACTACGGAGTGGATGAGAACTCCCTCCGATGGTTCGCCTCATACTTAGTAATAGGGGTCAAAAGTGCAACGTAAACGGCGCTCTGTCAAACACAAACGAAATAAGTTGCGGGGTGCCACACTGGGCAGCATAAATTGGCCCTCTACTCTTTTTAATATACATCAATGACCTGCCGAACTGCCTCACTACAGCCTGCGCAAAAATGTTCGCAGATGACACTAATATTAGCATTCCTGGCCGTACTCTCGCTGATCTTGAACCGATGATAAACTCTGAACTCGTGAATCTCAATTGCTGGCTAAAAAGAAATAGGCTTAGCCTTAACGTTGCGAAAACCGAGTTCATGATCATAGGTTCTCGTCAGAGGCTACTTGTGGAGAGTAATGACGAAATCTGTGTCAGTTTAGAAAATCAACAAATCGAGAGAGTGCATCATACTACGTCGCTAGGTCTTACAATCGACGATAGACTCTCTTGGTCAAACTATATTAACGAAGTATGTAAAAAGGTATCTTCAGCAATAGGTATTCGGAAGCGCATTAGGCCAGTTTGTCTCTCAATCCACTGCAATACAAATTTATGACGCGCTAATCCAGCCCCATCTCGATTACTGTAGCCCCGTCTGGGATGGGTTTAGTAACCAACTGAGCGATAAACTGCAAAAATTACAGAATCGTGCAGCTAGGGTGATTGCGAGGGCTAATTACGAGACAAGCTCCAACGTACTCCTGGAAATGCTAAAATGGGATTCACTCTCAGTAAGACGAAAAAAGCAAAAGGCAGTTGTGATGTTTAAGTCCCTCAACAAATTAGCTCCAGTGTACTTGCAGGACCTATTCAATACACGAAGCACAAATTACACTTACGAAATTCGTGCGATAAACTAACATTGCCCAAGCCACGCACCAATTATCTAAAGCGTAGCTTTAGCTATAGCGGGGCTCAGTTGTGGAACTCCTTACCACAAGATGTTAGGAATTATCAAGTCAATAGGGCAATTTAAAAAAGAAATAAACCGACTATTTCAATCATTGGTGTCCCACTACTCGGCAACCTTGTGAAACAGTAACTAAAGTGAAGTGTATATATATTTTTAATGATATAATTGTCACTTTTTATATACTGAATGATTTTACCGAGTTTAAATAAAGTTATATGTATGTATGTATGTCACAATGACGTTTCCAGTAAACTCGAGCCTTCAGTGTTTTAGAACAGCAGTACTTTCAATGGTAACTTCAAATATGGAGTCACGAAAGCCTCTGGGGCGTGTGTCTGCATGAAATCGCTAAAAAACACAAAAATCCCTTGGGAGTTTAAGGGTTAATAACTCGTTTTGCAAAGCGATTTTATCTTTAGGTACAATTTTAATGGAAGCGAAAAGCCTTATTATATTTGTTCAAATTCGTTTACGAGATTCTGGTACCTTTTAGGGTGTTTTTCATAAAATTTCTGACAAGCACCCCGTCATTTTTATATGAGAGATTTCCCCTTCCGCCCAAGCCAATTTTCACGGTGAGTTGTAGCCGCGCAGCGCAGATACACGTGCTTGACGTCTGTGCGCATTGTTTTGAGCCACCTGTCATATTTCAGTGTATTTTATTGCACACAAGTTGAAGTTAAAAGAAAGATGACATGATTATTTTGTATGATTATTTTCTACTTCGATTGCACGACTTGTCTTCATGAGTTGCGGGAAATTTAGTCTAAAAACAATGCACCATCTCTTCGCCGACTAAATGTGCTCTGAATTCGAAGAAAGAAGCAGTGTTGCGTCATTAGAGCTTGTTTTTTGACAGGATGTAGAATCAAGATTTTTAGTTTAATAACCCAATTTCCCTTTACACAAGAACATTGCGCAAAAAAAACTCATTAAAATGCGACAGGCCATCAAATGAGACGTACGCGCGTGGGTAAAAAGTTTGGGTGATCTGGAACTGTCTGCCTACAGTATCTCCTGTGTGCACCATCGCGCGCGCAACACCGAAGTAGTAGAATCGGACTCTAGTCCTGCAACAATGCACGTAGCGATCTCATGACGTATCCACCACCTAAGACATTGTTCAATTTCCATCCTTGAATATTCCTTGTATCCGTAAACAGTATGGTGTGGCTACCTCGATCACAAAACGGTTTCGTGCGATGTTACACGTATGTCCGATCCTTTAGCCCTAAAATGATGTTACCTCCGATTGGGGGTTCTCTGCAGTAGAATTTCTAATAAACTCGACTTTTTCTATCTTAGATTCGCGTTTAATCATAACAACTAATGTTAGACCACACGCACCGAAACATTATGCGTACACGAAAGACTTAATGGTTTTATTAATGAGAAAGCCAGCCTCGCTTATCACTGGCTGTTTTTTTACTGTGTTTTTTAGATTTCCTTGCAGCTTACCTGCGATTTTAGTTTCTATTTTCGTAGCCATGTTTTATTTGTTCGTCCGTTTGAATATATGCATATGCGACGGGCTTATTTTTTTTTTTACTTAAAAATAAGCGTCCTTTTGACATGGCCGCACTTGTTAGTAGATAAGTTTCGGACACAAAAACATCGATTTCTCCATAGGATTACATAAAAAGGGCAAGCCATAAAAGAGTAGACTAGAATTTAGAGTAGAATTTTTGCATGGGAAGACAGCAGTGGAAAACCTGTAACGACTCCATTTATTGATGTCCAAGATTTTTGCTTCAGAGAGCCGGATTTTCGAGCATACTTTAGGCATGATCTGTTTATAAAACTGCAATACATCTCAGAACACCATTGGACCATATCGTTTATAGTTTATACTTGTTTACCAATATTCACTTCACCATTTCAATTAGATGTAAAAGATTTATACTTACGATAAAAAATGTGCATTCGACACTTTCGGAACCCCCAAAAATTCTGAAAATTTCAAATTCAAAGCATAGTCCAAAATAGACCGATTTTATAATACCACAAAATCAATATTTGGCTGGTCCAAGAATTTAAGACCTTGCAGTCAGATAGAAATGACATCAGATTGGTTCAGTTTTTGTTTATTTTGAAGCAAAAACCGAGCGGTGATATCAAATATTACTTTGCGAAAATCGGTCTGGAGAGCTAGCAGCTTCTATGGTAAAACTATGATATTAAAGGTACACAAATCAGCTGCTTTTGCCATTTTGAAGTTTAATTTGTTTTGACTCAAACACGCATGAGTGTCCGTTCCTTGCAAAGTAAATTTATCACGTTTTCCATAATGTATATCATCTGCAACAAATTATTTTAAAGGTCTCTAATGCTTTCTATTGCTTTCAAGTTAGCCGTCTCTTCTGTATTCTCATTCATATTGTTCCACACAAAAAACATTTCCGTAAGGCTATGCCGGTTTCTTGAAATGAGCAAAATTTAAGTAATAAATAAAACATGTATGCCCTTCTACCGATATATGAAATTTGTTTTTGTTGGCTATTTGCATTTTGCTTCGAATTTTGATAAATTTCAAAAGTGCTGTTTTTTGCAATATTTACTAATGATTCGCTGATCTAATTGGCAATTTGTCCTTGTTAATAACAGCGTCATTTGCATTTGAATATTCATAACGGGAATTTCCACTCGGTTGGAAACCTATTCACTTGTCTAAGTGTATTTTTAAATTGTTCAAGGGATAAAAGAAGTCTTTCTTTCTGAATTGTTTTTCCGAAGGAGACGCCAAAAAGATTAGCAAAACTAAATGTGCTATCAATAGAACGTTCGTAGTTGAAATAGAGTAATGTAATATGTCAAAGTAAGCCTTTGTAGACCTATCGATCATGTTTGAAGAGAACAGACTGAAAATACCCGGGTAAATCAAAATTCTAGGTTATGGCAGCTGCCGCGTGATGAGATAAGGTCTTTCATTAACCAAGGCGACTAACGAAGACAGAAACTAATGCACATGCAAATATCGGAGCCACTTGAGGCGAAAACAACAGCTCTTATCCCATTCGCCTATGGTTTTTATGAGAAAATGTAAAAGCAAAAGATTATTCGCTGTATCCCATGGTGCTGAATGTTACATGCTGCCAAAAACGTGCCTCATTTCACATGGAAAGTAGCTGCAATTAAATCCATGATCCGATTTTAAACGTAACCTCGTCACCTAAAACATCTGCCACAACACAATGAGTTGATGTGCTATTGTTTATATAACTTGGGGAAACTGAAATTGAGCGAGAGCGCTTCATTCAACGACCAGACAACCGAAGTTTAGGATCTCATATCCCCTGCGAAGAAGAATTTCTCGCCTGTTTTGACAAAAAGGGTATCTTCTTGTGGTTTGTAAATAGAATATCCAGCAAGGTCGTAGTGTGAAGCTCCTCAAAATCGTCGCCAAGTTCGTATTCTTACCGTAATTGAAAAAAGACAGACGGATTATAACAAGATATCAAGGTACAGAAAATTTTGTTTTCACAATTTTTACGAGAAAACGGGTTTCCTTACTGAATATTCAGAAAATACATGTAATAACGATACCCCCTTAAACTAATTTCCACATACCTTTTTTCATGGTTGGGCGAATACTATTTTACCGTAGCAACGAGGAAAGCGTCTTAGCGGCTTTAATTTTAATCACCTAATCTTTCGTTTGTTTTGAAAGGGAAGACATCATGACCTCTAACAGCCAAGTCAGTCAAGACAATTTTCTGGAGTTAAGGATCTTTCAAGCAATCGGGATGTGCGTTTTTATTCTCACCGGAATTCCCGGGAATTTTTTGGTTTGTTATTTAGTTCGCCGAACACGACGTCTTCGAACGGTTACAAATCTTATTATTAGCAATTTGGCAGTCGCAGATCTCGGAGTGTGTCTATTTAATATTCCCGTTTCCTTGGTAACGGTCATCTTCAACCGCTCGGTGCTGACCGATGTTGTGTGCGGCATCGTGGGCTTCACGAACGCGTTGTTCCTCTTCGAAGCTCTCTGGTCTCTCGCCCTTGTCAGTATATCTAGATACTGGTGCATCGTACAACCAGCGAAATTTTCCTCGATTTTTACCAGACGTAGAACTATGGCGATGATAACTGCAACTTGGGCTTTATCTCTTCTATGCGCTCTTCCGCCATTATTCGGCTGGTCGCATTATGAGTTTACCATTGGAAAATCGACTTGCTACTTCAATCTTAGCCAACACCTCCCCTATACGATAACTTTGGCTATCGTAGTATTTATTTTGCCGTACATTTTCATAACAGTTCCCTACTACAGAATATTTCGGTTCATACGAGGACACACCCGAACAATGAGCGTCAAGGGCGTATCGTCAAGTTTCAGAAAGACAAGCCGCCCAACTTTCCAAGATTTCAAAGTAACAAAGCTCCTTCTCGTTGTCGTTTGCGTCTTTGTAGCCTGCTGGACTCCTCACATTCTCGTAAATCTGCTGAATGGTTTCGGCATCATTCATTCAATTCCGAGGATCCTTGACGCCATCAGCATTTTTCTAACCTTCCTCTCTAGCTCGTGCAACCCCTTTATCTACGGACTTATGAACAAAAAGTTTCGCAAAGGATTCCGCGCGGTTCTGTGCGCGCCGTGTCAAAAATGCGCCGAGAGAAATGCGTCAATAATCGAACGGAAAATCAGTGGTGAAACCACCAGGAACTTGAGTTCACGTTCCAGGAGTAGTCATAAGAGAGAGTGGAAAGTTGTCGCTGAGACAGTACCAACAATATACGAATCTTGCGTATAGATCGCTTTAACTTCAGGTTATTAAAAATTCTAATGTCCGGCTCAATGCCTTCAATCCGTAAGGACCCTGTTTTAACCATTTCTTTATGTTAGTAACAGCATCGCCATGTTTTATGGCAATGCATTGCATTGCTTTGGGAGTTCAGCGCTTTACAAAACCTTTCAGTGACGGTGTGCATGGCTGAGCGTTTTTGTGTGCGAAACAAAAACTTGCATTTTCCATTGAGTTTGTAGACTTTTCTAAAATATAGATTAAAATTTTGCTGTATTTCAAGAATTTCTTGAGGAAAATGTAAATTCGGCGGCCATGTTGGTGTACCACTTTGGTATACAAACTAATATATAGCGGACGTGGACTAAATTCACTGATTTTCTAAATATTATTTTCCCCATATAACTCCGTTTTCAAAGATCGTCAGATGTACAATAGTCTTCATATTTGGTCTTGTCTACGACATCTTATCTCTGTTGTTTGCCCCCAAAGAAAGAAAAACAAATTGCTTATGAAAATGATCTATAGACTGAGTATCTCTTTGGTTTATTTTCGTAGGGCTTTTTTCCCTCTTGAGTTAATGTTATTTTGACTTTTAGGTCCGTGGATGAAAATCCTAAAGTGCATCCATTCAAAATAAAGTTATTGAGTAGTTTCCGTGTGGTGTGATTTATTATGCTATAAAACCAGGTGAAAGTTTGACAGTGTTTTACCGAAATCCTGGAGTACTAGATGTTTTGTTCTCCTTTAATATCTTCCTCTTGGAGTCCTAAGAGCATTTTGTTTATAAGAAAATGATCTTAGTTTTGATTTAAACAGAATGTTTTCACCCCAATGGCTGACCCGTGACACTGATCATGACTGATTATATGAACACATATTTGAACGATTTCGAGTGAAGTATTTCTTAATTATTAATGGATCAAAACCAAAAATGTCAGATGTTGTAGAGTGGTACAAAAACATGTATGGGGATTTCTTAATAGTGCACAGATTTCGCCCACTTAACTGAGTCCTAGCTATTTAGAGATTTTTTTGACAACAGAAATAGTTGATTATGTCTCCGAATACCCATTCTACAGCAACTCTGACTTGGTTCATTGACTTGTTACATTCCTGTTCTAGAGGTGTTAAAGCAGCTGGTCGTGAGGTCGTGATATAATTATGTCCTCACGACCTCATTCATACATTATTAACAACCTCGCGACCTCAAGCAGATATTGAAATCTCATACCAAATTTAAGGTTTGAAGTACGCAATATCTTTGGAACAATTATAAAGAGACGCAACAGATCGGTTTTAATTTTCCATATTGAGTTTGAAGTCAAAGAATTGAGGTGTAAACAAGTGACTAATTTGCATATCTTCCCTGTGTACCATGTCTCGTTCAAGGCTTCTCCTATTCACGAGATAACTTGAAAATGACAAGCGACTTCATATAACTTGACATAGAAACTTCAAGGTCACCTAGAGATAGCAACTAATTGATTTTCAATCTACCACAACTCGTTTTATAGTTTTTTATTAGAACTACACGAAGATTTTCCGTCTGTTTAACTCACACTAACCAAACGCTGAAACGTGTTTTAGGTAGCATAATACGCTATCGTCTTCGACTCATGTGTGATGTGGTCTCACCTCGTGTTTACACATGAAAACAAAACTTGTACTCTTGAATACCAATTCTATTTAAATAAAGGCGTACAGATCGCGTGATCACTCTAGAAGGTACCAGGTGACAATGATTTTCACCTTTTACAGCTATGTGACTGTAAAAGCCTGCTGTTAACTACGAAATGAAAAGTAAACAGTCAATGGTTTCTACAGTGTCACAGTGAATGTTTGATTGTGGAGCAATTACACTACTGGCTATGCTTCGAATTCTTATGTACGCTTAACGCCCGGTTACACTACTCGTAGAGTTCTTGTTAAAGCGTGGCTACCCGAGCACGCTGATTAGGCTGATATTTAGTGGACCGCTTAGCAACATTGCCACTGTTTTAACCAGTGTTTTAGCGTGACCAGTATTCTGCAGTTAAGCCTGATGATTATTTTGTGCTTTTTATTCAAGAACCTTTATTTAGCTAAACTTCTTTCATGAATACAAGTTATTGAATCGGTTCGATAAGGTCATTCCATTTCTAATAACGCGAACAAGAGTGCTGCGCTTCTGAAAAGTTAACTGCTTGTTATAAAAAAAATTACATCCGTAGTATTAAGGATAATAAAAATAATAATGAAGCACGAAATCCCTGTCAATGTTTGCCTTTGGACCCGAAAAGCATACTAAAATAGTAATTGGCTAGGTTTTTCTTTTCTTGAAACTGCCTTTTATATAAAAGATAACTCATTGGCATGCATGCAGTAAATTGACGTTTGCTCTTGTATCGGATTTGACAGGTCGAGCCAATGATCACTTATGCAAATTTGAAACGAAACAAAAAGCAAAACATTATTTGACCATCTGTTTCTATTGAAACCTTTGTTATACTGTAAAAAAATGTAGCGAAGAGAATGAAAAGGAAGCCAATTAGGGATATGAAGATTACAAATTATAATTAAACAAACTGTTGCTTATGTTTTTTTATACTGTCGGTTTTACAAGGAGAATCGCTCCTTAGCTAGCCTTTTATATAATCGACCATAATCTGCCCGCCTTATTTCGTCTCAGAGAAGTATTTTTCTTGTTCAATGACTTTTTGTCATAATGAAAGTTTCGTCTTGTAAGTCAACGATGGCAATTGAGCGAACGCATTCCCAAGTGGGCTCCTATATTCGTCGTTCGTCGCCAACTGCGGCTTAAACGTTGACTTATCTTACACTGCAATCGTCTTAAACATTATATCAATGTATACGCGATGACGAAAACGTTGTTTTTGCCAAAGAATATAAAAATTCTGCTCTTGAGCCTGACTGTTTCCGACCTTGGTCACGGTGTTGAGTTACTGGTGAGGCCATTATACGCATCAGTTTTGGTCAAATCAGCTCCAACGAGATTCTGCCTGCGTTATTTACACTGCCTTTGTCACCATTATGACTTTATTTACTCTAGCTTCGTTCTTTTGTATCACGGCTCTAAGTGCTGACAGATTCCTGACACTTCATCTTCATCTCAGATACCAGGAACTTGTGACTCACAAGCTTGTTGTTGCTGTAGTGATCTCAATTTGGTTGTTCAGTGCATTTCTTACATTACTCGACTTGGTGATAGCTAGCTGTAATATTGGTTGTCTGTTTTATTTCTACAACTGTTTTCTATGTCAAGATTTATTTAACTGTACGACGCCACAGAAATCAAATTTAAGCCCTGCAAGTACCACAACTTAGAGTGCTGGGTGGAGAACACATGCCAAATTTTGCAGGATTGGGAAATCTGCAATTGGGCCATTTTACGTTTATCTCGTTTTCGTGGATTGTTTTTTACCACAATATTGAATTTTTGTAACGATTTTAATCTCTGGACAAAGCACTGCTGTTAAAGTGTTTTTACTTTTCTCGTGGACTCAGATGTTTCTCACTTCCACTCTAAATCCTTTTATTTACTGCTGGAAGATGAAACACATTCGACGGGTTATCTCATGGACATACTGCGCAATGCATTTTCGAATCACAACTAAGGTTTCCACATGAGGAAAGTATCACAAGAGACGTATGCGCAACTCTCTTTTTTGTTCCGTCTTTTTCACTTTTCGTCGAAATTCGAAATAACCACCATGCACCGTTGTATGGCTGTCATGTAGGAAGCCGATATCGAAGGCACCATGACCATATTTGGGTATAGTCTGTTCCAGGCGTTCAGATAGTGGGGAAAGCGCGAACAATACTTCCCGTATTTTTTTTCGCTCGCTTTTCTTTGCGCCTTCCCCAACTATTCGCGCTTTCCTCACTATCTGAACGCCTGGAACGGGCTAACTTGGGCAGTGCATCAATGTTTTGAATAATAAATCATACGTCCCAATCTTGAACTGAAACATAAAATAAGCACCAGTAAACGTTTTCAAAAGGAAAAAGCCTAAGTTGAGCATTCTACCCTATAAGCAATGGGCTTCGAACAAATCAACCAACGGTATCAACTCATCTATCTTCGGATTATAGCATAGATTATAAATACCGGCGATTATAGCGGACCCCCTGCACGAACATTTGACCCGCACAAGTGGAGCACCAAGTTGAAATTAAAGTGCCAAAGTTTGTGTACAAAAAGACCAAACGTTTCGGGCTTTGCCCTTTTTCAGTGGTGGTGGTCAGTTCTGTATATATATATATATATATATATATATATATATATATATATATGTATGCAAGTCGTTTTGGATGCTTTTGGTATACCTACGTACTTTATGATTGCAACTGACTTAAATAAGCTCCATATGCCGTTCCTTTAATTTAAAACTTATACAAACTTATACCCTCACCGTGGTACAAGGGGAGGCAACACCCCCCCCCCCCCCCCCCCCCCTGGGTTTTTGCGATGTTGAAATATTTCAGAACTATTTTACGTCTAATAGATAGCCTGAGATGTGCTCTATAATAAAAGATAAATATTATAGGTCGTGGCACTGCTGGGGTTCCGTGACGTCATCCGAAATGGCCGCCAAGATGGCCGCCATCTTGGATTATACTAAACAATCAAATTTATCGGGAAAATGCGGAAATTGCAAATATTTTTTGCTAGAGTTGCAAAATAACATAATTAAACATTTTGATGCTTTTGGTAGCATTTACATCTTTTTTTTTTCACCGAAAAATGGTAAAAAACACACAATAGACCATTTTACAGTTGTCTTCTTAGTGTCCTGGCCTTTGAGTGGAAGCGAGGCTAAAGTTGACCTTGTTATGATACAGAACTTGGAGCTTTTCAAAAGTTAATTTACCTAGTTAGCATGAGAAAAGCATTATTAACTTATGAAAGGCAGAAAGGTTTGTATCAAAGTAAAGTCACCTCCAGCCTCGCTTCCACTCAAAGGCAAGGCCACCAAGCACACAACTGTATAATGGACTATGTCAGCCCTTGCTTCTTATAGTACTATTTAACGACTGTTAAGCGAATGAATCTGCTCCCTCGGTGCACCACATGTTTCTTTCATTTTGTGTTTTAGGGTAAAAGCTTTACATTTGTATTGTAATATTTAAGGGACAATCAATTCAGAAGAAAGTTATCCTCGAAATCAACAATTGTAGATCACTTTCTTCCATGGTTATCCTGCAGAGGCTCGAGGCCCACACAAGCGTAACATCACACTTACAGAATACACGAATATCCGTGCTAGGCGGTTTCGATGGTCATAATAGGGAGCTTAAGCAACCACGACGGCGACGGCAGCGAGAACGGCACAAAACAATGGGTTTAATGAGCGAAAACAATGCCTCTGCACGTGCGTTTTACATTTTGGTACACATCTTTGTAACTTTACAGTACGAATAAACGTTGTTGTTGTTGTAATTGGGTCCAGACATTACTTTGACATAAACGACAGAATCCAAAAGTTTTGTTTTTCTTTGTTTAGTAATATTGATATTTTAATGAAAATAATAACAATGTATCTAATTAAGGAATCAAAAAGTTTTGTTATCATTTCTTTTTATATTTACAAATGTATAAATTATGTACTCGATTGTTAAACCTCCAGTATCAGGCTCCAGTATTATAAATAAAATGAACTTTTTTGTAACCTTCATAAATGTTATCCAAAATGGCTCAAACAGAATAAAAAATATAATTTGTGATAACTTAATGCTTATTCTGCAGTGCAAAAAAACCATTGGGGGAGTGGGGAATACTCAACAAATATTTATACAAGAAGGCTTCACCCAGAGGTTCAACCCCTTGAATACAACTTTTTTTGAAAACGGTAGCCCTTTCACATATATGTACATGTGACACAAATTTGTCCCCCTTTCATATACCTCAAAGATAAACTAGACATAAGGTTACCCCCATACCAGGTGTTTTTTCGCAGCAAGAGGAACCTTTACCGGTATGCTACCATTAAATTATACTGGTGGTTACCTTGGCTCCACAGTTATCAATAAACTGTTCCTCATCATCTTCACATCTCTCCAGTTGCTGCGAACAAAGAAAATAAATTATATCTCATAACAAACACCATTTACTGCACTACAAGATGGCAAATTACCTGCCAAGCACACATATATCCCACATGGTACCGGACAGATTAATGCAACGGGAAATTAACTTTGACCCTCGGGTATGTTCTACCCATGAGGGCACAGAGCAGATTAATGCGACGGCAAATTAACTTTGACCCTTAGGTATGTTCTACCCATGAGAGCACAGAGCAGATTAATGCGACGGCAAATTAACTTTGACCCTTAGGTATGTTCTACCCATGAGGGTACAAACCAGATTAATGTGACGGCAAATTAACTTTGACCCTTAGGTATGTTCTACCCATGAGAGCACAGAGCAGATTAATGCGACGGCAAATTAACTTTGACCCTTAGGTATGTTCTACCCATGAGGGTACAGAACAGATTAATGTGACAGCAAATTAACTTTGACCTTTAGGTATGTTCTACCCATGAGAGCACAGAGCAGATAAATGCGACGGCAAATTAACTTTGGCCCTTAGGTATGTTCTACCCATGAGAGCACAGAGCAGATTAATGCGACGAAAAATTAACTTTGATCCTTAGGTATGTTCTATCCATGAGGGTACAGAACAGATTAATGTGACAGCAAATTAACTTTGACCCTTAGGTATGTTCTACCCATGAGAGCACAAAGCAGATAAATGCGACAGCAAATTAACTTTGACCCTTAGTACCCATACCCTTAGTACCCATGAGAGCACAGAGCAGAAAAATGCGACGGCAAATTAACTTTGACCCTTAGGTATCTTCTACCCATGAGAGCACAGAGTAGATTAATGCGATGGCAAATTAACTTTGACCCTTAGGTATGTTCTACCCATGAGAGCACAGAGCAGATTAATGCGACGGCAAATTAACTTTGACCCTTAGGTATATGTTCTACCGATGAGAGCACAGAGCAGATTAATGTATATTCAATTCAGGTATATTCAATCCACAATGGTACAGGGCAGGTTAATGCAATTACCTTCAGGAATTTTTATCACAACAATGGCACAGGCTTGATTAATTTAACAGCAAATTAGCTTTAACCCTTCAATCCCTAAGATCAAAATACAAATTCTTCTTTCTTGTTCCCATTAGCGAGGGGAAGTTTAATAAAGGGAAGTTAAATAAAGTGAAGTTAAATAAAGTGATTATTATTATTAATATCATCTTGGTTGATCATGTCTGTAATTCTCATTACCTCTCTGATTAATTAAGCATTGGTATTTCTAGGAGAATTTTAGCAATGATCACTGTTAGGGATTATTAAAGGGTTAACTGGCATAACCTACCTATTACACCCATTCGCTACTAGGAGACTGTTCTTTGTCTGGACTCTCCCCGTGGACCTTCCTGGTACAGGTTTTCTACCTGACATTTGCTAGGATAGGTCTAAGTGTCATAGAGACACTGAAGCCCCTCCACCATGTCAAGGTGACAGTCTCAGCGGAGAGGAAAAATTCGTCCATGGCCCTCAGGTATATTCTACCCATTAAGGCACAGGGAAGATTAACAGATTAATTAGCACAGTGTACCATTTTAGCAAAATCCCTTCCATTTTTCAAGAGCAAAACTCCCTCTGATAATAAGCCCACCTGCAAATATGTAAGCACACCAAAATTTAAAATTTTAATGACATCAAGCACAATAAATAATACCCATAAACAAAAAATGTTAAGTAAAACAATTCACAAGATTGTTTTAATTAAACAAAATATATTGACTCTTACTATGATAGCATCACAAATAAAACAGAATTCCTTGTCATATCCTTTCCCTCCAAGAACAAAGTCCTTATCGTCAGTTTTTTGGAGTAGCAACAGGAGAGCTTTATAGTCAAGGGTAACTGTCACAAGAAAACTAAGTTTTAATTGACGTTGTAACAGAATAAGTATGTACAAAATTGTATAAAGGCCCTGCTAGGGTACATGGAAATTCTGACAAGCAGCAGCACATAAAAGGCAAGGGCAAAATTCAAAAAGTCAAGTGACGCCAAGGCCGAGAATTAGCAACAAACGGAATGGAAAACACAGACACTGGGTATTTTAAAATACAGACAAACAACTGACATGGGACCCCCTACCCTGCAGGGCCTCTGCATAAAATAAAACAACTCGCTCATAACTTTTTATCACACACGTACAGGTTTATGCATCACCCTGTCAATTATAAAAAATAATTAATTGAATGATCATGTTAAATTAAACTAAAAATTAATGTGGATTATTAGTTCAAAATTATGTACTTATTGATTGAGTGGGAGGGTCAAACAGAAAAAGGCAGAGCATACAGACCAAGTGCGTCATGGTCCATACAAAAGAAATGTCAGAACATAGGTTTAAAATGATTCCAAACTAGTTTGATTTTGAATTTTGTGTCTCATGATATGTTAATAAATCTGCAGCAAAATGAAATCAAAATTAAACTACAATCAGTTTTTCTACAATTATTTTTCACGAATTTCATGATTGCAGATATGAAAATGACTCGTACAACCCTACACAATTGCATGTACAGCAAGAGTGTCATTGACTTGTATATAAAATACCTGTAAATGCAATTTGGTACTTCTTCCCATCTACAACAATCCCATTTTTCTTTATTTTGTCCTTCTGTTCATTCAAGTTTGAAATCAGTTGGGTAAGTTGTTTCCTGCAAAAATAACAGTTAGTAATATATATGTTGTAGTTAATTTTTTATCTCAGGTAATTTTTATTTTTCCATTGTTTTTGGGTATGGTAATATATGCTAATGGATTTGAAACAAAGGAAAAACAAAAATTACCTGAAATAAAAAATTAACTACAACATATACATGTTTCTCTCGTTATGTCAGAATTTTGCATACTTTACAAAAAGTTGACTTAATATTATGTAGATATGAAACTGGGATAATTTTAAATAACTGCTTGTTGCAATAGCACTTAGATGACTCCTGATACAGATATATAATTTTAAATAAGTATTATCAACCTAATATAATGCACAACATATAAGCAAGAGAAGAAAACTGGACAGAGAAAAACCTCTCGGAGCAACAACCAACAACAAACTCAATCAACATACATTTGTGTCTGATGCAGAGACCAGAAACCGAACGCTTTGGTGGGAGGCAGCTTTTCTCACACCTAAACCACCCCTCAGTGCTCAGTGACACGATGTAACTAAAAAAGCTAATTATAAAATACATTAAGTCATTATTCCGATCAGCTTTGATGCTATCAAAGAACATGTTGCCATAAATGATCACCAATCAGCTCTACTATGAAAGTTATATACTGACATGTTTTCTTTACAGTTTGCAATGGCAAGTGGATAAAGAAACAAAGCACTCTCTGAACTATTATTAATAAAATTTAATAATTATGGACACAAGTCCAACAGCAGCTTGACTTTTGCCTGCCAAAAAAAAAACAAATGATGATTTGTTGGTCAAGTGAAAAGAACAACCTTCATTGGGAGATATGTATACTGTACTACCGGTGGCAACATATTGACTTTAATTGAACAATACCTAGTGAATTCGGTAACAGTGGCAGCTACATGTACACAGGTTTATTCTAATCTGAAAAAATTTATTGATCAGATTGATCACGAAATATGCATGTATGTATTAAGCCCCTTTAAATGCTTTACTAAGACAAAACACATGTTACAGTCAAAATAGAAAAACAAATATTATTTTAGTAAGTTGATATTTATATGTAGAATTTTAATGTTTATAATAAAGGAAATGTTCCTGTTCCCCTAAAGGCTAGCAAGGTCACTAAATTATAAATATTGCTGCTGATAGTGTTGTTTGTTTGAATGTGTTGTTCCAGAAAATATCCAATCTCTTCCACATAATTTTTTTTTTGCTTTAATCACACCACCCATCATGAAATTCCAGTTCAGCTTCGTACTTTAGTGTAATGTTTGAGATGAGTGAGATGGATACTGTTGTCTTGTACCCCCCAAAAGCATGATAGGTTATAAAAGTTAAACTGATTTTGATCGAAGCCAATAGATGCACCATGCATGTACATTCCATTAAATATACAAATAAATAGTGCATATTCAAAAAAATAATCAACAACTCGTGAAGAAAATCAGCAACAACTCATGACTGATACCTTCCCTTGGCAGTTACATGTATTGGCTATGCACAGGAAACAATTTATCCTTTAAGCATGAGTGGTTAGACCAGACAACACTGGGTACATTGAAACTCAAATAAGACACTAATACCCTCATAATATTTATCGATGTGTTATCAAGCACCCAAGAAAGTGGACTTGCCTGTTAATTGCCAACCACCCACCCCCCCCCCCCCCCCTCCCTCCCTCACAGTCCCACACACGCAGTCAACAACAATCCATGCCACCCCCCACCCCCACCCCCCCCCCCCCCAAAAAAAAAACACACACATATACAATGACTCGGGTAACAGGCGATGTATTATTTATACAAAAATTACAATTAAGCTTACCCCACTGTAACTGTGCCAGTTCTTGATTTGCTGCTTGCAGCTTCGAAACGAGCTTTCCAGCTTGACATTTCTTCATCCACCTCCTCCAGTTGTAAACTCGTTTCAAGCGCGCCAAAGATTGAGCTTTTCCCGCCTAAACTGGTTTCCGAATCGTAGATGTCGAGGATGACAAAGTTCATTGCATCTTGGACCAGTGTAAATTTAGCTGACCCGATGAATCCGTTTGGTGAAAATTCTCGTTGTCTTAACAATGCAGCGCAGAGACCAAACGAGGTAGCAACATAAAGATTTCGCGGCATCTTACTGAACGAACAATTTTTGGTGGCAGGCTTCAGTTCGCGAGTCTCCGCGAGCACAATCTCGTCCGGAAATTTGCGAAATATTTCGTTTTTCGCAAAGTCTTTTGGTCTGCTG
Organism: Dendrophyllia cribrosa; assembly: GCA_024195265.1. Lineage (NCBI taxonomy): Eukaryota > Metazoa > Cnidaria > Anthozoa > Scleractinia > Dendrophylliidae > Dendrophyllia > Dendrophyllia cribrosa. The sequence continues at coordinate 35,216,359 of JAJLRJ010000009.1, read as the reverse complement.
CCACACAGACTCTTCGTCAGCACATACCAATATTTGTCGGGGTCCAGTGATGGGCCTGTAACCCGACATTGCTGCCATGTCTTTGGCGACAGCGAAGTCGAATCGTCCACCTCCATTGTGAAACCACATCGATTGACGGTCCCGTGAAACACATCAAGTAAAGCATTAAATGTTTAGTAACCTATTAAACCTTTTCAAGATTATTATTTTCTCGTACGTTTTTTTGTACATTGTCGAGCGAGTGACAGTATTATCAAGCGCAATGTACCAGGCATTCCATTACGCTCACGGAGGTCTGTGCCCGAGTGTCTGGCTTTGTGTCGTGACAAACGCCTCATGGCGCGCGCGTTGTTTTAAAATTCAAATCCCGCGATCGAACTCCGCATTGTTTTTCTAAAATGTATAGTCAACGGCTCAGAATTAAATCGTGTTCGATTTTCTTCCTTTGAGAGCCAGAAGGCATCGAGGCGCAGACTTTCTAAATCCGAGAGACGAGAAGTTTTTTGAAATATCTGTTTTATCTGGCTCCTGGTCTAATAAAAAAATAAGACACTCGAATCAGCCGGTTTCAAAATCCGATAAAAAGCTGTAAAGGAGTTCATTAGCTACGTTTAATTTGCGAGTCTTCCGCGAGAGGCGGTTCGAGATTCGAGTCTGTAATTACTGATAGTGTGAATTGATATTTTACCACAAATGTCACCCAATTCTGAAATCTGTTGAAAACGATTGACGGGATTTGGCGCCTCGTGAAGGCATCATGTGGCGATTTTTTTTTCTCTTCTAAGCCCCTCATGTTAACTATAAAAAATTGCGATAAAACATTACTTAAAAAAATTTAAGATTTAGAAATTTTAAAAAAGTGACGACGTTTCGATGCTAGCTTAACGTCATTATCAAGTCAAAAAATGTCGATATGTTAAAAGTATATTAAATAGTAAAAAGAACAATAGAAAAGTACAAGAATATTAATAGAACGTGTAATAACTTTTTACAATAACACTGGAAATGTGTTCAAAATGTATATAATGTGCATGTTATGTATGGTAGCGCGATGGGTTAGTAAGAATCCCTTATTATTGTCAGTACATGTTATCTCTCTGCTTCCTTTTAAATTAAAAAAGAAAATCGGTCTATTTTAAATAAAAAATCTGTCTATTTTTTTATTTGTATACTCAAGACTTTAATGTCGTCGCGAAACGATTTTAACGTCTGAGGTGACTTTAACAGGTATAAACTAAATTTTTAATCCAAATCAAGCAGAGAAGCCCACAGGACCATTTTTTTTTTTTTTTTTTACTGCAGGGTGAACATTTATGAGCAGGTGATGCTCGAAAATATAGTACTTCTTATTTGTTTTGTTTTTTAATTAATCGAACTTTATTAAATTCTGAATTGTTGACTTCCCCGATCTTTTGTACTGCATAGATATAAACCAAAGAAAACTGACAGTTAATAACTCATATTTACTGACTTTACTGACTGCCACCATGTCTCCAAATGAAAACACCAGGAATTTTCACCTGACATTACTTTAACAAAAAATGGAACGAAATGTCGGGGTAATTTTGTGGCAAAACGTGGTTTTGGGTAACCTACGTTTTATTAGGACTATTGTTTTGTTTGTTAGGACTAGAAATTAATAACACCGTTAATTTATAATGTTTATTTTACTGAGAGGTCCATTGAAATAAACTGCAAATAAGTGTCATGCATTCATACATTTATTCCATGTACACTCCAATTAAATATTACTGTTCGCCAATAAGGTGAACGCCGATGAAAACCATTTACATATAAGAAACGTTGTCCTAGGGAGTACAAAACGATGTTAATACAAAATAAACGAATTTTCAAAGAACGTTGTTCAAACTTGCTAAGGATACGGCTAAACTAACGTTTGATTCATCCGCCTTGGACAAAACAAAGTACACAATATTGCAAGATGCAGTTTCAGGTATTTTTTCAAGTCGTTTGGACGTGATTTTCTTGTTCCACTTGTCCTCTGTTTTCTTACTTGTGTAACTTAAAGTTCATGGCTAATTCTGTGTGTCAAGTACTGCGGCAGCAGCAGCTTTCAAGTTTCGAAGCTGAAAAACTCTATTCGACGTACGTTATTTGTGCTGTTATCGACGCCCTTTCTTCTTATACTACCATTATTTTAAACAGTGTCACCATTTACGCGATGAGAAAATCTTCGCCGCTGGCAATGTCGCTTAAAACATTGCTCATTAGCACAGCTATTTCTGATCTTGGTGTTGGTTTACTGGTGCAACCTTTTGCCATCCAATTGCTTGTCAAGTGGCTACAACAAGACAATCCTACTTGCACGACCTACACAGCCTTCACAGTCATCTTAACTTTGTTTTCTTTTGCCTCGTTCTTTAATGTTACAGCTCTCAGTGCAGACCGATTCCTAGCTATTCATCTTCATCTCAGATACCAGGAACTTGTGACTTACAATCGCATTGTTTTTGTCACAATCTCGATTTGGGTAGTCAGCGCCTTTCTCTCGCTGATCATGTTGTGGATCCCAACGACAGTTATATACTTGGGTTTTTCTATTATTGAGCTTTTCTGCCTTGTATCTACAACATTTTTTAATTATAAAATATATATAGCCGTTCGTCGTCTCGCGAACCATGTTCAATTCCTCCAAGTACAACAAGTAACAGAGAATGGCGCCAATGCAACAGATGCTGCTACTCTTAGTAAATCTGCCCTGGGAACATTTTACGTGTATCTTTTGTTTTTAATTTGTTATTTGCCAAATATTTTAAGCTATATTCTCATAGCAATGTTTGGACCAGGTACCGCTATCAAGGGTTTCTCAGCTTGCACTTTGACTCTGGTGTTCGTTAATTCATCCCTAAATCCTCTCATTTACTGCTGGAAGATGAGACAAATCCGACATTCCATCATGGACATGCTGTGAAATGTACTCTCAAAAATATGCTGTTGTCCAAATCCACCGCAGTAAACTGATTAGAGCTTTAAATTACAACTTTAATCGTTTTACATTTTATACGTTTATTCGTCTCCATTTTGGAGCACGGATATGCACAACCGCAAGTTCCCTTTCTCAAGAGCAAGCCGATAAATAATACTAAAAAATAATGGCACCCTCTATATTTGAAGTTCTTTTGTTCAAAGTCCTACAATTTACTTATTAACCGTTCTATGGTAAGATACAGCGCCTTTCTCTAGCTGATCATGTTGTGGATTCCAACGGCAGTTACGTACTTGGGTTTTTCTATTATTGAGCTTTTCTGTCTTGATCTTAATGGCATTTATTAGTTATAAAGTTTATTTGGTCGTTCGTCGTCTCGCGAACTAAGTTCAATACCTCCAACTACAGCAAGTAACAGAGAATGACAACAATGCTGTTACTCTCAGAAGATCCACCCTGGGGGCATTTTACGTGTATCGTTTGTTTTCTATTTGTTATTTGCAGTGCAGATTGATGACATTTCTAAAACCGTTTTGTGGCTCGATATTTTAGCTTTCGTTGTGGTCAAGGGTGTTCGGTGCACGTATAAAGGTAAATAACAACGCGATGGCGTACGTCAAAAACCCACAAAAACCACACTGTGAACTATATCAGCCTTGGCCCTAGATATTAGCATATAATCATGATGACGTCTAAGTATTGCTTCGTGGCTTTATCAGCTTCCTAGGTAAGACGCTGTTGCTAAGTATTTATGTGTGTATAATATGTCTAGATAGGCAAACCTAACAGCAGAGCGTCCAAGAATATAAAATATGAGTGCAGTTTTGCTCGCAATTGACTCCTATAATAATCAGGCATAACCATAGTCATATGCATGTCCTAGAAGCTCCCCTGATAGGCTGGCGTACGTAAACATATCATATACACCTACACAATTAGACCTTGGCTGGAGTTGTAAATATAATTTATTCCGAACTTCATGGAAATCGAAAAACAAAAAGGAGCCAATTAAGCCGAAGACAACAGGAATAGTGAATTATTTCATATGTTTGACAGAATTAACGTTTTGAAACGTTAAAAAAGTGGATCTCATAAACGCTGCAATTGTATAAATACAACAATTTAGAATATTAATATAGAACGTGTAATAACTTAAGAGCTGGATCCCACTAGCGACTTAATCGGAAGCGGAGTCGGAGTGGGAAGCTTAAGAAGCCTCAAGTTCTAGTGTAAATCAAGAAACGGATTCACAATCGGATTTGGAAGCTCTACGGAATCGGAATCGGAAGGATCAGAAGGTTTCCTTTTTCTTCCGATTTCGTTTCTGAGTTCCGTCGCTTACTATAATATCCGCTTCCGTCGTTTTGATTTCCACTAGATCGTAAGGCTCCCGCTTACGTCGCTTACGCCGCTTTAAAAGTCGCTAGTGGGAACCAAGCTTTATGTTTTAATAACACTGGAAATATATTCAAAATGTATAAATAAGTATATAATGTATTATAGCGCTGTGGGTTAGTAAGAATCGCAAATTATTGACAGGACATGTTGTTTCTGCTTCCTTTTAAATTAAAAAAAAGAAAAGATAAAAAAAATGTCTTATGTTTTCTAATCAATTTGTATACTTTAGACGTTAAATTCGTCTCGAAACGATTTTAACTTTAACAGGTAAAATCAATTTTTAATTCAATTCAAGCAGAGAATCTTACAGGACCGCTTTTTTGACAGCAGGGTGATACCAATTGATTTTTTTTAGCAGGTGCATTGCTGCCCGAAAATATAGTACTTCTTAATTGTCGTCGGATCTATTCTTCTGGTATGAACCAAAGAAAATTGACAGTTAACAACTCATATTTACTGACTTTAGTCTACAAAAAATATATATTATTGCCACCGTGTCTCCGATTGAAAACACTAGAAAGTTTCACCTGATTTAACTTAAACAAAAAATGGTACGAAATGTCGGGGTAATTTTGTGTTAAAACGTACTTGTCGGTAACGTTAGCACGGGAAATTACTGAATTCACAGTAAATTAATATTTACTTCACTGATAGGTCCGTTTGAATAAACTGCAGGGGAGTAGTCATGAATTCATACATTCATTATACTGTCACACACCAATTGTTGTGCGCCAATGAGTCGAACGCCAATGAAAATTATTTACATAAGAAACGTTGTCTTAGGGACTACAATGTTCAAAGAACGTTATAATCAAACTTGCTAAAGATACGGCCGAACTATCATTCCATTTCAACGGCCTTGGACAAAACAACATATTGCAAGATATATTTAAGGACAAGATTCAGTTTCAGGTCTTCTTTCAAGTCGTTCGATAAACTTGCAGAACGTGATTTTCCTGTTCCACTTTATCCTCTGTTTCCTTACTCGTGCAACTCAAACGTTCATGGCTAATTCTGTGTGTCAATTAATGCTTCAGTACCAGCCCTCGAGTTTCGAAGCTGAAAAACTATATTCGGTGCACATTATTTGTGCTGTTATCAACGCCCTTTCTTCTTATACTACCATTATTTTAAACAGTGTCGCCATCCACGCGATGAGAAAATCTTCGCCGCTGCCAATGTCGCTTAAAACATTGCTCATGAGCACGGCTATTTCTGATCTTGGTGTTGGTTTACTGGTGCAACCTTTTGCCATCCAATTGCTCGTTAAGTGGCTACAACAAGACAATCCTACTTGCACGACCTACACAGCCTTCACAGTCATCTTAACTTTGTTTTCTTTTGCCTCGTTCTTTAATGTTACAGCTCTCAGTGCAGACCGATTCTTAGCTATTCATCTTCATCTCAGATACCAAGAACTTGTGACTTACAATCGCATTGTTTTTGTCGCAATCTCGATTTGGGTAGTCAGCGCCTTTCTCTCGCTGTTCATGTTGTGGATCCCAACAACAGTTATGTATTTGTGTTTTTCTATTATTGAGCTTTTCTGTCTTGTATCTACAACATTTTTTAATTGTAAAATATATATGGCCGTACGTCGTCTCGCAAACCAAGTTCAAGTCTTCCAGGTACAGCAAGTAACAGAGAATGGCGCCAATGCAACAAATGCTGCTACTCTTGGAAAATCTGCCCTGGGAACATTTTACGTGTATCTTTTATTTTTAGTTTGTTATTTGCCGAATATTTTAAGCTATATTCTCATAACAATTTTTGGACCAGGTACCGCTATCAAGGGTTTCTCAGTTTACACTTTGACTCTGGTGTTCGTTAATTCATCCTTCAATCCTCTCATTTACTCCTGGAAGATGAAACACATCCGACATTCCATCATGGACATGCTGCGAAATATACTAACAAAAATATACCGTTGTCAAAGTACATAGTGAATGTTTTATCGCTTTATTACAACTTTGATAATTTTACATTTTTCACGAGTAATTTGTTGCCATTTTGGAGCACGGACATTCATGCATGCACTACCACAAATTCCTTTTGTGAGGAGCAAGTTGATAAATAATATTAAAATATTTTTGCCACCTTCTATTTTCGAAAGTTCCTCGATTCAAAGTGCTTCAATCTACTTATTAACCGTTTTATCGATGATAAGTTACTAGATTTCTAGCCGATATATCGATAGTTACGCAAACTTGTTCAACAACTTTACCGGACAAAACGACCAGCTTTAATATGTTAGTATACAAATAGTAATTACAAAGCAGATAACACGAACTAAGTCCAACACTCGATGTAAAAGGAACGTATATATGCGTATGTTAAGTTAGGGAAATAGTCAAAACTATTGTACTCGGACAGGACCCACCATTTTACAAAAAGACTGGTGGTCTCTTTATGTACCCCCTCTCCCCCACCTAAAAAGATGGTGTCTTGTCGGTATAGCCCCCATTCTATCAGGAATAGAAACTGAGAGAAAGATTAAAATCTTCCTGTGCCGTTTTACCAGCAATGCAAGCTTCATGCACACAGAATATTTAAGTCTTATCTCCAATTTTTAAGCCAAAACATTTAGTCCACTACACTCATCAGATAGGTGGTATCTTGCATAACCCCCCTACCCCTACACAAGGTGGGTCCTCGCCGAGTATACTTGTTATGACCACTTCCCTTAATGAAACCGAATGGTATATACTTTTAGGACTACGTTATGCACTATCGTCTATACCCAACTATCTTTCATACATGGCAAAGACCAGTGAAATTCACAGAAATTTCAATTCAGCATGCCACAAATATAGTGATAACAAAGTCGGCAAGAACGTGAATAATATGTTACGATGAGCTGCTATGATTGTCTTAGACACAATATTTTAATTTATACTATCTGAATAAAATACATTATCGATCCTTTATTTTTGCGTTCGTTCTGTTGAAACCCCAAGACTATTTCATTATATTATGCTTTTTTGAAGAAAAACAGGAAAGCCTTGAAAACGCTTAAAAGAACGTACTGATTGTTGACGCAGCCACTGCAAACAACGGTTAACAAATGCATAAGTCGAAGACTTAATGAAGGTATAATTTCGCTTTCAATAAAACACCTGTTTAATGCCAAAAATACATTTCATCTAAACACAAAATATTCCGGCGAAGGAGATCCACCGATGAAGATCTATGAGAACCATACTCAGTTTACGCCAACAGCAGTAAAAAGGTGATTGATAAAAGGCTATGAGTAACAATGGAATGTATACCAGCAATGTAAAATGGACTCAATCTTCTTTCCGATCCAGTTTTTAAAAAGATAATTTTAATAATTGCTTTCTTGTCTTTTCATTTTTTGGGTTACTTTTTAATTTTCAAACTTGGATGCAACGATTGCAGAAGCGGCAATTGCCGTATTCGTGTTTTACGAGGTGTGTCGCCAATACTGGAAATGTTAATTAACTTCGCTTTAAACAGTTTACTTTAAAGCTTAAGGCTTTTAAAAATGCAGATTTGAAGCGATATAGTGATGGATAGTGTCGTTTGAGCCAAGACTCAGTTGTCAGCAGGTGACTAAAAAATGCTATAGGCTTACTGCATATGGTGCATCATCTTAGTGCATTTAAGTGATCTTAGCAATATTAAGTAGGCATAATTCTGGTTTGGAACCAACGGCCTGTTATCTTCATTTCAGAAGAAGTTTTAAAACAGGATTGATCTTGATGTCGGTTTTAGACATTGACACGTAGATGTATATTAATGGCCAACATTAATATCAAATAGTCTTGAGCAATGGATGATGGATAAATCCGATCGATGTCTGACAAAAATTAATCAATAAGGAACATCATGACTAAACCAAATTTGTGTTTCAAAACAGTTGGCTGACTTCTTAAATTCCGTTAAAAAGTTACCATTCGAATTCACTGGAAATAAAAATGGTTTTCAAATTACTTGAACTTGCTGCTAGACTGTTCTCGCTAACAAACAAACAGAACATCCAACTCAAACGCTTCTGTGGTTTCTATTTTGCAAAATTTTGCAATTTTTCTTACATGAACGTAATGTTTCCATGTCAACCTAATCTTGATAGGCACGTCATTCAAAATGTTGTTTTTTTGTTTTAAATTCTCTGTTTTGCAAGTTTTCTTTGGCATGTTTAATTTTCTAGTATATTTTAGTAACTATTTCTTCATTGATTTTAGCTAATTTTCAATCAATAGTGGTAATTTTCTAAAAATCCAAAAACCCAAGATGTCATATGAAAGACAGTGGCTCTAAAGGTAAATAGGATAACTTTGAAATCATATCTTATGATATATTTTATGATTTCCAGTGAGAAACGTCCTGAACTGAAAGCAGAGGACAAAAGCGCGAATATGAAACCTTTGAAATCCCTCCATGGTGGTTGTCCGTAATTACCCCGGCATAATTAATGCTTCATTTATAAGCATAGTTCACATAATATAATTTCATTTGCATGTTGATAAGCACACATCTAAACGTTTTTAGTTTAAAAAAAAAGTTGACTCCATCCTCGCAAGAGTAAACATGCTTTTACGCGATTAAAAGAGATAATACACAAATAAAACCGTATCTGCAAGGCGCTGATCAAAAACCTAAAATAGGCCTAGTAGATAAGACATGCTTTAGTGCTTTTGGTCTTTTTAAAGTTGGCCAAAAGTTATCAGTTGATTAACACTAAGACACCTGTTCTTGACAGGGCTATATGACACTTTGAAGTTGAAAAACAAATATTTTTTTTGTCCGATTGTCATGGTTATATTGTAACGATCATGCAATTATTACTTGAACAGTAGACTCTTAGATGAATACATTATCTTAACTCCAACTAAACGAACTCTGATTGACAGTGTAACATTCGAAGAACGAAAGATTGACAACCGTTTGCTTCAGTTGTTACACTTATCCTTTTATACGGTTTGTATTTAATTTCTAAACGCGTCAGGAGATTTTCATTTGTAATACTCTAGATTTAATCTTTCCGTGTATGTCAATCACATATTAAAGTGTAATATGCAGTTACGTCGTGCGTTATTATAATTACTTTTAAATGTTTAACGCAGCTGCGATACATATAAAGAGTAAAGATTAAGAACTGCTCATGAACCAGTTCAGGTCCAGCATGGTCCTTGGCAAATTCTAAAGGAAGTTTTAAAATTGAAAACATATCATGCAGTTTTACAGCATCATCTGATGAGTTTTCCCCATCACTCCAAGCGAACAGTTTCATCATGATCAAATACGGCGTTATTTACTGATAGAGTATAGAAAGTTCCTACAAGGAAGCCCTCCACAGATAAAACTTGCCGGTCTTCTTTTAAATTTGAAATAATGAGGGATTTGTTCTGTGACACTGCGCAAAGCCTTGAATTTCATTCATCGTACCTTGCTAATTGTTCCTTGAACTCGTTGTTATCTTGTACCACCGTCATTTTGAATATTTTAACAATTCATGCGTTGGGAAAGCTGAGAAAGACTTCATCTGTGTCGAAACCTCTTAATGCATTGCTACTGAGTTTGGCTGTTTCCGACCTTGGTGTTGGTTTACTTGTCCAACCGTTTTACAGCGGATTATTGGTCAATAGACTTCAAAACAATAACGGAAACTGTGCCATCTATGCGGCTTTTATCATAATTGTAACTTTATTCTCTTTAGCTTCATTGTTTGGTATTATGGCGCTTAGTGCAGACAGATTCTTAGCTATCCACCTTCACCTCAGATACCAGGAACTTGTGACGTACAATCGTGTCATCGTTGGAGTGATCTCAATATGGATGTTGAGTGTATTTCTTTCGTTAGCTACGTTGTGGATTCCAACGAAAATTACTTTTGTGGTTTTCGTCACGGTGGATGTTGTCTGTCTCGCAACTACAACGTTGCTTAATTTCAAGATCTATTTGGCTGTACGACGCCACAGAATTCATATTCATAGCCAGCAGGCACAACATGTCGCGCAGAATGGCGAAATGGCAAACGTTGCAAGGATACGAAAATCTGCCGCTGGTACATACTACGTTTATCTCGTGTTCTTGCTGTGTTATTTGCCACAGGTTGGTAGTTACGTTGCCGTTATAATTTCTGGATCAAGTCAAACTGCTATAAAGGGTTGGTCATTATACACCTTGACACTGATATTCCTTAACTCATCTCTTAACCCTTTGATTTATTGCTGGAAGATGAGATACATTCGACACGCTATTCTAGATATACTACGGGATGCACTTCGAAGTCACAACTAATGCAAGCCGATCTCTGATTCATACTCAGCGATAATAAGACAGATGTCGTCAACGTTCGAGTCAAAACCTACTGCTTCACCAGATATATTGCGCGGTCGAAGCCCCCGTAATAGGACATTCTCGCGAAGAGTAACTGTAGCTGGCCAATTATGGGAATGATTCTTGTAAGAGTAGACTTCAAACGGGGTTTTATCGAGACGGCCGTAAGTTTAGCTGTCCGCTTAAAAGAGTGTCCGCTCAGAGAGCTTCGACGAAACTGCGGCGCTGCCTTTACCCATAACCATCCCTTACTTCTTCACCATGCAAAATTGTTTCTGTAGTCGGTGGAAGATACTCTACCTGAAATGGGACTGCTAAAAAAAAAACATGCATCGAAGAGTACTTTCAAGGAAAATTCCAAATTTTATGTTGTAAAATATTGACTAACAAATGGTACCACACAAAAGTACTACTGAAGAGGTTTCATTTGAATATTCACACTATAGGGTTCCATCGACAGACTCAAAAGTTAGAACTACATCACGTGTCTCCATTATTGATTCTGGGAGCGAAAGGGTTAACATTAGGTGGTTCGAATTTCTGGGTAAAAGGTGGTGCTATGTTTGTTGTGGAATATACAAAGTTCCTTAGGCTCGTTATATAGAATCTAATATATATATATAAACCTTTAAAAAAATCGAATTCTAAATAAGTTTTATGTATTTTGACATTCGCTTGGGTTTAACTTTTTTCCTTTTTTAATTAATTTTGCCTTTGTTTATATTTCCTTTTGCTCAATGTGGTCATGTTAAAGGCCACGAATTAAAAAACCGGGAAAAAAAACGAAGAAACCGTTTAGTGGATTAGATTTTCTGTGAATTTATGCAGAGCTTTCAATTTAAAAAAATTGCAAACTTTAAGGTAGGAATTAACTTGACCGGTAATATCAGGTTTGTCAATAACTGAAAAAGACCACCTTAATTATATCTGATGAGGAAATGCCTATTGTTCATTAAGTTAGTACGTCGTATTGGATACTTCTTTCTTTGTGGCAGTTTTATTAGAAACTTTTTATTGCATTTAATAATTAAAACTATTTCCGCTTCTATCGAAATTATTTTATTCGAAGTTTGTAATGCACTTTAATAATTCGATTTAATTCCTTCCAGCCATCCTAGATTTTACTCAAAATTTAAATTTATCCCAAAAAATGCGGAAATTGGAAACATTTTCCCCTAGAGTTTTAAAATATGATATGATTAACATTTTCCTTCATTTGGTAGCCTTTTGCATTGTATTTATTTTTCACCAAAAGAAGGTGAATGGCTTGACCTCATGCTCCTTATGACGTCATATATGTCGTTACTATAGCAACCAATGCTCCCCAAAGTTCGCCAAAATGCCGAACAGCTACTGGCATGAAGACGGCATGTGCTGAAAATGAATGCTCACGTTTCGTTCATTGAGATCGCTATTTTCCGATCAATTCATTGATTTCATGAACGTTTCTTCCATTATTATTTAGAGGTTGTTGCTCCCTTTTCTCAATTTCTCAATGATAGAAGTAGATAAGATACTTCGCTGGATCTACTATTGATCCCGCACGTCTTTTGAAATCCTTGAAAATCAGTCCGCTTCACGTACCGTTGGTTTCACTCCGCGGTTAGAAAAAGTTCATCACGTGATCAAAATTCTGTTGACCACAAGTCGACAACATGATCGGTTATTTCACGTAACGTTTAACTTACGATAAATGGATTTTAACTCGTAGTCACCTCAAATGTGCTCAGATAATAACGTTCCTAGAAAAACGAGTTCTGTTCAATTAAAAGTTACAAAAAGTTAATTTCAAGAAATATATACCGTATTCTTCGCAAGTTAAACGCTACCGATCTTGTGGCGACTTGCGGTCGACAAAAATTTGATCACGTGATGACCTTTTTTTTAAACCGCGGAGTGAAACCAACGATACGTGAAACGGGCTAATTTTCAACGTATTTCAAAGGACTTGCGAACAGAAAAACTGAAATGTACCTCGTAAATATAACGTGGTAGGTGATACCATGATTATTTTACTGACGAAGGAAGTTACAATTAAGGCAAGATCCGTTAAATATACATTTACAATTTATCGGCTTTATGAAAAAAACATTTCCCGCAGCGAAACGCGAACTAGTTTTCAGTTTTAAATGACGCTTTTTCCCAAACTATATAAATACAATGAATATTTCTAATGAAAGTCAATACGATTGTCAACGCAAATTTGCAGGTGTAAGATCTAATTGCAAAACACTGTTAGTGCTTTTAATACAGTTGAGCCAAAATCAACACAACGTTTCTACTTGCTCTATTTCACCCTTTTTTACCTGACTGACCTGAATGTCTCTCCCGGGTTTTAGTTTTTCGTTTACGAACTGAATTAGTTTTTCGCTTGTTTTTGCCACATAAGGCACGACACATCAATCTGTTTTACTAAACTCGTAACGTTATCACATTATCAAATTTTCCCCAGTAAACCATGTTTTCTTTTTCGTTTGCTTGCCTGCAACAGACACGGACTATTACATTTTATTTCAAGGCCTAATAAATCGCACGATTTTGATTTTAAACCCAGATCTTAAGCACGAAAAAGTTTGTTCGTGTGCTTAAAACAAACTGTCATACTATAAAAACGTATTGGATATTTTTTTTTCGGTATCCGAAATATTGTAAGTACGTGTCATTAGTGAGTATTTCGACGGTACGCGTCATTATGCGTGCTGTCATAGGACAGTTTCATTTAGATGGGTTCCCTCGTTATGAACTTCGAAAGGATTTTCAAGCCAATTTGAAACATATTTTGTAGGATATCAAGCACGATCTAAAAATCAATGCACGCGCTACGCGCTGTAATATGACAGCTACGCTTCACTTGAATGGCTTCCTTTTGTTTCATTTTACAAAAATGATTTTCGTAGGATATCAAGCACGAACCCCATGTATGTACCGCACGAATTTGACACTTTTCCTTGGCATGGCGCTGTTTACAATAATTAACTGTGGGCTATCAGCCAATAGGAAAAGGGATAGGTGAATAACAATGATGTGAAAGCAAATATGATTTTTCTTCGAGTGTATGTGCTGTGGCTTAAGTCTTAAAAATCATAAAATTAGCACCGCAGCATCTTTTTTTTCTCCAATCTTTAAAGCAATTTCAAGAGATCAATATCCTCTAGCTAATTTTATGTGTGCTTGACTGTCTAGGAAAACACGTTTGTCCTACTGGATTGACTTGCCTGTTTCACAAGTTGAAAAATTAACGATACCTTTGGGCAATTTCACCTGTCAAGGGCGTCGATAATAAGAGAAGCAGTTGTACAGAACTCCCGAGCTAAACTGGTATTTTTTTTGTCAAACTAATTTCGATTATGGAAGACACACTTTGCGAAACGTTGGTGTTACTTCTTCCTTCACCCTCTGATGCTCACCAACTGCACTATTTTTACATCGCTAGTTGTGTCTTTAACGCTTTCTCGTCTTATACCGCCATCACGATGAACATTTTAACAATACACGCGATCAGAAAAACGTCATCATTGTCGAGCTCTTTAAAGACATTACTTCTAAGTCTGGTTGTTTCGGATTTTGGCATTGGTTTACTGGTACAACCCTTTTATATCGCGTATCTTATCATGGCTTTACTGCATCAGCAACCTGGCTGTACAATCAACACTGGCTTTCTTATCATTTTCAACACATTTTGCGGAGCTTCGTTTCTGAGTGTCGTAGCCATAAGTTTGGACAGATTCTTTGCTATTCATCTTCATCTCAGATACCAGGAACTTGTGACCCTCAAACGCGTTGTTGCTGCGGTGATCTCGATATGGATGTTTTCTGTTTTATTGTATTTATTGATCCTCTTTTGGCATCCTCGGGGCAGTATACTCTTGATTGCATCCACAAGTGGAACAGTCTGTCTTATTTTAACATCTCTTCTATTTTTGAAAATTTCTATAACTGTACGGCGCCACAATAGTCAGATTCATACCCAGTTACAACAAGTAGTACAAACTGCACATGTCCATGTCCGAAAATCTGCCATCAGTATATTTTACATATATTTTGTGTTTTTAGTTTGTTATTTGCCTCAATTTTGCACCGTGAGTTCAATTATAACACACGGTCACACCTTAGCTAAAAAGTATTTTCTAGTTTTAACCTTCACGGTAATGTTTTTTAATTCGTGTCTCAATCCTCTAATATACTGTTGGAAGATGAAACACATTCGGCACGCAATTAGAGATACACTCAGGGATATATTGCCAATATATTGAAGAAAGTTCTGCATGATGAAACAATATTTTACGAAATCTATTCGATTCCTACATGATAAATGTATTGAAAATATCATACACAGAATATTATTATATCAAAGGGCCTTTATCTCATCGTTTCTCCGGTCACCTTCCTTGCGTTGAATCCTCTCTTCTCGAACCGAGGATTGGGCAGTTGAAAACGTCTACGCGCACATAGGCGTACAAGGGGGAGGGGCTGAGGGGGCTGCAACCCCCCCAATCGTAAAAAATATAGTATTATTCGGGCAAAACTGGGCGACTATTCGGGCACCACAGACACAGTAAAATTACTGAATTATTGTGTGATTCAATGTCTTAATTTATTTGTTTTTATTTCGTAACTCACATTACTCACTTAACTTTCTAACCGAACTCTATACTACATCGATCATGTCATTCATGTGATAGCTCCATTAGATGCTCACCGCGTGAGCAGGCATAGAACGACATATTTGCGTTGTGGTCCGCCAAGCCGGGTGGGAATGATAATGTAGACCGCGCAGGGATTGAAACTAAGGGCGCGTTTCTTTTCTACGTATTCTGCCCATTTCAAAAACAGAAAACCTCAAACTATTGCACCTATTCCCCTAGTAAAATATAGAAAGAAGTCGCTACTTTGACTATGTGTACCTGGAAAAATTTTCGTTTGTGAGAATGTAAACAACATAGTTTTGTTAGCATATTCTGATTTCAGAATGACCAGAATATGTCCCAAAAAACCGCGCCCTAAGTATAACATTTGGCGACCATCTTGCATGTGTGGTTGGTAGCTAGTCATGGTCGATTAAAATAGTATGTCTTCGTCGAAGTCTCGTAAAAGATCTTATCGGTATTGTGTGAAGTGCGAAGAATGCGAGATGTAGAAGCTCATTGTCAGATCGTTCACAGCGGTAGAAAAGTAAAACGTCAGCGAGTGCTAGAATCATCATCATCATGACAAATAAACATGACGTCACGAGTTTCATTCGGGCAAATAAAGTTCAGCACCCGCGACAACATTTTCCCGTACGCCGATGTACGCGCATCTATTTTCGTAGCAAAAAACGGTAAAACAAACTTAGTGTTCATTTTGCTAATTAAATTTCCCAGAAATAAAACAAAACTGCGAGATAAGTTGGTTTAGTAGTCACAGCTGTGTCATTAATCTGCGTGATTCCCAAAGAAGAAAAAACCGAACACATTAAAACGATTGTAAATGAAGATATCAAATGCTTCTTTTAATTTAAAGAACATTTTTTTTAAACCCATTTGGTTAAAACGCACATCAACTAGCTAGGAATGTGCCAAACTTTACAAAAGAAGCGATTTGGCTCTTGGTCAAATTAAGTTTTCACTACTACCTTTCCTGACAATACCCACCAATACCTTTTTTTGTATTTTTATCCATTTTTAGTGTAAGGCCTTCGTGTTTCTTAAGGTGCTGTAGTTACACGTGACAATTTTTCGTGCAACTTGTCTCGCAAAAGTTGCCGTACGATACACATTACAATAGACAATTTTCGTATTCTCGGTATTGAACTGGAACTAGCTTACAATCGAGGCTAATGCGGGGGAATATCATTAAAAATATTTGCATGTGAAAAGAATCCCCCGCATGAGCCTCGTCTGCAAGCTAGTACCAGTTCAATACCGAGAATACGAATATTGTCTATTCCCATTGCCTAATTTCATACCGTGAGGGAATGGGGCGAGTGCGGACATTTGCGGACAAAAAAAAAATCAAGATGGCGTCGAATGAGAGTGAAAACAAACAAGACTCTCTGAGATCTCCAGAACAGCGGACTTGGCACTGGAATTGCAGTTCTATGTTTTGTAAGAACTCCTGGAGAACTGAAGGAGTTTCGTATTACAGACTTACAAAATTGGAGAAAGCGCCAAACCATATCCGAGAGAAATACCTCGAGATTCTAGGCAAAACTTACAACAAGGTTAACTGGAAGAGAGAGGTCATTTGTTCAGGTCACTGGAGCAAAAAATGTGATACTTTTTATGACCTCCCTGACATCAAATACACTACAAAGTGTAAAGATGACACTGCTATAGGTACGAATTGGCACTGGAACTGTTCTGCTACACTTTGCAACAACTCATGGCGAACAACAGGAGTTAGCTACTACAAGCTCTCGGAAGTTGCCAACGACAAGAAACTGAAACTGGTTTATCAAAAGATTCTCAAAAATAAAAAGGTCAACTGGAAGAAAGGCATCATTTGTTCTGAGCACTGGTCCAAAGGCAGCAGAATTTCTACTGAGGATTTGCCAGACAGATCTACTTCACATTCGTATGCTCAAATGAAAACATCATTCATCACAACACCTCAAAAGATCGAATCAGCAAAACGATGCCTGGAAAGTGAAGGTCTTCATCGCAAGAGTAGGAGAACGATTAAGAGGTTAGATGTAAAAGGTCTAGTAGACCCAAAAGATGAAGTTCTTGAGTCAATCTCTAATGAGAATTCAGTGATTAAAGCTCAGCTTACACAAGTACAGGAGAAACTGAAGCAAAAAGAAAAGGATATGACAGAGATGGTTGAAGAACTTAGTGCACTCAGAAATGAGCAAGTGCAGTTTAAAAGGCAACTTCACTTATTTCAGGTTGAATATGAGAGAACACGTTTCACCTATGATAATGTAATGAAGAAAGGGCAATGTTATTATATGACAGGACTAAATGAAAACGAATTTAATTGTTTATATGAATGTGTGGAACCTTATCTTGGGTGCATGGTATATCCTGACTGTAAATCCAATGATTGCAGAAAGATGGACAAAAAAACTGAACTCATGTGTTTCTTGACCATATCCCGTCATGCCCTCCATCTTGGTATCATGGGGTGGATGACTAATACAAGTGCATCTACTCAGTCTAGATTATTTGTTGCTTGGTCAATTTTCCTAGTTACTGTTTTTGAAAGTATTGACCTTTCTCCACTACCTGGTGAGCTTCAAGCATTCATGCCAAAGGACTTTCATGACGCTGGCTTTGGAGACACTTCTTATTTGGGTGATTGTACAGAGACACGTATCACAGCTTCAGAGAATTTTGATGTCAATAATGTAACTTTCAGCCACTACAAAAATCACACGACAGGCAAGACAACAGTCTGGATCACCCCCCATGGATCACTTCTACATTGTAGTGATACCTACCCTGGGACCATTTCAGACACAGATTTAACTGAGCAATGTGGAGTTCTCAATATGTTGGAGAAGGGAAGTGTAGTGCTCACTGACAAAGGGTTTGGAATAACTGACTTATGCCTTGCAAAAGGTCTTCATCATAATCGCCCACCTCTCAAATACAATGCACAATATGGTGAATCTGATATAAGTAGAAACTTTGATGTTGCCACACTTAGGATCTACAATGAAAATTATATCGGTAGGATGAGAGACTGGGCAATAATAAATTCAGTTTGGCCATCAAATCGAATTGACTTACTGGGGTATGTCTACAAAGTTTTGGCCCACTTGGTAAACATTTTAAAAAAACCAATAGGCCCAAAGGATACTGAGGACAGACAAGGTAGGAGAACTCCATCTGCATCTGTTGCTGATGCTGCGATATTTATTTAACTTTACATGTCAATTCAAATAAGATGACCTTGAATTCTAGTTAAACTGATGTTGCAAGTAATGTCTATAAACTGATTGTCATAGTTCCCATTCTGTACAAGTAATTTTGTGCATTCTATTCTTATACAGTCAAAGCACTAACAGAAGTATATGTGAAACAAATTGAATAAAAGTTATGAAACAAACAAAACTTGTTTCACATCTTTTGCCAACAAGTTTATCCATGATCTGAGGGGCTGCAGTCTTTCGAAGGTTGCTGTATTGCCTACAAGCTTTTCACCTAGTTTACATAAAAGAGGCTGCTCATCATAATGCCAATGATCAAAAATAGTGTTGTGAAGGATGTGGTCTGTTATATCTTTAATTACATTCATTAAGAGATCATTTCTCTTGATGTAGAAAAAATTGGACATATCTTTCTCTGGTAAATAAGACTGCAAGAAAGTTATTTGGCCTCCTGTGCAAATCATCTGGAAGTTAGCTTGAACCAAGTGAGCTCCTGAAATCGTCTCCAGAGGTGCATCAGAATTTTCAGCTCTTGTTTTCACTTCAATAGCAAATGCTTCAGTAAGGCCGTCTGGGCTTGCACCATAACTAGCATCATCTGGGTGTTTGAAAAACCCACATCTTGAGACTGGGACACCTGATTTTTTAAAATATTTATAAAAGCATGTATAGGTCAATATTACTCCTTTCAGCCCTCTCAAACTTGCATAAGGGTGTGATCTAGGGGGAATGTAAAGTAGAGTAGAGATTTTGATAAAAGGGGGTTTATTGTTTCATATCTTAAAGAGGAAAATATCCCTATCATTGACTCTTGCATCTTGATTCTGAAATATACCTGAGCACAGGGAGATAGTATTGAAAATAGCTGTAGGTAGTAGAGTGCAGTGAAAAAACTCATGAAAAATTTAAAATTACTAGCAAATCGGTCTGATTAAGAGAAAAATTTGATTTGATATTATTATTTACTGAGCACCTGACAGTGGAATTAAACATCCCATTGTTTATTTCATGGGTTTATTGAATAGAAGCAAAGTTGAAGCTCTTTCCTTAGACATCCTCGTAAGCGGACAGTGCTGCCTCCTTGATAAAGCTCTGTTGCTATTGACCACTTATAAGGATCATTCCTGTAATTGGCCAACTCCAGTTACAGACACTTTTTCTGCTTCCCGAGGGTGCCTACTTACGAGAGCTTCAACTGTAGTTGCCTTTACCTGAAACTTTGGAAAAGTTGTCCAGTGCTGCTGCTTCATACAGTTTTCCCCTCTCAAAATTCTTAAACTTCTTAGGTTTGTACGTGCTTTCATTTAACTTGTTATGCACACAAAACCAGGAGGAGTCAAATTCTTTGTGACCACAAAGACCGAGTAAAGATGGCAGCTTACTGGCTGTAATTAGCCCTACTCGACTTGCCATCCACTCTTTAGAGCCTTGGGCCACATTGATGTAATTGCTCACACCAATTCTTGTGATCTCTTCATATTTGGGGAGCTTAACTGTTATAATTTTTTCACTGCATTGAGAAAGTAAGCTCAACAGCTCCTGAGTTTTCTCTTGACAGAAGACACTGTCATTGTACATAGTAGGGGCTGGAGCTGCTGCAGTATCTTGTTGCTTTGAGGGATCCAGCACAGAGTGCCAGATATCGTCAGTCCTGTCACGAAATCTCGGGGTCAGGATGGCCTCATTATATTGAGCCTGTTGATTTGCATAGTCATGCTCTTTGTGTATTACACTGCTGGAATAAGAATTTTTGTAGCAGAGATGAAAATACATCCCAGATTCCATTTTGTACTTAGTTAAAGTTTTAAAGAAGTGATTTGAAATGTCCACATTTGCATGTTGCTTGAGCCTATCCTCTACTTTCGAGCTTATTTTACAGACATCTCTTGTTAGCCAGTCACTTTTGTCTACATCTTTACGTTTTTCAGGTAGACTTTCAACTTTCTTTTCTGATCTCTTGTGGGTAATAGCCTTTCTTGCGGAACGCATATTTCTGAAGTATTTAAGGCGAATGTGTGAGGCAGTTTTGACCTTTGCACTTGTTTTTCCTGAGTTAGGGCGGTGCCACCTTTGGAGTGTTTGTGTGCATGTTAGAGCCAAGAGCAACTCCTTATGCAAGGTAAACTGCTTAAGTTGAAGAAGAACCAGTATGGCATGACAACACAGACCACAGTTGCCTACTGGGCACTCGCAATATGCTTTTGTAGGCGTGTTTCCATTGAAAAGAACCGTGACTGTACGCGTTACCTCCATAGTAAAACTCTTTAAGACGCTCGCTTTTACATACAACTCACCTTCTCCTGTTTTTAATACCTTGATGGATTTCATCCTTCGGGATTGGAACATTCGAAGCGCCTTTCTGTACTGTCCCTTTTTCCCCTGTCTCTTATGCATTTGATATGCATCGATTTCTTGCTGTCCAATTTTCGGTAACAAAGCAGTGTCAAATTTCCAACCCGCTGATGTAGGCGGTACACTTTCTCTCGGAAGTGATGTTTTAAATCTATACTCTTTACTAATCAGAGACACTCTCTTTTCAAATAAAGCCTCGTCTTTTAAAGGGGACAGTCGTTTAATCAATTCCTCTTTTGATCCCGTAGTTTTTAACTGCAGTTTACCACAAAACTTTGTTAATATATCGCATTCCAGGGACTCCAGATTTCCTTTCTTGAGCCGTTCATTGATGAAGTCAAAACTGTACTCCAGTTTGGGAAATTTTTCTTTTTGCGGAACTTTCTCATTCTTGACTTTTTCACTTTGCAAAGGCAGGTCTGCTAGCGACGCCCTTGATGAGGACGCCATCTTGATTTTTTTTGTCCGCAAATGTCCGCACTCGCCCCATTCCCTCACGGTATGAAATTAGGCAATGCAACTTGTCTCGCGAAAAAAAAAATGCGCAAGTCAGCAGCGGGCGTATACGTCAGTAAAACGTCACTTCCATACTGGGCTGTGATTGGTTGACTTAAACAAGTTACAAGAGCCATGTTACACGTATTTTTGTTGTGCAACTTAACAACATTTGTTTCAGAAGGTAGAAAACGATTCAACTTTACCTGCAACTTAAAAAAGCAAAAATTCAGTTGCATGAGGGGTGTTACATAAGTTGCAGGAAACATCGTTACGAGTAACAGCACCTTTACCGAAATGATACCATTTGATAACGTTTCAAAGTTTTGTTTATTCGGTTCCATTTTAAGCTAATACTTTCATTTATCAGGCGTTAGTACTCTCTGCTGTAGTTTACCTGCGAAAACATGTACTACATTTTTTACTTTAATTAAAAACTATAAAACATGTACGTAGAATTACTGCCCTTTTAAAATTTATGGAGAAAAAATTTAACCAATCACTGTCGATGAAGAACCTTGACTACCTCTAGTGTGTCGCAACGATTTTTAATCTGTATTTCAACAGTTTTTCTCGTTTTATGTTTAGGAATGTACATTGAATTTTTTATATTGCTCTTCTTGTTTTATATTGACTGGATATTTTGGAGAAGATAGCGAAAATTTAAAAGAAAACCTGTTTTGTCGTTGGCCGACATTACGACGAAAAATTTGTTAACGATTTGTTCCGAGCCAATCACAGACGGCTTTCGAAAGCCTACATTTTCTCTGAAACACGTCTGACGAGTCCCGACCAGTCAACATAAAAAGAAGAACGAGCGATTCTCAGGGACAAAGTAATAAATAGAGAATGTGTGAAGTTCAGTGAAGATTAAAAAAGCGATCAACAGAAAATGACTGCTTTAGTTGAGTGGGAAGAACAAGCTACTGCTTCTCCCATCAGAGATCATTAGATACAAAAGGCATCTTGAAAAGGAAGTTAAGAGGTTAACCCTATGTAAAAACTCCCTGAAAACAAATATAAATATATAAATAATAACACCTAAACATTAAACATGCTTACGAACTAGGAGGGCTGAATTCTTTCATGCTTCAAGAGATGGTCCAACTGCCTTTCAGCTATTTAGAGCAACTTACAACAAGAACGTTTTCTGACAATGGTGGATGAATTTTCAGATATCTTTGCGGTCGATAACTCTGTTTTAGGAAAGACCAGTTTGAGCGAACGTGCCATTGCCAGGAAGCCAAGCCAATCAAACTGCCTTCCAGACACACATCATCTTATTAGAGAGAAATAATTGACAGTCAGGTTTTTTATTATTGGCTTTTTCCGTGCCCACCTTTTCTCCTCCCTCAGCAGTCTGGTTTGAACGGGCTGGCTGGGGTATTGTGATGCATCCATATTCATCTAAATTGAAGTCGTCTCGCAATTCATACTTCTAAGTGGGTGGTAGAATCCAATTACGTGACCACTTGACAGCTTGATTGGCCTGTCAGTAAAGTTAGGAACCCGTACAGGACCATCCCCATCCCTTCGACAATACAAGGGCGCGCGTCCAACACTGATCTCCTTGTTCTTATCTCTGGCTTTCTGAGTTTCTTTCAAACCCCTTCTCCAATCTTCCTCCCACTACCTGCTCAGTTGCCGATTCTATCTCAGTGTGCACTTGTAAAATTACTCGGCACACCACTGGTTTCACTTTCTGATGGTGTATAGGCACTTCGGTGTGGCCGAACATGAAAGTTCCTGTATCATGAGAAAATTTGAACTGAAACTAATGGAAAAAGTCTGTCCCTAAAAGATAATCGTGAGATAATTCACTCGCTACTATCACTGGCTTATAAGGAGCATTGAAATCTGCGATGTGGATCTTAGCATTCGCTTCCCCTCGAACTTCAATGTGCTGGCCATTTGCAGCAGTCAGAGTTTCAGCTACAAGTAACAAGCTTTAATTTCTACCACACTTCGCCCATGTCTTCTTACTCACCGTGCTCACTGTTGCACATGTATCAAGCATGATGGTCTTTGATGGAAGCTGACTGATGATTCACTGGTCCAGAGATGTAAATACCAGCATAGAAATGGATGAAATAACCCAGCTGGCTTCAACAACACGATGTATTTGACTATTAACTAGAATTTGCATTGATTGCTAACTGAGCACATCACAGTAACAGGCGGTAATTACACTTATTGAAAAAAAGATCAAGATCGCTGTGATCTAAAAAACTGGAGGCCGATTTCTCTGTTAAATGTAGACGAAAAAATTGCATCCAAAGCTATTGCTGAAAGAGTTAAAAAAATGTTACCAGAAATAATACATAACAATCAATCCGGCTACGTTGCAGCAAGGTATATTGGTGAGAATATTCGCTCAATTATAGCAGAACAAAAAATCTTTCAGGCTTCCTTTTATTTATCGATTTTGAAAAAGCCTTTGATAGTTTGGAGTGGTCTTTTCTAAACAAATGTTTGGAACTTTTTAACTTTGGACCCAGTTTTATAAGATGGATTAACGTTTTTTATAAAAATATTAAAAGTTGTATAATTAATAATGGCCTATGCTCACAATATTTTACAGTTGAAAGAGGAGTACGACAAGGTGATCCACTCTCCCCATACCTTTTTTTAATCGCAGTAGAAATCCTAGCCATTGCTATAAGAACTGAAGATCAAATAAAAGGGATAAAAATTGATGGTATGGAAACAAAACTTCTTCAATTTGCCGACGATACTACTGCTGCTGTTTGATTTAAATTCTGCACAAATACTATTTAAATTGTTGGATAAATTTGAGAAAGCTTCGGGTCTAAAATTAAACGTCCAAAAAACTGAAGCAATGTGGATTGGATCGGATGTTAACCGTGAAGATAAACCCTTTGGTGTACGTTAGGTGGCAAAAATGTATAAAATTCTTAGGAATCTACATAACTTATGATGTGCACCTTTTGGTTGAAAAAAACTTTAAACAGAAATTGAAAAAAGTTAAAAATATAATAAATTTATGGAAAACAAGAGGTCTCTCCATACATGGCAAAGTGAATATCATTAAATCTCTTTTGTTACCAAAAATGGTTTATCCGAGCTCCTTTCTATGTACGCCTATTCAAATTATAAAGGAATTTAAAACTTTAATGTTCAATTTTTTATGGAATGGAAACGACAAGGTTACTCGTCGCTCAACATATGCGCCTTATGAACTTGGGGGTCTCAAAATGATATGATTGATTACGAAAGCATGGTAAAAGCGATACGTTTAAGCTGGCTCAAACGTATTTTCGATGCTAACTGCAACGGTTTTTGGAAATCCTACTTGTCCTACCTTTTATATAGTTATGGAGGACTTTTTCTATTGAAGTGTAATTATAGCTCTGACCAGATAAATATTACATCACCTTTCTATTATGAACTTTTGTTATGGTGGGAACAAATACGAGAAAATTTTGACCCTGATAATGAACATAATTATGTCATTTGGAACAACAAGAAAATTTTGATTGATGGCAAAAGTGTCTTTTATAGAAACTACCATGTCAAGGGAATTAAATTTATAGATGATCTATTATTAGAGAAAAATAATATAGAATCTTTTAACATTGTTAAGCAAAAAGGACTTGTGAATTTCAACTTTTTGACGTGGACTGGTTTGAGGAAATCAGTTCCACCGCATTTACGTACCAGAAAGCAGTGCAAAAAGCTGTCTTTGACTTAGAAAATGATAGATGCCGTAACTATTATAGCCTATTAATATCACTTGTTTATGAGAATCCTAAAAAATGGGCCAAGTTAGCAGATGAGTTTAACGTAACAGATGAACAACTTTCTGAAGCATTTCTATTACCATTAAAAGTTGCTTCTGAGCCATATGTACGTTCTTTTCAGTATAAGGTGTTAAACCACATCTTTTATACTAACGTACTCCTTTGTAAAATAGGATATCTAACAAATTCCAATTGTACTTTTTGTTAAGAAACACCGGAGACTCTTCAACATATTTTCTTCTATTGCCCTTTTTCACAATCTTTTTGGAATGAAGTTATTAAAAACATTTTAAGTAAACTTAGCAGCTGCAGATGCCTTCTACTGCAAGACATTATTATAGGTTTCTTGAGAGAGGAGATGGATCTGGTTAATTATATTTTAATTATCCGTAAAATTTTTATTTGGAACTGCAGACGTAGAGAAATCAAGCCTGCAATCTTGCATTTTAAACAACTTTTGCTTAATAAATATGATACAGAGAAATATGTAGCAATGAAGCAGAATAAATATCAAACTTTTCTTAAGAAATGGAATCCTTACAAAACGAATATCCTTAACCTTTAACTTTCAAAATACCTTTTGTAACTTCTACTTATATTTATTTATAAAAAAAAAATGTAACAGATAATATATACAAATAATATAAAGAGTTTCTGGTTTAAAAAAAAAACTGGAATTATTTTATTGGTTCGGGGTCTCGTTGGCCCTCTGCAGGTCCCGTGGTTGTGGTATTACTGACTGAGAAGAGCGGTCCCGACTATAAAAAGTGGCATTGCTGGCGGCAGGTGTAGCACGTCACGGGTCCTTGACGATATCCTCCGCATACCCTTTCGGCAGTTTTCTGCTCGAGCTATTTCACTAGCTCATTTAGCTCTTTCAGTTCTCGAATTTTGTCATCTGTGGTCGAACTTGCTGCCACGTTCAATGACTCGTGTTTACTGCTGAGTGGACTTGTCAAACAGGCCTTGTGTGCACTTTCCAGTTGTCGCACAACCCGAATCCCTTCTGTCAAGGAACATGGCTGACTCATAAATAATCGTTCCCTCGATTCGTCGCTTATCGATAGCCCCTCCATGACTTGATCCCTAGCCAATTCTACTTTAAAAGAATAAGCCGCTTCTGGTCATTTTCCGCTAACTCCATTAAAGAATCCCCGTAACTAGTGTACTCTCCATGTCTTCGCTCGGCGTTTGACATCGCCGGTACAGGTAAATGAAGCCTGTAGTCTTTCCGCGCCGTTTCCAATATCGAACCTTTCGGTAAGTTTCGCGAAAAATTATGGAATGTTAGAGCAAATTAAGTTAATATGTCCGCCTTTCGGAATTCCTTATTTGTACCAGGTCGACAAATTGCAAAAACTGTGCGAGCCATGTTTTGAAATTCTGCCCAACTAAAAACTACCGCGATGATCTCGAAATTTTCCTTACTCCACAGTTTCGTTTTGCGATCGCAGACTTTGCTTGATGGCCTCCGACGCTGAGGAGTGTATAAGGAGG
Organism: Dendrophyllia cribrosa; assembly: GCA_024195265.1. NCBI lineage: Eukaryota > Metazoa > Cnidaria > Anthozoa > Scleractinia > Dendrophylliidae > Dendrophyllia > Dendrophyllia cribrosa. The sequence goes on along the minus strand of JAJLRJ010000009.1, from coordinate 35,189,751 downwards.
TGTTTACATGACACCGGGGCGACTTTCGCGCCGGGGCGAGTTCACTCCGGTTCCCTCTTATGGCTCTACATTTGTTTACATGATACCACACCGGAGTGAACTCGCCCCGGCGCGAAAGTCGCCCCGGTGTCATGTAAACACCCCCTAAGTCGTTCAGTTGTGTCTTCGTTTGTCTCGCCGCTGTCAATTTCTGTCGATTCGAGTTTTACTCCACCTCCTTCTTCGTGTTTCCCATGATGTCAATTATTTCGCTCCTCGCTGTTTACGCCAAGATTTATCTCCGTTAACGTGTTTCAAATCATCCGGTCGATACCACCAATGTGAAAGCAAAACTAACAAGGGTTTTCTAACTTTCAACGTTTATATTTTTGATCAACGCTACAACAAACCTCCACGCCGCCCACAACGCTGCTCTTTCAAAGTCCTTTAAACTACAGTGTACTCAAAACAATGTCAAATAACTGTCAAACTTAATCAAAGTCCACGTGCTTTGATCACGCAATAGCGTGACACAGTCTCTCATCCCAATGGGAGGAAGTTTCTATAGTTTTTGAATCAATAGAAGTTTTCTGGAGGAACATCTCAGGTTTGCACGCAGGGCAGTTTGATTTGGAAAGAGATGACAAGAATGGGCTTATAATTTTGTAACCGCGCTCTTTGTAGACAATTTTCGCGGATCCGGCGGCTTCTTTTATCATAACAATGCGCGTGTCGCTTGAATAAAAAATTGCCATGGCTCTGTATGTACCTATGACTCTGACCTTGGCTTACATAAATTAAAAAATATTTATGGTACATATATTTATCTCGATATAATCTCAGGTATATTGCCCTCTTCTAAACTGTTGATCCACGTCGCTTTTATATTGACGATCGCTAAATTACTTTTACCGGAATAAATTAGACTGAATACAGCCTGGTTCACGCTAGTCGGACATAACGGCTCTACTACTATTGCTCTACTAACATCTAGCATTACAATAGTTCTCGATAATCGCATGGAAAGTTGGAGAACTGTTATCCATGTAATGAAAATATTCAGTCCATCTTCTTGAGGTCGTGTGTGACACTAGCTTCTTTAACTAGTACACAATTCAATACACTATCAAGTCATAAAAGCTCCCAAATTATATATAAGGAGTCAGTTCAATGAAGACCTCATTTATCATTTGAAAATGTCGCGATACGACGCGCCACCAGTTCCCACGGCCCCACTATAGCTAACATAAGAACAATTCTGTGAATGATTTTAAACAGTCCATTGAAGTTCGCTTCGGTTGTGACTTTCAAATGATTTTTGAAGCTCTCCTCAATTGGTTCTTGCAAATAATTTAAGAAGCATGCTCATGACTGCGTGTCGAATGTGTCTCATCTTCCAGCAGTAGATCAGAGGATTTAGGGCAGAGTTAAGAAACACTACCGTCATAGTGTGACGCAATGAAAGCTTCAAAACGGTGCTTTGTCCAGAGATACCGGTGACAGTCAAAATAAAAATTTGTGGCAAATAGCAAATCAAAAACACGAGATATAAGGCAACTGTAACTGCCACAGAAATTCTTAGGCTCGCACCATTCTGAACAGCTTGCTGTACTTGCAGGGCTTGGATGTGTTCTGCGTGGCTTCGTGTGGCCACAAATATCTTGAAATTAAAGTATGCAGCGGATATGACACAAGTTACCTCAATTATGACAAAAATGAAGTACATGATATTTGCTGAGATCCACATCCTTTGCAACGAAAGAAATGTACTTAGCACCCAAACTACAATCACCACTATAACAACACGTTTGTGAGTGACACGTTCCTTGTATCTGAGATGAAAATGAATAGCCAAGAATCTATCTGCACTTAGAGCCGTAACACCAAAGAACGAAGCAAAGCCAAATAAATTCGCCGTGAAGAGAAACATCTTGAATGTGTTATTATAAATTGGATTGTTTTCAGTGTTCTGTTCCATTTCCATGACAAGAACTGCAATGTATAAAGGCTGGACTAGCAAACCAACGCCAAGATCCGAAACAGCCAGACTAAGAAGCGATGTCTTTAGGCTCCTATTTGAAAATGATGAAGTTTTTCTTAACGCGTGGATAGTAATTGAGTTCAAGACGATGGCGATATAACACGAGAAACCATTGATGACGCAATTAGTGATATACGACGAGTAGAAGTCGTTTTTCATTGTTCACTAATGTAGACCAGAGCAGATTGGCAAGGATCGCGATGCTCCCCAAACTTCCTTCAAACACTCCCTAGATCACCTGTAAAATTGAACATCGTTTAAAAGTTACAGCAGCTTGAGTAAATTCATCATCAAATGTAAAGAATATCCGTTCGAACCACAAACCAAGCGTCACGTATTAAAACACAAAATGGATTGGTGATCGTTCGACCAAGCAGCATCCAATAGACGTCACATCATTCAATTTCTTTTTATATTTGCATCTGTCATAAAAAGAAACAAGTAATGGAAATTTGATCGTTAATGAAGCGTTTTTTAACAACCAGGTCATCAATGATTTTTATCAATTAGTCGTCGTAATATCCCGCCACTTCGTGGCGTCTACCGATCGAAAAATAAAAATTAAAGTCTAAATTTAATGCTTGTATTGGTCTGCATACGCATTTATTTATCTGCAATCGATCCATCGATTATCTACCGATCCAAACATGAAAATTAAATTCTAAAATCAATGCTGGGCCCAATGCACATGATCTGCCATCGATCGATCGAACGATTATCTACCGATCGAAAAATGAACATTTAATGCTTGGTCCGCATGTACATTATTTGCAAAGAATGGAGGCTAGAACATTTTAATAATTTTTTCTTGATAAAACACTGAAATCGACAATCGACAATCATGCAAATGCGCTTCTCATTGACCGTTTCGCAGATACGGGATACTGCCCCCAGGGCATCTCACAATGAGCATTTAAATTAGTATATTTCTTTGTTTTCAATGTTCATTATGGGATGTCCTGGGGGCAAAATCAATATGGCTGCCGTATCCGAGAAACGGGTTATGTCATTCAAATTTTAGACAGGTATTATCTTCTATTTTTGTTCTTATTTTTATTATTCCTATATGAGAAAAACGTGCAGCATGAGACTTAAGCTTCTTGAGTGCTTTGCAAACCTCCCAAGTGCATCAATAACTCGATGTACGCACAGCTGCGACGTTTACCATTTCTTTTGTAACATATCATGAAGACAACATATCAAAATTGCCACCAGAACAAGCTCCGTGACTTGAGAGTGCTACCCGCCGATAAACATATGGCGCGCATCAACCAATCAGAGTGCGGGCTTTCCTTGATCAGGTATTTTAAAAATACATATTAATGTCGTCCCACTGGGTGGCATATTTTATTAAACATTTATTTAATCATGTTTTGCTAGCTTTAGATTCGTGAAACTAAATTCTAAAACACCTGCCAAGAAAAATCAGAGTGAATAAAACGCTTAAAACGCGCGCTTTCTTCTTTTTTGAAAATTTTTTTGAAAAGAGGTAAATTTCATTCGCGCAATTAAATTTCTTAGCTGTGATAACAAAATGGTAACTTATGTGGAAGAATTCAGTAAGAGAAGGCCGTGTAGTTATCCAAAGCTCGGTTTGGACCCTCCAGTTGAAGGGGAAAAAATGGATGAACTGATAGTTGGCTTGTCTCGCGCCGAGAGTTAAACAAAATAAGAACCCGTTGTAGTACACTGAGTCCGGCTCATCTTGAGAAAACAAGCTGTTTCTAGAACAAAATCAATCGTTTAATAAAAATATTAACTCTAATCGGCTTTTATGTGTAACAAATGCTGTTTTTTTTTCATGAGCTGAAGGCTGGAGCTCTATTTGCCAATCATCAATTTTCCTTTATCTCCTTGGAGGAGAATAGGGCTGCTCTATTTGCCAATAACCAGTTTTAACATCGTGAAAAATTGAGTACCACATAAGGCATCTAATGTTTCTCACACTAAGGGCAAAGGGAAACTATGGCTTTTTCGTAATTTGGTTAATTCTACGAAAATTTACACAAGATCTCCTCGAACCATTTCTTTTTTGACTAAAACAACAGGCGAAGACCACGCACTAACAGATTCCTGAACATTCCACGCACGAACATGTCTTCTACCTGACGGTCAATTTCTTGTTTGTTTTCCGGCGAGGTTTGGTAAGGTCTTTGCTTAATCCGCAAAGCATCTTTCAATCACATGCTGCACTAATGCTGTTTAGTCCAGTACAGCATCCGACAAAGCAAAAATGTCTTTAACAAGTCGCGAAACTTAACCTTATTCAGGGGCGGATCTAGGGGGAGGGTGCAGGGGGTGCGCACCCCCCCCCCCCCCCCCCCTGAGATGACCTAGTCTGCGTTGTTCGCTTTTAAAATTTGTTTACGTCACCCTTCAGTTACGTCATTCCTTAGAGGTGCACCCCCTCCCAAGAAAAATCCTGGATCCGCTCCTGTTATTGCAATCAGTCAAAAGACTATCTGATAAATCAGGAAGCCAAGAATAATCACGCTCTAGAGATTGACTGCTGTTAGGGTTTGAAGGGGAAGGAGGACTTAATTGTTCTGCTTCATTAATCTGGAAAGTTGCTATGTTTTGAACCACCTTCTCAAAACTAGCCAACCTTGTTTTTCCGTAAGTAATTCTCTTCTTTTGAACGCTCATAACAACATACTCGTATTTTATCTTCAGGAGACGAAATATACAATCTGACGAAACCGCGTTAGCATGAAAACATGCACGTTTGTTTTGAAAACTTGATACATAAAACTTTGACCACATTTCATAAAATAAAACTTGGTGAAGCAATCAAAGCATGTCTTCCCTGCGAAATTTTGATTACAAAGCATACACCCCACGGCGAAAAAAAATGAATCGGGCCTCCTTAATTGCACTCTTTCTAAGACAGCTACACAGAGAAGAGTTTTCTTCCTAGAATCGTAAGTTGTCAATTCACAAATATTTGAAAATTTAAAATTTAACGAAATTATTTGACACTGGATTTCCATACAAACTGATTACCCATAATCCCCATCAAACGCCGCAGATGGGTTGTAATGCAGAGGGCAATTACCACTCTACACCTCTGTAAACTAGTTAAAATACAATTGATTGAATTGAATGAGCGATCGCAATTAGAAAACAAAAGACTAAAACAGTTAGCTGTAGTTATGTATAAAATCCACAATAATCTTTCCCCATCGTACCTGAGGCGGATTTTTACCAACATTTCAAGTGTTCATACACTTAATCTTAGAAACGCTAAGTCAAATTGTTTTATCCCCAGTCCAAGAACTGAGTCTGCAAAAGGGAGCCTATACACTACAGGGGATCTGTTCCGTGGAACAAGATCCCCTCAAAGATGAAACAGCTGCCGAATTTGAACGATTTTAAAGCACCAGTGCATTGAGAAAGATTTTTTAAAAACACATTATAAATTGAAGAAACCTTGATCGTAAACGTTTTTATTGTACTTTATCTTTCTTAGTTAAGTAGTTCAATAGTTAATGTACTCTAGTGTATATATAGTGTTCTCTAGTGTACTCTAGTGTATATTCACGCGAAGAATAGGAAGACCATGTAAATATGATATGATTTCGTTTATGGATAAAGATTGATGATGATGATGACAGTGACGATGACAATGACGATGACGATGGTCAGTGTTAATGATGATGATGATGATGATGATGATGATGATGATGAATTAAGGGCTACTGCCTTGGATGGACTCCTGGATGGATTCTGCGTGTGGGCTACTCATAAAAAGGCCGTAACAATATATACCTGTCACGATAGGACGCGTCACTAGTTTACACCTTTACATGTGCGATTTGGTATGTCGGCCTTGTCAGCTAGAATAAAAACAATTATTTGAACGATTTTAAAACGTCCATTGAAGCTTGCTTCGGCTGTGACTTCCAAACGATTTTTGAACCTCTCCTCAGTTGTTACTTCCAATAATTTACAAGCATGCACATGAGAACGTGTCGAATGTATTTCAGTTTCAGAAGTATATAAGAGGATTTAGAGATAAATTAAGAAACGCCAGGGTCAAAGTGCAAAGTTTTAAACACGATATATATATACATGAAAATGGACAGCCACATATATTTTGCAATTTAGTAATGTCACAGTCATGTCACAATACACTGGAGCTAGATTGTCTCTAATGTATTTCATCTTTCAGCAGTACATCCTGACTCGTCCCCAGTCGTCTTTCTAGGCAAGACGCGGGAGACGCGCGTTGGGGATAGACGCGGAACGAGAGAAGCGCGACCGAAGGGGGTGATGGGAAGGAGGAAAACGAAAGGGAAAGATGTCTCGCCTCTTTCCCTCTTCCCATCACCCCTCGCGCTCCCCTCGGCCGCGCTACTCTCGTCAATTGAGAGACGACTGGGGACGAGTGAGCAGTATATCAGAGGATTTAGACATAAATTAAGAAACACCAGAGATACACCCAATTGCAATAACGTTGTCATAGAAAACTGAAACATGAAAAATGCCAAATAGGAATTAATTAGCTTAATCATCACAGCGACACGCGGTTACACGTTTCAACTTTTACCTGGGTTAATTCAAAATAACAATACCCGCGGCACGATTAAGTGTGCAGCGGCTATTGCTAATTTAAATTAAGCGTGCAGCGGCTGTTGTTAAAAAAAAAAAGGTTTACCTTGGTAAAAGTTGAAATCATATAGTAACCGTCCATGTTGGAAATATGTTGCTACCCGGTTGATGTCATTCCCTGAGAATAACTGTTACATGTGCTCAGTTGTACTATTAGAAAGATAAAGTGCAAAAACCTGTTCTTAAACATAGTTCTTGTGCATGCTTTTTAATGGTATGTCTAATTAATTCCTATTTGCCTTTTTTCATTTTTCGTTTTTACATTTTTCATTTTGCTATGACAACGTTATTGCAATTAGGCGTATATATACATGAAAATATCTTCCGCCGACTGCAAGATCATTTCAGTTAGCATAACTATTTCTCCCTTTTGTGCTACTTGCTGTATTTGAAAGCTTTTAATTTGGTCTGTGTGGCGTTGCATGGACGGCCACATATATTCTGCAATTTAGTTTAGTCACAAAAAAAATCATGCACGACCCCACAAGCTTAAGGTGGCTCGACTGGGCTTTTTGGCGACATAACACCCCAACTTTGAACGGCTGATACTTCACTGTCTGAGCTCGGTCAGGCAAGCCGCTTCACACATATACTAGAGATAAAATGAACTTTCCAAAAAAGTAGATTTAATTGACATCGGTGTTACCATAACAACGATCTGATGACGTCATGGTTTTTACATATCAGTAATTTTCTCAACATCTAGACCTAAACTTTTAAAACGACTGTATGCCTCTTATAGTCTAGATGTATGTCTTAAAGTCTGCAAAGTTTGAAAGAATTCTATGAGAGCGTTTTCGAATAAAAGTGAGTTGAATATTTCCATCAAAAATTTAAAAATTCGCATTACTTTCTGTTATTTCGTCGATGCCAGCGTTTTCCTGACAAATTGAAACAATATTTTCACCATATATTATTCATGTGCCATAAAACTACATTCCTTGAAGGTTTCATCCTGTTTGCTTCACTAGATTTCAGTTGATGTGATCGGAAGCAATGTCTTAAATATACTCATTCTACTCACAGAAGTACACATTTGTGCACTTTTGAATAAATTTTAAACGTGTTACATGTGCATGACCGCAGCCTTATGTTAATTGCCATTGTAGTCATTGTACTATGATAAGAATTTTGACGATCGCTTTGGAGCATGCAGGCATGGCAAACGTGTTGTTTCAAAAGCGCACAAATATGTAGAATGTAGACAATAGAGAAAGTCCTGAAATAAACCAGCTGTCAACAAATAATACAGCAATGAAACTTTGGAAGACGAATGCAAAAGTCTCCTATAATTTGAATTGTATTTCGCGCCCTTAAAGTGATTCAATGCACTTGAAATTTGCAGAGATAGTGCATTACATGTTCAACTTTAGATCAAAAGATTTTAAAAAAATTTCATCGACTTGTTTTTAAATAAACGCTTCCCTAACAAAAGTGTTACTTCTGTGAGTAGAATGAGCATATTTAAGACATTGCTTCCGATCATATCAACTGAAATCTAGTGAAGCAAACAGGATGAAACCTTCAAGGAATGTAGTTTTAAGGCACATGAATAACATATGGTGAAAATATTGTTTCAATTTGTCAGGAAAGCGCTGGCATCGACGAAATAACAGAAAGTAATGCGAATTTTTAAATTTTTGATGGAAAATATTTAACTCAATTTTATTCGAAAACGCTCTCATAGAATTTTTTCAAACTTTGCAGTCTTGAAGACATACATCTAGACTATAAGAGGCATACAGTCGTTTTAAAAGTTTAGGTCTAGATGTTGAGAAAATTACTAATATGCAAAAACCATGACATCATCAGATCGTTGTTATGGTAACACCGATGTCAATCAAATCTACGTTTTTGGAAAGTTCATTTCATCTCTAGTTTATGTGTGAAGCAGCTTGCCTGACCGATCTCAGACAGTGAAGTATCAGCCGTTCAAAGTTGGGGTGTTATGTCGCCAAAAAACCCAGTCGAGCCACCTTAAAAGCTTTAAAAAGTATCGTGTTTAAAAAAAGATTATGTATGTATGTATGTATGTATGTATGTATGCATGCATGTATGTATGTATGATACAAGAAAACGCAATTTTGTAAAAAAGATCGCAAATTAAAATAATATATTCAGGAATCCACGACCATCAAACGAAATCTACTGGACATCCAAACTGAGATCACACTGGCAACAACTCAACTCGCCGTGTTTGTCACAAGTTCCTGTCAAAAGTTCCTGGTATCTGAGATAAAAATGTATAGCCGAGAACCGATTCCCTGGTATGAGATACGCGATACCGTGTGTGGTATCAAAAGTTGAATTCGTTTTAAGTGTTTTGTTACAACACCTTGTAAAGAAGTGCAATGTACAAAGGTTGAACTAGTAGGCCAACACCACGATCATGAACAGCTAGACTCTAAAGGCTTTGGAATCAACGACTTTTTCCTTATTGTGTCGATTGTGACACCGGCATATGATAGCGTTCCACAAAATTTACGTTCAGAAAAGGGGGTTTCGCTGCTTTCATGGTGTGAACTTTCTACAAAATTTTGAGTTGATAGAAGTTTTGTGGAGGAACTTTCCTTTTTCTATTTGCACACAGGACAGTTTGATTTGGAAGGATGTAATGGACAAATAATGTTTGTAACTGTGTTCTTTCTATCTCGTTGTAATCTCAGGTATATTACCCCTTCTAAGACTTCTAATTTGTCGATCTACATCCCTGAAAGCACTGATATATTGACGATCGCTTAATTACTTTTACCGGATGAAAATTAGACGGAGTACATAGAAATATATGCTAATAGCTACGGTCACAAATTAAGGTTCGAAAGGAGAAAGTCTTAAGAGTTTATTCCTTGGCCTCCATGAGATATAACAGTGTTCATTGAGTAGCTGAGTAGCAGTACAAATAATATCCCTAACAAACATTAAGTAACAAGTAGGTCTACTATTGCTCTACTAACATCTAGTAATCGCATAGAAAGATGGAGGACTGAATATCCATGTAATGAAAATATTCAGTCCATCTTCTTGAGGTCGTATGTGAGTCTAAATTCTCTAACTAGTACACAATGAGATATAATGTCAGGCATAACAGCTCCCTAAAAAGTCAGTTACATGAAGACCTCCTCATTTGTCATTTGAAAATGCATGTCGCAGTATGCTCATGACAGCGCGTCTAATGTGTCTCATCTTCCAGCAGTAGATCAGAGGATTTAGGGCAGAGTTAAGAAACACTACCGTCATAGTGTGACGTAATGAAAGCTTCCAAATGGTGCTTTGTCCAGAGATACCGTTGACAGTCAAAATAAAAATTTGTGGCAAATAACAAATCAAAAACACGAGATATAAGACAATTGTAACTGCCACAGAAATTCTTAGGCTCGCACCATTCTGAACAGCTTGCTGTACTTGCAGGGCTTGGATTTGTTCTGCGTGGCTTCGTGTGGCCACAAATATCTTGAAATTAAAGTATGCAGCGGATATGACACAAGTTATCTCTATTATGACAAAAATGAAGTACATGATATTCGCTGAGATCCACATCCTTAGCAACGAAAGAAATGCACTTAGCACCCAAACTACAATCACCACTATAATAACACGTTTGTGAGTGACACGTTCCTTGTATCTGAGATGAAAATGAATAGCCAAGAATCTATCTGCACTTAGAGCCGTAACACCAAAGAACGAAGCAAAACCAAATAAATTCGCCGTGAAGAGAAACACCTTGTATGTGTTATTATAAGTTGGATTGTTTTCAGTGTTCTGTTTCATCTCCATGTCAAGAACTACAATGTATAAAGGCTGGACCAGCAAACCAACGCCAAGATCCGAAACAGCCAGACTAAGAAGCGACGTTTTTAGGCTCTTATTTGAAAATGATGAAGTTTTTCTTATCGCGTGAATGGTAATTATGTTCAACATGATGGCGGTATAACACGAGAAACCATTGATGACGCAATTGGTGATGTACGACGAGTAGAAGTCGTTTTTCATTCTTCACTGATGGAGTTTCCGTAACTACCATAGGTTCTTGGTAGAAACGTTGTACTTCACAAGACCTTTTTACACACGAAAGATATTGGGCAATTCCGGGAAATATATTGAAACATTATAAATGAGGAAGTTCTTCATTAATGCTTCACCAAGTTGATAACTCAGTCAAGATGTTTCACAAGTTCAATTATCGGATCCATAAAACTTCACCACCATTTAAAATTTACAGAAGGACAAACAAGAATAGACGTTTGAATGACAATGTTTCGACCAAGCTACACGCTGCGTTCTGCAATAAAAATGACGTCCGGAACCAAATCATTTTACCGAGTAACAATTCAAGTTCAATTCTTCATCGATTTATTTTTAATATATAACATTTCACGCAATCTGATTGGTGCGTTTTCCCTAGACGTTCTTCGTCATCCACCTACAGGCAAGTGGATACTGCCGGTCAAAGGTTCAAATCAACAAGAAAGAAAAACAAGGCCGCCACCAGTTTCACTTTAACATCGTTTTCGCTGGACAAATCGATGATTTTCTTCAACGTATTTGCTGAAAACATACGAAACAGCCAGTTTAGGTTTCAATGTTCTCACAAAGTAAATTCCTTATTGCTCGCTTCTATAAACAACACGCAAGAATTAGTCGCACGTGTCCACAAAACAATTACATTAAAGAAAAAGAAATTAATCTTGAGAAATTTCGAACCAAATTAATCATTCTGACGGCGGATGTCTCATCTTGCAAAACGCGGTTGATTACTATTTATATGTTAATCACTATTTGTTTTTCACCAGAACAGCATGTGACGTGATTAAGCAGATGTTCAGTTCTTATTATAAATGCAAATTGAACGTTGATGTTCAACATTGATCAAACAACACCGGTTAAACTAAATATCACTATTGTCTAACTGGGTGAAACGACAATAAATTTATTACACTTTTCGCTTTTACTTCATTAGCCTGACAATCAATCCTGCTGAAAGGAAATCAATATGTAAACTAAGCGTTTTATAACGATCATTTATAGAGAGTGCAGTGCCTACGAAAACCTTTCACTGTTTACAGTTTCAGGAAACGAAAAGCGGTTTTTACTTTATGCCGGTGCAGGTTTTTCCTCAAAAATAACGTCATAAATAAAATGAAAATGTGCGAAGTTACACAACAACAAATAAATGACAATCCTGCTGCTTGTACGGTGGATGTTTGAGGATCTTCCTCAGCCAAAAAATTAATATGACGATAAAAGTATAACTTTATAATTTAAAGCAAAGATGAAAACAGCTTATATTTTGTTTCGTACAGTATTTCATCTGGCCAGATCAGCTTTGTTCGGGAACAAGATATTACTAAAATTTGCAACGTGACATTCGATGTAAAATCTTGTACAATCTAAAGAAGGCTTGACGGCCCACAAGTCGAGTTCAGGGAAAGTGGAGCGCGAACTTCGCGCCTGAGAGCCTACTCCCAGACCGGAAGCGGGAAGCGAACGACTTAAAGAAAGTCTAGAAAAAGGCTGGCCTGGCCAGCTGACGCTGTTTTCAGTTTCGCTTTAAAGTTGCACATCACTACTTGTAAAATTTTGCAACAAAGCGCTTCAAAATTTTATATTTTTTTCTCAGTAATCCCACAAGGAGAACCGAAAAACGAACTTTGCACTACTTGCTTTTTGCTAGAAAAAAAATTCTTCTCTTTTGGATTTGGGCTTTGCGTCTGAACCATTGGGGTTTTGTAAAAACGCAATCACTTGTTTTAGAAGCATGAACTCCGAGAGAGCTGTTAAAAATCCATTAAAAGAACAGGCGTCCGTTGGTCCATAATAAGAAGTAAAGCGTAAAACGAATGAAAGATCGCGTCTGAGTAATTTTCACAAAGAAGAGTTGAAAGGTTATTGCAGTAAATGTGTTAGTATCAATTCTTGGAGAACACTTCATGTGCAATTTCAACTCAGTTTACTGAGTTAGCTTTTTCAAAAAAAATACGTGGTTAATCACTATATATTTTTCATCAGAACAGCATGTGATGCGATACGAGCAAATGCTCAGTTCATTTTAAGCATGCAAATTACACGTAACCTCAGCGATCAGCCGCCCTGTTTTTCGGAGCGCCGGGAAATGCGACGGAAGCGCAGGGAGGGAGGTTAAACACGACACCGGTTAAACTAAATATATCACTATTATCTATTAAACTGGGTGGAACGACAATAAATTTATTGCCCGTTCTGTTTGTAACTTCATTATCAATCCTTTTTTCTTTCGAAGAAAACGGTCGACGATTCTGGGAGAAAGGACAAACAATTTATGGTATAATGATCAGTCCTACTGAAAGTAAAATCCATGCATTTAAACTCAGCTTTTTAGAACGATCATTTAAAGAGAGTTAAGTGCCAACGAAAACCTTTTTATTGTTTATAGTTTCAGGAAGCGAAAGGGGGGGGGGGGTGGTGGTCTTAATATATTCTGAGCAGAATTTCGGGATGTGACATATTTTTCGTTTTCGCCATTTTTAAAACACGACGAAGATTCGGCTGAAAAATAATGTCTTTAAAATTAAAATGCTAAAGTTAAATCCAACATAATAAAAGTCTCAGGGGACTGTACCAGTCGATATGCGCTATGTTTCTGCCTTTGAAAAATTATATAAGATCGGGAACATTTTATGCCATTTTTCGTGAAAAATTAAGATGACTAATGACTAACATATTGTCTATATTTTTTCCTCAGTAATCCCACAAGCACAAGTAGAACCGAAGAACTAACTTTGCAGTATTTTCTTATTGCTAAACATTTTCCTCCTGTTTTGAAATTCAATTTCACGTCTGAACCTTTTTGAGGCATGGACTGCGAAGCAGCTGTTTAAAATCCATTAAAAGCCGAGGCGTCCGTTGGTCGGTAGTAAAAAGTAAAACGAAAAACGAAAGAAAGATCGCGTCTGAGTAATTTTCACAAAGGAGAGTTGAAAGATTATTGCAATGAATGTGTATTAAATCTTGGAGAACACTTCACTTGCATGCAATTTCGAGTCATTTCGAAAGAAGTTAATTACACGTCTGACCTTTCTGAGTCTGCTGAGTGAGCTTTTTCAAAAAAGGGTGGTTAATCACTATTTAATATGTATTCTACGATATGTTTCTTGCCTTTGAAAAATAATATAAAATCGTGAAAATTTTATGTCATTTTTCGTGAAAAATTAAGATGACTAATGACTAAAATATTGTCTAAAGACTTTTTTTTGCTCGGTAATCTCACAAGCACTTTGAGAACCAAAAGGAGGGAAGGAGAATAACATTTATACTATTTACTTAGTGCTCTTTTACATTCATATGTTTTCATTGGTGTTTTGTAAATGCGTCAATCGCCGACTAATTTTCGGAAAATGGACTGCGAGACAGCTGTTGAAAAAAAACTATTAAAAGACGAGGCGTTTGTTGGTCGATAATAACAAAAAAAAAACACGAAAGAAACATTATAACTTTCATAAAAAATAGTTAAAAGGTTATTGCTGTGAGTGTGTATTTAATTCTTGGAAAACATTTCACGGCCTACAATTGGGAGATTTCTTTTCTTCGCCTTGAATTTAAACCATTTGTCAGAGGATCTTGAAAACTGTCCTGAAACTCTAAAACAAATTTTCTAACACGTCACCTATTTTATAAATACTAAAAAAAATTAAATTTCTTTCACGCGATAAGACATCATGTTTAGTCAGAGAAAAACAGCGGTTTATCTCTCTTCAACGCGATTGGTCTAAATAAATGCTAATCTGTCTAAAAGGCATCGCTTGATATTTTTTTAAATGAATGAAATCAATGAATAAATACATGCATGCATGAATGAATGAATAAACGAACGAACGAACGAACGAAGGAAAGAAGGAATTCATACATGGATGCATCGATACATTTATCAATATCGAAGTTTTGAGAATTTGCTACATAAAAATCTTTAAAATAACGAGGAAGAGTATTTTTGCCAAATTTATAACTAAAAATGCTAATGAGCAGGTCATTGATTGGATGAATGTTTACTGAATGAATACTTTAGAAAACGAGAAAGGAGATACGAGGAACTTAATGCCTTTATCTGTAATTTTAGCAATTTTTCAGGCCTTATGGGATAATAGGCCCATACAATGTTACCATAATAGAGATAAGGATTCATTAGGCTGTTATATAACATTAACAAAAAGGGAATTCCACATACAATACTTATAGCTTTGGAATTTCTTGGAACATAGTCAATATGATATTTCCATTGCATTGCGGTCTATTATTATACCCAAGAATCTTGCTTTTTCTACTTTTTGGTAGCAGGTGAAATTAGCAACTTCATTTGATCCATTCAGAGATAAAAGATTATACAGACGCAAGCATCTCGTATTGCGATAATACTGATAAAAACACGTTACATTAAAATTAACTTCTGCATCTCAGAGACGTTTTTGAGCCACGGACGTCAAACGAAAGTTGAGAGTTTTCTTTGTTGTCACGTTTTTGGTCCTGATCGCCACTGATGAGAAAGCTCTTTGTTTCAGTTTCTGTGACTAGCTATAATGAACGTAATGAAACAAAAAATGCACCAAAAGGAAAACATTCGACGTGTGGTTATCGTCTGTGGCTTAAAACGTGTCTGCTTAACTGAGGGGCTAGTAAAACGTCTCTGCTTAAAGGGGCTATATGCTAAAAAGACATGATTGTATCAAAGGAATTCTGAAAATAATGGTTGAGTTTTGTCAACAATTACTATATTAGTATACTGAAACTATTAATGTGCGTTTTTGGCAGAGGATGACGGTGATGGAGATGGATTTAAGATAAATGGTTCAATTTCTTTCGCCCCCGCTTCTTTGAAAAATCGATTACAAATGGTTGCGGTTCGTTTAATTTATATCTTGTTTTGCGGGTTCAAAAAGAAAATTCTGTGATGATTGAAGCTATTTATTGGTTATTTAAGGACGATTGTGACCAACAATTCAAATCAGTCTTGTGACTTAGTCCCTTTACATTTCGCATGGTTTTTATATGTTGGCCCGATTGTTTGGACGATTTTGGAGGTGTTTAAACGCAGCCTTCACACAATTTTAATTTTTACACTCCCGGCCACAATTTGCCCAACACCCGTCCAGCGAATATGTACGGATATTGGTACCGTTTAAACAGGCCTTAAAATTATAAAAAAGGCAAAGTGACCAATCATTATCCTGGTCATTACCACGCACAACTCGGTCTGTAAACCAATTACCGTTAACCAATTAATACTTCAAAAACGCCAGGATTAAGTATTTCCCACATGCGAACCAACCATGTTGAACACAGAAAAGAAAAACGGATCGGCTAGTGTAAAGGACGGCATTCCATGGCTTTGTTTAACTTCACCGCCGATAGTACCTGAGTCTTCCTTTGCCTAGTACCTAGGCCTCATTATTCGCCGCGGTCAATGCTTTTCAGATCACGTAGTCCGTGGCCTCTCGGATACGTCACCAAAATTCATGACCGTGAAGGCTTGGGAAGAAGCCGTACGGGAACTAGGCAAAGACAAAGTCTTCCTTTCACTAAGTGAGCTTCTACCTTTTCTTAGAAACCGCAGGACATATGCAACTTTCTGAAAGTAGAGAACTTTTCTAGTTCAATCACAGCTCGTAACTTATGAAGAATGTTCACATTTATCACTAACACCAACTTCGCTTCCTCTTGTATCATCCCTGTAGTTTTCATATCTGCTGTTGGTCAAAGGCATTCTGGCTGCGATAGCCAGTTTGGACCATTCCATCAGTGCTTACAAGCTACTATTTGAATTGCACTGAGTCCTCGTGACGGTAAGTCAGCTTGATTGTCTTTATAAAGACAATACCTCAAACACTGAGCGTCCGTCATACTGTTAATCTCGTTGACCCGATTTGCAACGTACGGCTTGTACTGACCCGAAGGACCTCGAATCCAGTGCAGAGTTGAGCATACGATTCTTTTAATTCTGTGTTGGTTGGTAGGTTGCTTGACGTAGCTGCATAAGTCATCTTAAACAAAGTGTGCAACTTAAGGAAATCTCTGTTCGGTTCTTCTCCTCGTGATGTCTTGTCTTGCTGGAAAGGGACAGGGCTTGGCTCCAAACATCAAAGTAACGGAAGACATCACGATCTTTTTCTTTAGCCTTGCTTGCAAATACTAATATAGTTCAATTTTTAGTTTAATGTAGTTTGATAAATTGAAGAAACCTTGATCGTAGTTTTCATTGTACTTTATCTTTCTTAGTCAAGTAGTTTTACAGGTAATGTACTCTAGCGTAAATTCACACGACTCCTAGGAAGACCATGTAAATATGATACGATTTCGTGTATAAATAAAGATTGATGATGATGATGAATATCCACCATGATCGCTACGCGATGCTCTATGAAACGAAGCAGTACATTAAGAAGCTCTGGCCGAAGGGAAAAAGCAAAAAAGAACCCATTTTCCCATGCATTCGAATGGTTTAAAAACTACCTGACAAACACAAGCGAAATTGTTGAAATTAAAAACGTAATCTCTAAAGATCGAAACATTTTCCACAGGGATTTGTCTTGGTACCACTTTTTTTTTGTATTTACATGATATTTGCAAACCCTCTACGTTACTTTCGTTTATCCTGTTTTGCAGCTGACACAAACATCTTTGAGCCAAATAAAAACATCCAAGACATTAAACACAATAGAAACTCAATCAAACGATAAACTTTCATTAAATTAAACGTGAAGAAAACTCAATTTATTCGTTAAAAGCAAGACGAAAAAAGACAAACGAAACAACTTCAATAAAAATAAATGCTAAAGCAAAAAAAATTAATTTAAAAACGAAGAATCAAGAATCATCAAAGTTGTTGATACGTATGGATGCGAACCTGACAAGGAGAAAATAGAGACAAGATATCAAAAACATGTGGCATACTATACAAAGCAAGGCATTACCTTTCAACTGCAATACTAGGAACTCTATACTCAAATACGTTAACTTATCGTTATTTATATTATTTATATTATAGTAGTGCTATATGGGCCAACAAATTTGAAATAACCTACCCATAGAAATTATACAGTCTATAATATTACACCTTTTTAAGAAGAAATTAAAACAATATTATCAACAAGACACGAATGCTGTTCTCTTATTGGCTACGCTACTATCCATCCTGTTGTAGAAAGTGAGTAGCGTGAGTAGCCGGTTATCCGCGCGTGGCGCGTGGCCTATTTATATCATTATTCAATAAAAACGCGAGCCTGTCTTGTTGTGAAGTTTTGAACGTCTAGTAGATTTATACTAAAACAATTAGATTATTCGCTCTTGATTTCTATGCGTGATAGAAATCTCGAGCTCAACATCAACAACGTTTATAATAGCTCATAATCTAATACACCAATATCACGCTAGCATGGCATGGAAATATATTTAATTTAATGGGGAAAAGAGTCCAGTGACAAAATCAGCACATCAATATTAGTAAAACTGTAAAGTTTCGTAAAGATTGCTCGTATACTGACGGAGATATGAGCTTTTGAAACTTAGTACTCTGGCCTAAATTTTACAAAGAAATGTATGGGAAAAACACGAAAACGAGGCTGGACGGGCAATCTATGCCCGTCCACCATACATTTCTTTGTAAAAATGCTCAGTTTCAAAATTTCATATCTTCGTCAGTTTTCTAGCAATCTTTGCAAAACTTTGTAGTTTTACTAATATGATGCTGGGCTCTTTTTCCCAATAAACCAAATATATTTTTGTGCCATGCTAGCGTGATATTGGTCTATTGTTAAATAGCGTATAGAAACAAAATACATAGCCATATTGTTCAATGTTTTAAGCTATATTAAAGTGTATATGACAGATTTTTTCATTTGCTTGTTCGTTTGTTTAAAAATGTTTTTCGATATCGATTTTTCTTCTCCGTGATTTAGCCATCTAAAAACGTGAAAATTCACGTCCGGTGGGGTACAATACCACACAAGAAGAAAGACTGGGGATAGTCAGCTGTGACGTCAATACCATAATGCCAATATCACGGTTTCTCAGTTCCTCCGTTTTTTGGCGCGTGTTGCTACAACCATAGACAACACACCTTAAAGTTCCCATAACGTTTTTTTTAATTTTCTTATCTAAATTTACACGTCACGTTATGAACGTCTGCGAAAAAAATTTTGATTTCAGCAAAACGTGAATTTTTTATGATTTTTTAAATTCTTCGAAATTTGCCGCCATTTTGGTCCACCATTCGCATTAGTCTCCTCTCGGTCCCTCTCGGTTAACAAAGGATCTGTGACGTAGATTAAGGAACACGTGACTTCAAACAAAAGAACTTGTGACTTCAAACAAAGGAACTGTGAGCCCGTTGGCCTTTTTAACAGCGGGACGGGTATACCACAAAAAAATAGGATTTTGAAGATTTCAAATATTCGTAAAAAGTTCGCGTTTTGTGCAAAGCGCGAAATTGTTTCGCAGAGGTTCCTTGTGTGATGTTTACATTCAGATGAGAAAATAGAAATAATAACGTTATTTGTTTTTCGGCGTCAAAATAAAGTTTACAGAATGAACTTTTATCCAAAAAAAATTATCGAAAATAGTGAAAATTGACAGGAAAATGATGGTATAACGTTTTGAACGAAAATAAAAGTTTCTCTTTTGATTGATTTAGCGCCGCTGTTTTCTCAAAGTTAAGGCGGGAGTCTACCTGAATTTTAATGAAATTTTAAGAGGTTTTAAGAAGGGATAGGAGAAAGAAAATGAGTTTTGGAACACCAACAGACAGTCGATACCCACGCAAGAGCACCCCAGGTTGCTAGTGGACTAACTTGGTATCCGTCTATTAATTATTAACTACAAATTCTAATTTTAAAACTTCACTAAATCTTCAACATTTCTTATTTCTCTAAATTTTACCAATCCTTTGAGAAAAACTATTTCCTCCCAAACATACCCAAAAATCACCCAAAAATTTACAAAACACCCCATAACATAGGTTTATGTTTTAAGCATAGAGGTTTTGGATTGCTTGAAACGTGAACGAGATATTTCCATTAAAGCCATGTCAAGTGGCGGAAAAGTGGCGTTTAGGTTAACTCCCGCCTTAACTTTTCGCTTGTAGGGGACACTTTACTGAGCTACAACTCAAGGGAAATTTGTTCGATTTTCCTCAAATTTGGACAGAAGCTAGGCTAACAACAAACAAAAATTTATTAGACATATTAAACTTAAATACAATTGCCCTGCAAATTAGCAAAAACGCTATTCGAGGCAGGGAAAAGTAATGTAATTAAAAATAATCAACAAAAACGTTTCGGCGAATTTCTTATTTCCGTCAAGAGCCATTTCCGTGCGATCACTCCAATTATTTTTCTCCCTTTTTCGAAAATATTCTGTAACTTTTCACTTTTTCAAATACAATAATCGCTTTGAGTTATAGCGTTTTAAAGCTGATTCGGACGTTCGAATTTAGACGTCGTAAAAAATTCGACAATTCATTTTATTACCAAATGGTTTCCATATTTAGATAGCCAGCTGTATAAGCTTTAATTTGATACCTGGGTTTAGGTATATTAAGCGTAATCTTAAGACGCTAGAGCTGTTATACTGGAGACACCCCCGAAGGTACACCGTAACCTTAATTGCTGGTTTTCACGTGACGTCACGGCGGCCATGTTGATGGTCAAGAACAAAAGCGTTTCTCTCCGCTGGGAACTAAACTCTATTTTCATGCAAATTCTGCGACAAAAATTGTATTGTATTGACCACCAACATGGCCGCCTTGTCACGTGGTTGCAATCCAAGAATAGAACCATGTTTCTTACTCGGGACATACCAAAAATACCAAAAATACTGTTATTGATACGATAAGAAATATTATTATACATTGTAGTCACTTTTTGTCTTCTCATTGGCTAAGAGCCTACAGTGAATTCTGGAAATCAGCTCACCCTACAGATCATTCACTAATATGCTAGCAATGCATGATTTCCAAGAGCAATGACAAGTTCCAGGTGGAGTGGCAGCTTTGCACACAGCCAAGTAAGCAATGTCAATGTTCAAGTTCTTGGTGGAAAATAATAAACTGTGTTCCGTGCGACCTTGATTGTTCCGGAAATCACAAAAACCTCATCCAATAATTATTTAAAATTGTCTTTCTCGTTGATCGCATGTAACGTTAAGGAGGTGATGCAGTCTAGCTTGCCATGACAGTCTAGCTTGCCATGTCAGTCTAGCTTGGCAGGTCATTCTAGCTTGGCAGGTCAGTCTAGCTTGCCAGGTCAGTCTAGCTTGGCAGGCGCTTGTGGTGTACCACGCGCTCCACGCTCGGGCTTCCCAAAAGCGCCTGTTGGGAAGGCTATGCTTGGTTATATCCTTCAACATAATTGTGGTGTAAGCTGAGAAAGAACTAGAAGAACACTTTTTTTTAGGTTCTTAGGCCTTGTTAGTCCACTACTATTGTAGCTTTCCTCAATAATGACATGAAAATGCATTTCGTAGTATGTTCAAGACAGCGTGTCGAATGTGTCTCATCTTCCAGCAATAAATCAGAGGATTGAGAGATGAATTAAGGAAAACCAGAGTCAAAATATACAGTGACCATACCTCTACAGTGGCACTCAATCCAGCGATTAAAACGGAAACGAAAATACAACTTTTTGGCAAATAGGTAACCAGAAACAAGAGATACACGTAAAATGTGCTGATCGCAGATTTCCTCAGCCTTTTTTCTTCCTCGGCATTCTGTGCCGTTATTTCACCATTCTGTGGTACTTGTTGTACTTGCAGGACTTGAATTTCATTTTTATGGCGTCGTGCAGCCAAATAAATCTTGTAGTTAAAGAAAGTTGCACTCACGACACAAATAACCTCAATAATGACAAAAATCAAGTACATGCTTTGAGTCCACAACCTTATCAAAGAAAGAATTGCACTGAACACCCAAATTGAGATCACCACAGCAACAACACGCTTGTGAGTCACAAGTTCCTGATATCTGAGATGAAGATGAATAGCCAAGAATCTGTCTGCACTTAGAGCCATGACACCAAAGAACGAAGCGTAAATCAATAAATTCACCAAGATGAGGTACACGTAGTTGAAAATTGGATTGTTTCCCCAGGCAGCGTTTGGTTGCATCCTCGCGACAAGATAAACAATGTACAAAGGTTGGACAAGTAAACCAACACTAATATCTGAAGCAGCCAGGCTCAGGAGTAATGTTCGTAAAGGTTTTGGCAACGACGAAGTTTTTCTCATGGCTTGAATTGTTATAATGTTCAACACGATGGCAGTACAAGATAGGAAGCCGTTGAAGACGCAATTGGCGATAAGCGACGAATGTAACTCCTCGGGGACTTTCATTATACAGTGCTTTTCTCAGATAAAAGTAGAAGATATCCTGTAGGTACTTTCCAGGCTTAACCAGCGCAGGAAATGTTTGAATTTAATCTGTTATGCTGGATAAAACTCTCTAATGTTCTTTTAAGTACGCCGATGATTAAGCCATCAAGTTCCACTGGCACACTGTTCGCTTAAACATCGGTTTCAAAGAAGTATGGATTCTTCAGAATGATCTATAGTGTTCATACCGTTAACTAAAAAGCGCTTTAAATCAATCCTGGTCAAAAGTCCCGTTTTGAACCACCGTTCAAGTGTAGAGAGGATAAAAAAATGGCTTTTGCTGCCGATTTATATTAAATTTGCAGTTACACCCTGCATCTGCGTGTGCATAAAAAAATGTCTCGGAGAGTGTCTTATTTGATTAAATGAAAGGTCAGGATGCCCACAATCACTTAACTTCATCCAGTTGGAGAACGGGAAGGTGTTCATATAAAATTTCCTTAAGAGGAAATAGTTTTAGGAAGTTTAATTTTGAGTACATGCTAAGGATACACACAACCATTTAACTTCAATCAGTTGGAAAACGGGAAATTGTCATAAAAAAAACCTACACCATAACATTTCTTTAAGAGAAAATAGTTTTAGGAGGTTTAATTTAGAGTACCTGCTAAGGTTATACATGCAACAATTTAACCTTATATCCAGTTGGAAAGAAAGAATTTATTTTTCAAAAAAAATAATGTACTTTTTGGTCGAATCTATTGTCCAACTTCAAAGTAGATTTACATGGAAAACAATGAAAATATCGAAAAAGCCTCCCACGCTTTGTTAGCACATTATGGACCATGTAGTTTGTTTTGATGTTCGCGCTAACACGGAGGTTTGTTATCAGACATATTCCGTGAAGCAAACACCGTTAGTTTTGAGTCTGAAGGCTAATTTGCGCGCGCTTATGACCTAAACAAAAAAATGAAAAACAATATTTTCGAAATCGACAATTTATATACAGTTTTCCGGGATTTCATTGAAAATAGTGCGCATACGAAAGATTTCACAGAAGGCACCCTCAGGGCTGACAGTAACCTACGGGAAAATACTTTTAGGAAGTTCAATTTAGGGTACATGCTAACACTTAATACATACCTAGGTCTTATTGTGTAATGTGGCCTATAAGGCCCCAACACTAGCTTCAACAGCCCGAAATTCGATACTTGTCCTGATATAACCTGTGTGACAGTATTTCTGTGTGACAGTATTTCTCGCGGCTTTCGCCGATAAGGGCGGCTCCGCCACCAAATGTTATCGCCGGTAGAGTCCACCTGCTATAGCTCAGAAGGAGATCGGACACCTGATTGATACTACATAACGTAATGTCGACACTTAGAATTTTATTTTCAATAAATTTTTAAATGTAAAAAAGAAAATCTAAAATCCCCACTCAAGACTCAGCTAGCTTAGGCTAGCATAGCCTACCATACCAGAGTACCACCTAGTTTCTCGTGTTGTTTAATTTTAGGCCTAAATTAAAGTACATGTATATAAACTGCTAGCCTTAACCTCAACTGAAAGCTAACCAGTTACTCCGTTATATATTCTCATTAAGATTTCCGACCTCCTTTTGAGCTATAGCATTTAGACTATACCGTTATCGCCAGCTACGCAGGATAACGAAGTTTTTGAACCTGTTGTGGTCAGTTGACAGAGCGATTTTGATAAATTTTGACTTTCCTTTTTTATCGAAAATCACATTAATTGTTGACCAACGTCGCTGAGCCAAACAGTAGCTAACAGTGGGCTGTTACTGAAAAGGGTCTACATTAGCATACACATCACCTTTAGATTATTATATTTTTTAAATTGCTGCCCTTACTGTATGCGATAATTTGTATTTTGTGAATTTTCTTCTTATGAACATCACTAGTATCTGTGAATTGAATAGTAAATAGCAATAAAACGCCTGGAGGCATGCAAAGAACCGACTGTTACACTATTAAAACAAAACCTGGCAGACAAGATATGGGGGAGACTTTTAAAAAGTCGCTTTTTGCGGCTTTTTGTTTGAAAGCTGATGCAAAAGTTTCAGTGGGCATGTGCACTGTCGAAACTCCATGCCATTTCCAATCAAGTGTGGGTTTCATGTATGACGTCCGTTGATGTACAAATAGGAAGAACTTCCATACAGGAAGCAATTGGTATTATACTAAATTATTGTTTTATTTTATTATTTTACTGTTTTACGCAGTCATATATGACTCTCGAAAAGAGGATTACAAATATTGACAGACAAAATGTGGTTTGGTTTGGTTTGGTTTGGGATGTGCGTTCGTCCATTGCCGTAAATAGAAACTCCCTGACGACTTGCTCGCGTCTGTCCTCGAAGCTCACTGAGTCCGTTAAAGTTGGTTTTCACTAGCGAAGGACTCAGAGTCGGAGTCGGAGTCGGAGTCGGAGTCGGAGTCGGAGTCGGAGTCGGAGTCGTAATCAGAAGCGTATCAAGTTAAAATCAATCCCAATCGCTCGAATCCAGTTTTTTGTAACAGTTGTTTTGCTCGTGTCCCTCCCGACAGGAACCGAACGGCCTGGCTGGTCTTCTGACAAAAACGCATCCAAGGAAGCGAGAAGATTAAATTTTCTGGTTGTATTTATCGTCTTTCCGAGGCGATGACTGCGGTATTGTAGCTAAATGTGACATGGATAGAAAGGAACGATCTCGCTCTTCACTCAATTGATGTTTTGGAGCGATTGGGATCGATTGAAGGTAATTTTTGTCGCTTTTCGTTGGAGTGACTTAAAAATCCGAATTCTCCCTTTACTTTTTTTAGGTGAAGCCAAACCGTTTATAAGCCATAAAACCGCCAAGAAACAACAGACAGATATTATTCATTGAGGTATGGAGACTTCAATGGCTGTTTATCCATAATTTTGATATTTTATGAAACTCACGATAAAATACCATACAAATCCGACCTTACATTTTTGTCGTTGAGGATTCCTGTTGCGAGCCCGGGCTCCCTGTGACTAAAGCGGAAACCGAGCAACGAGAAAGATTCTAATGCTGTGGCAGTATATCGACGAGTTCGACTACGTGGTAAATAACGGTTCCAGTTATTGTGCGGGTTCTCCCCCAATAATACAATTGCAATTTTCAGCTTTATTGCATCCTACCATTCCGATAGATTGTGATGACTGAACTTTTTGCCGTATAAAACTGCCAGCTTCTGTGCGTCTTTGTCATTTGTCTTTGTCTTTGTCATTTGTCTTTGTCTTTGAGACTAATGTGAAAACAGGTTTTTGGCTCGATCCACCGCTATGAAAACAGATTTAAGGGCGGGCTTTAGGGCCGCGGCTTTTCAAACTGGGGGATACTCGTTAGCTGCGGGACGGCCGGGATTTGCTACAGCAAATAAAATTTCATAGACTAATGAAACAGACAGAACTTTGCCCAGTAATGTACTCTTTACTGTCAGAATAATAACCAAGAACCTTTTTTCAATGCACTTCTACTTATTCGAACGCAGGAAATGTTGACAGATAAAGTAACATCTCGAACAAGTCTTAACTAAAATTATCTATAATGTCATTTAGAATGGGGATTGGTTGTAACAGAATTTATCTCTTAAAACATTGTTAGTAATGTTTTCAGAGATGAATTAAAAACAAAAAGCAATATAGATGAATCATAGCTATCACAGAGGAGTAACGCAGGTTTCAATTACAGTTTAACGCTTAGTGTATAACTGATACGAGAAGAAGGTACGGTTACCGGATATACAGCTGTTTGGAGAAAGGTTGTCGGAAAAAAGCGCAAAAGTGCACGCGACAATCCCAAAAAATAATATGGGATATGATCAATGAATTTTAATAAGTCAAATAAATACATGAAACCTGCGATGCCTAGTCCGTACAGGGACGATTTTAGATGGCGGGCCATTGGGATAAATGAGTTTTTAGGATATAGCGTGGATGACTACCCACAATACCTTTCTGGATTGTCGCGTGCACTTTTACGCTTTTTTCCCACAACCTTTTTCGAAACAGCTGTAAGTGAAAAGCGCAACAAGTACTACGTAACAGTTTATGAACTGAAAACAGAGACAAAAACTTTTATGCAGCTTTTTTTATAGATATTTATTCACAACAAAGCAAATGAAATTAAAAAACAATAATTCCTGTCAGACCGGTTTTCCGTTGAATATGGAAAGTAATTTCGCGAATGCTTTGGTTTTGCATCATCGGCTTCTCTTAAGTTTGTGATTGGCTATTAAAAAATCTCGCGCCACTTTCTCAACCAATCAGAAGTAACACCAATACCAATCGTGACTTGCTCGTACGTGTTTTTCCGCGCTTGAAGCAGGTTACGTGTATTTGCTTCGAGTTCTGATGGGTTCATTGGATTGTCAGTCTACGTCTGTTTTGATTGGCCAAAGTAATTACTTTAGTTTTGAGAGTTTAAACACTTAACTAAAAACCCATCTATCACACTAAATTTAAACAGACAACGCAGATCACCTCTATTTACTACAAAGCTAAATGTTATGTTACAGTTTATTTCGTCTCCAGCTTGTGCATAAAAAAAGTACATACAATAGGATCAGCTGGAATAAACCTACAATCGTCAACCGGTAACACAAGAATGTTTTCAGAGAATTATATGATGTTGTGCGCTATTAGGCAATACCGTAATTAAACGGACACTCCAATTGGAAGCAGAAAAGCATTTTTTGTTGGATAAGTTAAAACACGCGTAGATGCGGCGAATCTCGAAACACAATAAGTGTGTTCCGTTGACTCTGTATACATATATACAGCATCTACATCTACATTTATTTAGTCGGTAAAAAATCCCATTGGACACCACACCACACCACACCAACTGTATAATATTAAGATATTTACATGTATATACGATAAAAGTCAATAAATAAATAGATCAAATGATAGCATGTGTTCTACTTTTTAAATGTAAACACGCACAGCGCTTTTTCTAGGATTTGTACCTAATTTACATATATATATATATATAGACAGTTAAAGTGAGAACAGAAATTTTCACAACAAAGATTATGAGTGAAAAAGTGCCTCAGCCGGGAGTTGAACCCGGGTCTCCTGATGACCGGACAGATGCCTTAACCACTCCCACACTAATTTGTATATATATATATATATATATATATATATATATATATATATATATATATATATATATATATATATATATAATTACAAATTAGTGTGGGAAGGGAGATATGGACAACTAATTGCCTCATAATCTTTGGATCACCAACCTATTCTCGTTAGGAAGGCGATTCACAGCGATTTCTGAAATATACACATAGACAGTTAAAGTGAGAACAGAAATTTTCACAACAAAGATTATGAGTGAAAAAGTGCCTCCCGGCTGAGGCACTTTTTCACTCATAATCTTTGTTGTGAAAATTTCTGTTCTCACTTTTAACTGTCTATATATATTTATATATATATATATATATATATATATATATATATATATATATATATACACTTCCCACACTAATTTGTATATATATATCTATCTATATATATATATATATATAACTAGTAGAGGAAAAATTGAACTCTTCATCTGCTATAAAAGTGCTCAATGGATATAATCCAGAGCTTTGTATAGAAAGAAAGAATATGGACTAGTTCAAACACATATATTTGCAACTCCGAGTTTCATGCTTCTCTCGAAGCAATCATCAGGCAACTGCCCAAAAATAACGGATACATACAAGATATACAAATTTGAAAATTAGGAACAATACTTTCTAGCGTGACGTGTCAAGATACAATTGGTGAACAGCTTAAACAAATACGGTGTTCAATAGAAATTTTTTAGAATGTCTACAGGACGACGTCAGTTCATTTCTATTGTTGAGAGTTGACATTTCCGGTTTACGAATTATAAAGTACTTCTCCCATAAACACAAATTACATTTTTTGTTAATGTTTGAATACGATCTTGCTTGTTTCACAATTCGCCACTTAATTTCATAATTGACTTTTTTGTTCTTCAGGCTCCATATATATTTACTTAATTCAGTTACGTTTTTGTAACGTTCATTCCTGAAAGAGCATGTGTGGTTTCTATAACGTTCCTTAAATTGAGTGTCGCAAAGGCCAATATATGTTGCTCTTGTGTCTGGTGATGTGACCTCGGCTTGATAGATAATGTTTCTCACGTTACAATTCCCGCTCATGGGGCAAGAGTTCTTGTTTCGGCAATTACATTATTACTTCTGTCAACCAGGAAACCAGGTGGGAGCCCGGCCCTTAAAAAGGTTTTGTCCCTTTAGGCCTTACGGATCATTTTAAAACAGCAAAGATTTGTGTACCGTTTTTAGCAATGTTTTTTTAAATGGGCAAATTTACCGATACAAAGTAATGAAATTCATCATCATACAATGTACGATCACATCTTCCAATGGAGAACAGGGCCGTCGTCAACGGTCTCCAAACCATTTTGACCTTTTCAGCTGCCGCCTTCGAATGAGCAAGTAGTTTTCAAGCCTATCCACGCAGACTGTTTAATACCTATTGTGTTCTGTGCTTTTAATAGTCGTTGTTGGTTATGAAAATAATCTTATAAAGGCGAAGTTTAGAGCTATGAAAGCTGAATAAAACGACATGAGAGCAACAAGCAACTGAAATTAAAATTATTATCACGTTCAGTGTCGAACCTTCGTTGTTCTGTCGATTTGTGGCTTGCGGAGTGCTTCTTCAAACCATTAAACGATTCGAGTCAAGCCGTTAGTCAGTTTAATAAAATATATATAATTGCTCTCGCACGCCTCAAATCACCGAAAAAGAAATAAAGCATGACAAAAAATTGGTAATAAATTAGTAAAGTGTAAAAGAAATAATAGATAAGACCACCACTCAATGTGGTAAGTCTGTGACCCATCTCTACTGTACTCAGTCTCAGTCTCTACTGTAATGCTGTACATACTCAAAATGGGCTTCATATAGTAACCTTAAAGGGGTAGCGTGCCGCCGAATGATCGAATGTAGAATGGTAAGCCTGTGACCCATCTCTTTATAGTTTATTCAGTCTCTACTGTAATGCTGTACTCAGAATGGGCTTCATATAGAAACCTTAAAGGGCAGTGTCCCGCCGAAAGATCGAATGTAGAATGGTAAGCCTGTGACCCATCTCTTTATAGTTTATTCAGTCTCTACTGTAATGCTGTACTCAGAATGGGCTTCATATAGTAACCTTAAAGGGGCAGCGTGCCGCCGAATGATCGAATGTAGAATGGTAAGCCTGTGACCCATCTCTTTATAGTTTATTCAGTCTCTACTGTAATGCTGTACTCAGAATGGGCTTCATATAGAAATCTTAAAGGGGCAGTGTGCCGCCGAAAGATCGAATGTAGAATGGTAAGCCTGTGACCCATCTCTTTATAGTTTATTCAGTCTCTACTGTAATGCTGTACTCAGAATGGGCTTCATATAGTAACCTTAAAGGGGCAGCGTGCCGCCGAATGATCGAATGTAGAATGGTAAGCCTGTGACCCATCTCTTTATAGTTTATTCAGTCTCTACTGTAATGCTGTACTCAGAATGGGCTTCATATAGTAACCTTAAAGGGGCAGCGTGCCGCCGAATGATCGAATGTAGAATGGTAAGCCTGTGACCCATCTCTTTATAGTTTATTCAGTCTCTACTGTAATGCTGTACTCAGAATGGGCTTCATATAGTAACCTTAAAGGGGCAGCGTGCCGCCGAATGATCGAATGTAGAATGGTAAGCCTGTGACCCATCTCTTTATAGTTTATTCAGTCTCTACTGTAATGCTGTACTCAGAATGGGCTTCATATAGAAATCTTAAAGGGGCAGTGTGCCGCCGAAAGATCGAATGTAGAATGGTAAGCCTGTGACCCATCTCTTTATAGTTTATTCAGTCTCTACTGTAATGCTGTACTCAGAATGGGCTTCATATAGTAACCTTAAAGGGGCAGCGTGCCGCCGAATGATCGAATGTAGAATGGTAAGCCTGTGACCCATCTCTTTATAGTTTATTCAGTCTCTACTGTAATGCTGTACTCAGAATGGGCTTCATATAGTAACCTTAAAGGGGCAGCGTGCCGCCGAATGATCGAATGTAGAATGGTAAGCCTGTGACCCATCCCTTTATAGTTTATTCAGTCTCTACTGTAATGCTGTACTCAGAATGGGCTTCATATAGAAACATTAAAGGGGCAGTGTGCCGCCGAAAGATCGAATGTAGAATGGTAAGCCTGTGACCCATCTCTGTACTCAGAATGGGATTCATGTAGAAACCTTAAAGAGGCAGTGTCCCGCCGATAGATCGAAATTTCGCCGACCTAATTTCCGTGTTATATTACCTAATTTCCGTGTTATATTGCCTCATTTCCGTGTTATATTGCCTCATTTCCATGTTATATTGCCAAATGCCACCAAATATACAATAAATTGGATGAAAGATTCTACAGAGCGAAACAGAACAAGTAGTTTGTGGATTACTTTCAGGATCAATCAATCAATCAATCATTTATTTATCCACGTAACGTCTAATGAGCAAAAAGCTCGTTCAAAATACGTACGTTACAAATGGAAGTGGATTTCAAGAAATCAAAATTGCCAGTCTGGTGAAACTTTGAGCTGTTTAGCTGCTATTTTGTCTTTTCAGTTTATATTTCTTTGTTTTCATCACTTTTGGTGAACTTGTTTTCCTATTTCAAGGTAATAAGGCAAGCGACTCTTTTCATGATTATGGCCAGGAGCTTGCTTTTAGCTTGAAGTACAATTCAAAGAAAAAATCTCCAAAAGTGATGGAAGTAAAGAAATATTAATTGGAGAGACAAAATAACGGGTACAAAAGTCAAAATTCAACAAGAATGGCAATTTTGATTTCTTGAACGCCTGTCATGAAATCAAACTTGATGAAATGTAATCCACTTCCATCCTAGCAATCCTGCACTTTATCTCCAAACTACTGCTTCTGTTTTGCGCTAAAGAATCTTTTGTTCCAATTAAACTGTATATTTGGTGCCGTTTAGAGATATAACACGGATTCCGAAATAGAATAAGCAAAATTTTGTTGTTTCGGCGGGAAAGTGTCCTGCTTTAAAGCAATTATGAAAACACGATGTATTAGCCAGGACACTGCATAACATCTTATATCATCGATAAAAATGCTCTTAATTCTCGATGTTCGCACGGAAAGATAAAGGACACTGTTCGTAGAGTATAACCATGGTATAAGAATGTACATCTCACCCAGTTTGCATTCCATGTGGAGTACACTGAAGATCGTCGGCGTGGGTTTCGTTGATTTATTCATTTTTTTGGGTTTCAGAGACCTTTGCTGCTTGGCGTAGATTTTGAAAGCCTTTGGCGTACGTGTAACTTCGGTATGGGATTCACACGGACTGCAGATTGGTATTTCACCCCTTACTTTGCGAGGTGATGTGGGCCACCTATCAGTCTAGCTTCGTCGTATCCTAAAGTTAACATAATTGCGCTATAAAATAAGAAAGCAATGCCAGACTTAGGAAATGCCATAGGCTTTCTCAGTGCATTGTTCACAGGTTATTTTGCTCGGTTGTGACCAGTTGAAAATGCATTTCGCAGTATGTTCAAGACAGCGTGTCGAATGTGCCTCATCTTCCAGCAATAAATCAAAGGATTTAAAGATGAATTAAGGAAAACCAGCGTCAAAATGTAAATTGACCAAACTTCTGCAGTCAAACTTGGACTAATTCTAATGGCAACAATAATACAGCTTCTTGGCAAATAAGTAACCAAAAACACGAGATATACATAAAAGGTACCGACCGCAGATTTCCTCAGCCTCTCAGCATTCGCCGCCGTCTCACCGTTCTGTGGTACTTGCTGTACTTGCAGTGCTTGAATTTGATTTGTATGGCGTCGTACAGCTAAATAAATCTTGTAGTTAAGGAACGTTGCAATTACGATACAAGTAACATCAATAACAACAAAGATCACGTGAACGATATCCGTTTGACTCAACCTCCTGATCAAAGAGAGAAATGCACTGAACACCCAAATTGACATCACTACAGCAACAACACGCCTGTGAGTCACAAGTTCCTGGTATCTGAGATGAAGATGAATGGCTAAAAATCTATCTGCACTTAGAGCCATAAGACCAAGGAATGAAGCATAAATAAATAAAATTACGAAGGCGATGTACACCTTATAAGTTGGATTGTTTTCCTCTGGTTTCATCCTCATGACAAGATATGCAATGTACAAAGGTTGAACCAGTAAACCAACACCAAGATCAGAAACACACAGACTGAAGAGCAATGTTCTCAAAGGCTTTGGTAACGATGGAATTTTTCTCATGGCTTGAATTGTTATAATATTCAACACGACGGCAGAACAAGATAGAAAGCCGTTGAAGACGCAATTAGCGATAAGCGACCAATATAACTCCTCGGAGATTTCCATTATACCTCGTCTCTTTTTAACAGAATAGTGAATGTAGAAGAGTGGATATCCTTTACGGTCTTACCAGGTTTTAGCAGTGCAATGAATGTTTGAATTCAGTCTGTGCTGCTGGATAAAATTATCTGGATGCTCTCTTCAAATCATCGATTTATGAAGTTTGTATCCATGACAGTGCTCGCTGCTTCACTGAAAAGCCCTTTGAACCTTTAAACCACGGTTCTACACGGTTACACCATACAAAACAAATGTCTCGGAGCGTGCCTTATTTGTTTATATGATAGGCCAGGATGCACACCATTATTTAACCTCATTTAGTTGGACAGCGGGAAAGTGTTGTAAGAAAATAAAAATGTAACGTTTAATTACTTATAAGAGGAAACAGTTTTAGGAAGATTAATTTAGAGTATATGCTAAGGAGCATTGGGGTTTTGGGTTTTTCGGTTTTGGTCATTTTCTAGATCGGTTTTTCGGTTTTTGCACTCAAAATTTCCGGTTTTTCGGTTTTTGTATCTGTTGTGGTTTTCGGTTTTTCCTTTTTAAACATCCGGTTTTCGGTTTTTGTGAAAAAGAAATGTGTTTTTTCGGTTTTGGTTTTTCGCTTCCTGGCTTCCAGACCTTTTTATTTAAGGGACCATTACACTACTCCGTTGCTAAGTAATGCGGTTGTAAGTAATGCAGAAAATCAAAAAACAACAAATTAAGACGCATAAGTGTGGTTTTGAGAACACATCTTTCGTCATTTTAGTTTTATTTTTCATCCTTAGGAAAAAAGGCATGCTTACGTTTTTTTTAAATGGTGTATAAAATCGAATGATACTAACATTTTTGGATGAAACTGTAAGTTTCTGAAGTTATGCTCATTTTTCTATTTTGGGTCACGTGACATTGGGCGTGGCCTAATGACGTCATAATCCGAACCACAGGTGTTCTTAAAGGTTGCCGTTCAAATTTGGTCAAATATAAGCAAACATTTGCTGAGCTAGAGCAAACTTATTTTTCCCTAGCAACGGCTTCAAAAGATAGTGTATTAACCTCGATCAACCCGTGAAGGTTCACGTGATGCGCCATCCAAGTGACATTGCCGGTGAAAGTGGCCTACAAAAGGCAATAGAAGTTGTCTATTGCAATAGCTTTAAAATGAAAAAAGAAAGATGAGCTTATAGAAATCGCTTACAGAATGTGAGGGCCGTTATGTACAGGTTCGACTGTAGTTATATTTCCCTTTGGTATCAAGGGTCATGGGTTTAAGGTTTGTGAATTTGCTATTTTGATCATTATGTTCGGCGGTTTTTCGGTTTTGATCGATTTTTATTGCGGTTTTTCGGTTTTCACGGAAATTTTGAACGGTTTTCCGATTTCCTATAGGCCCCAGTGCCCCCCTCGCTAAGGATACACACAACCACTTAACTTCCATCCAGTTGGGAAGCAGGAAAGTATTCTAAAAAAGAAAAACCCACACCATAACATTTCCTAAAAAGGAAACAGTTTTACACGCAGTCATTAATAATAACCTTATCCAGTTGCAGGGTGGGAAAGTGTTGTCAACAGCACATGTTGCATGCTAAAATTTAATACCTTTCTAGGTTGTATTGTGTAATTTTGCCTATGGGGCCCCAAATACAAACACCAGCTTCAACAGCCCGAACCTCGATTCTTGTACTGATATAACCTGTGCATGTGTCAGTATTTCTGTGTGACAGTATTTTTTCGCGGCTTTCGCCGATAATGGCAGCTCCGCCATCAAACTTTTTCCATCGCGAGAACAATATCGCCAGCTACGCAGGATAATGGGGGTTTTGAACCTGCTGGATCAGTTGACAGGGCAATTTTGAAGAATTTTGACTCTTTCATCAAAAATTATATTAATTGACGACCAACGTCGCTAAGCCAAACAGTAGGCTAATAGTGAAAAGGGTCGACATAAACATACACACCTGCAGATTACTTTATTTCCAATCGCGAAACGATGAAACGAGAAGTTTAAATTGCTGTCCTTACTGTATACCACAGTTTGTATTTCGGAAATTTATTCTTATGATCATCGCTAGTATCTATAAATTTAATAGTAAATGGCAATGAAACGGCTTGGAGGCATACAACAAACCGATTGTTGCACTATTAAAACCGAACTAGCAGACAATCACATTTTGCGGCTTTTTGTTTGAAAGCTGATGCAAAAGTTTGAGTGGACACTGTCGTAACTCCATGCTATTTTCAAACAAGAGTAGGTTTCATGTTTGACATCCGTTGGTGTACAGACAGGAAAAACGTCCATACAGGAAGCTATTGGCATTATGCTAAATAATTGCGTGTTTTTTTTCATTATTTTACTGTTTTACACAGTCACGTATAAGACTCTCGAAATTAAAAGATAATTAGAAAGATTGACAGATAAAATGTGATTTGGTTTGGTATGTATGTTCTCCATTGCGTGACTTGAAATTCTCTGACAACTTTCTCAGTCCCGTCTGACCTCGTAGCTCAGTCCGTTAAAGCTGTTTTCACTAGTGACGGAGTCGTAGTCATAGTCGGAGTCCGAGTCGGAATTGAAGTGGAAGTCGGATCGGAGTCGGAGTCGAAGTCAGAAGCGTATCAAGTTAAAATCAAACAACGCAATTTTTTCACCTTGGATGGACGTTTCAAGAGGGGTTCCCCAAGGGACTGTTTTGGGTCCACTTTTATTTAACATTTTTATAAATGATATCTTTTATTTTATGAGGCGAGCCAAATTAAATATTTATGCGGATGATCAAAAATATATGATTCCGACAAAGATCCTGAGGCACTTCATCTTAAAATGGAAAGTGAATTAGTCACCATAGTTAACTGGTATGCTATAAATGGTCTAAAGGCAAACCATGAAAAATTTCAAGCTATGATTTTAGGCAAGAAGAACTACGATTTTAACTTCAAGATTGGGATTGTGGAAATTGATAATAAGGAAAGTATTGAGTTACTGGGTGTCAGTTTAGATAATAAACTCAATTGTTCAAAGCATAGTTCTAATAATGTGAAAGGGTACACAATCAAATTCAAGTCATTAAAAGATTCTGACATATTCTCAGTGACTCAACTAAAGCACGGCTTAACAAGGCTTTTATTATGCCACATATCAGCATTATTTACACCTAGAACTAACATTAATGGGCTTAGAGGTATAAACAAGATGCTGTTACCACGTGTAAATACTACCTCTCATGGGAAAAACTATTTCAAATTTTTGCGTCCAAATTATGGAATATGTTAAATGATGACTTGAAAACTACAACAAGCATAACCTACTTCAGAAATAATATTGATTTACAAAATTGTCTGGACTTTGTAAAGACTAGCTTGATTGATTAGTCTTAATTTTTACTTGATAGTATTTAGCATATAATTTTTACAAGCATGTATATACTTAAACGTTTTTAAATGTACATATATTTTCATTTTATTTACTTATTTAGTTAAACATTTTATCTCGGAGATATTAGCGCTTCTGCTCTACTCTTCGATCTGAGTTGAAATAAAGTTTATTACTACTAATAGTCGTAATCAGAGTTTCCGATTGCGCTTATGATTCCGTTGCTTACGATCTAATGAAAACTAGATTATCGGAGTCGAAAGCCTGCGCAGGGAATAGGCATCGTGATTGGTTAATTCTGCTTGCGACTTCAAAAAAAGTAATATTGAAACCTCTGTGTGCTCAAGGACATTAATAAACGAGATGCTCGCCCCTGGAACTGTGCGTTACTGTTTATTGAAAATTATTTACAAAATATTTTATACTCGTTTCATGGTGATTAGAGTATAGTGAGTAAACTATAAAGAGATGGGTCACAGGCTTACCATTCTACAGCATTACAGCGCCCTCTTCTCGGCTGAACGGAGTTTTTTCTCGTCCTCTGAATCATCGGCGAGTTCGTCAGATTCATATTCCTCGACGGCAGTCCAGCCAGCAGCAGGGCTCTTGTCCGCGAAACGAACAAGTTTGTTGCGCTTGTTGATAAGCTTCTTTGCTTCTTCGAGATCGGAACTCGCATATGAAATATTACCTGTACGAAGGTTTTTCGTGGCCGACTCGACTTGGTCCAAGATGCTGACGTTAAATTCAAATTGAATTTTGTTCCCTTTGAACTGAAAGGTATTAGACGCCTTTGTTTCAGTCTTCAACTTCTTAAGCTGGCTCTGAGTAATCTCATCCTTATCTTCAAGTTCGCGCTTGAAAGACGCAAACTTCTGATCGAGCTTGGAGTCTAGTAATCGAGAGAACAGCTAAAGCGTATCCGCGTTTGTCAAAGGATCCTCCTGCCCCAAAGTAGGAGTAGGAGTATGAGTAGTCTCGGAAAGTTGAAAGGGCTCTTAGGAATCGGACATCACAAAATAAAAAGCAAGTGTAAGAGATGCCATCTCTTTATAGTTTACTCAGTCTCTAATGCTGTACTCAGAATGGGCTTCATATAGAAACCTTAAAGGGGCAGTGTCCTGCCGAAAGATCGAATGTAGAATGGTAAGCCTGTGACCCATCTATTTATAATTTTCACAGTATCTTCTGTAATGCTGTACTATGGTAAGCCTATGACCCACCTCTTTATAGTTTACTCAGTCTCTACTGTAATGCTGTACTTAGAATGGGCTTCATATAGAAAACTTAAAGGGGCAGTGTCCTGCCGAAAGATCGAATGTAGAATGGTAAGCCTGTGACCCATCTATTTATAGTTTACTCAGTCTCTACTGTAATGCTGTAGAATGGTAAGTCTGTAACCCATCTCTTTATAGTTTACTCAGTCTCTATTGTAATGCTGTAGAATGGTAAGCCTATGACCCATCTCTTTATAATTTACTCAGTCTCTACTGTAATGCTGTACCATGGTAAGCCTATGACCCACCTCTGTATAGTTTACTCAGTCTCTACTGTAATGCTGTACTCAGAATGGGCTTCATATAGAAACCTTAAAGGGGCAGTTTCCTGCTGAAAGATCGAATGTAGAATGGTAAGCCTGTGACCCATCTATTTATAGTTTTCTCAGTCTCTACTGTAATGCTGTACTATGGTAAGCCTGTGACCCATCTCTTTACAGTTTACTCACTGTAATGCTGTAGAATGGTAAGCTTGTGACCCATCTCTTTATAGTTCACTCAGTCTCTACTGTAATGCTGTACTATGGTAAGCCTGTGACCCATCTCTTTACAGTTTACTCACTGTAATGCTGTAGAATGGTAAGCTTGTGACCCATCTCTTTATAGTTTAGTCAGTCTCTTCTGTAATGCTGTAGGATGGTAAGCCTGTGACCCATTTCTTTATAGTTTACTCAGTCTCTACTGTAATGCTAAGAATGGCAAGCCTGTGACCCATCTCTTTATAGTTTACCCAGTCTCTTCTGTAATGCTGTAGAATGGTAAGCCTGTGACCATCTTTTTTAGTTTACTCAGTCTCTACTGTAATGCTGTAGAATGATAAGCCTGTGACCATCTTTTTTAGTTTACTCAGTCTCTACTCTAATGCTAAGAATGGCAAGCCTGTGACCCATCTCTTTATAGTTTACCCAGTCTCTTCTGTAATGCTGTAGAATGGTAAGCCTGTGACCCATCTCTTTATAGTTTTCTCAGTCTTTACTGTAATGCTGTACTCAGAACGGGCTTCATATAGAAACCTTAAAGGGGCAGTGTGCCGCCGAAAGATCGAAATTTCGCCAACCTAATTTACGTGTTATATCGCTAAATGCCACCAAATATACAATACATTGGATGAAAGAGCGAAACAGAACTAGTTTCTACAGAGCGAAACAGAACTAGTAGTTTGTGGAATACGTTCAGGAATACGGCGCGTGTTCGTTGATTGATTCATTCTTTGGGTTTCATAGAACTTTGCTGCTTGGCGTAGATTTTGAAAGCCTTTGGCTTGCGTGTAACTTCTTCATGAGATTGACACGAAGTAAATGCAGACTGGCATCTCACCCCTTACTTCGCCAGGTGATGTGGACAACCTATCAGTCTAGTTTATATCCTAAAGTTAACATAATTGTGGTATAAATTAAGAGAGCATTCCCAGACTGAGGAACTGTCATAGTCTCATCGGTGCATTGTTCGCGGGTTATTTTGCTCAGTTGTGACCAGCCGAAAATGCATTTCGCAGTATGTTCAAGACAGCGTGTCGAATGTGTCTCATCTTCCAGCAATAAATCAAAGGATTGAGAGATGAATTAAGGAAAACCAGCGTCAAAATGTAAATTGAACATACCTCTACAGTCGTACTTGGACCAGCGATTCTAATGGAAAGAAAAATGAAACTTCTTGGCAAATAAGTAACCAAAAACACCAGATACACGTAAAAGGTACCGATCGCAGATTTCCTCAGCCTCTCAGCATTCGCCGCCGTCTCACCGTTCTGTGGTACTTGCTGTACTTGCAGTGCTTGAATCTGATTTGTATGGCGTCGTACAGCTAAATAAATCTTGTAGTTAAGGAACGTTGCAATTACGATACAAGTACCCTCAATAACAACAAAGATCACGTAAACGATATCCTTTTGACTCAACCTCCTGATGAAAGAGAGAAATGCACTGAACACCCAAATTGACATCACTACAGCAACAACACGCCTGTGAGTCACAAGTTCCTGGTATCTGAGATGAAGATGAACGGCTAAAAATCTATCTGCACTTAGAGCCATAAGACCAAGGAATGAAGCATAAATAAATAAAATAACCAAGGCGATGTACACTTCATAAGTTGGATTGTTTTCCTCTGGTTTCATCCTCATGACAAGATATGCAATGTACAAAGGTTGGACCAGTAAACCAACACCAAGATCAGAAACAGACAGACTGAAGAGCAATGTTTTCAAAGGCTTCGGTAACGACGGAATTTTTTTCATGGCTTGAATTGTTATAATATTCAACACTACGGCAGAACAAGATAGAAAGCCGTTGAAGACGCAATTAGCGATAAGCGACCAATATAACTCTTCGGAGATTTCCATTATACCTCGTCTCTTTTTAACAGAATAGTGAATGTTGAATGTGAATGAATGTGAATGTTGATATCCTTTTTCTCCTTACCAGGTTTTAGCAGTGCAAGGAATGTTTGAATTCAGTCTGTGCTGCTGGATAAAATTATCTGGATTCTCTCTTCACATTATCGATTTATGAAGTTTGTATCCATGACAGTACTCGCTCCTTCACTGAAAAGCCCTTTGAACCTTTTGACCACGGTTCTACACGGTTACACCATATAAAACAAATGTCTCGGAGCGTGCCTTATTTGTTTATATGATAGGCCAGAATGCACACCATTATTTAACCTCATTCAGTTGGACATCGGGAAAGTGTTGTAAGAAAATAAAAATGTAACGTTTAATTACTTATAAGAGGAAGCAATTTTAGGAAGATTAATTTAGAGTATATGCTAAGGATACACACAACCACTTAACTTCCATCCAGTTGGGAAGCAGGAAAGTGTGCTAAAAAACAAAAACCCACACCAAAACATTTCCTAAAAAGGAAACAGTTTTACACGCAGTCATTAATAATAACCTTACCCAGTAGGAGGGTGGGAATGTGTTGTCAACAGCACATGTTGCATGCTAAGATTTAATACCTTCCTAGGTCTTATTGTGCAATTTCGCCTATGGGGTCCCAAATACAAACACCAGCTTCAACAGCCCGAACCTCGATTCTTGTACTGATATAACCTGTGCATGTGTCAGTATTTCTGTGTGACAGTATTTTTTCGCGGCTTTTGCCGATAATGGCAGCTCCGCCACTAAAATTTTGCCATCGCGCGGACAATATCGCCAGCTACGCAGGATAATGGGGATTTTGAACCTGCTGGATCAGTTGACAGAGCAATTTTAATGAATTTTGACTCTTTCATCGAAAATGGTGTTAATTGTCGACCAACGTCGCTGAGCCAAACAGTGGGCTGTTAGCGAAAAGGGTCCACATTAGCATACACATCACCTGCAGATAACTTTATTTTCACTCGCGAAACGATGAAACAAGAAGGTTTTAAAATTGCTGTCCTTACTGTATACGACAGTTTCTATTTTGTGAATTTTGTTCTTATGACCATTGCTAGTATCTATAAATTGAATAGTAAATGGCAATGAAACGGCTTGGAGGCATACAACGAAATCGAACCGACCTAGCAGACAATCAGATTTTGCGGTTTTTTGTTTGAAAGCTAATGTAAAAGTTTGAGTGGGCACTGTCGTAACTCCATGCTATTTCCAATCAAGAGTGGGTTTCACGCATGACATCCGTTGGAGTACAG
This sequence comes from Dendrophyllia cribrosa, assembly GCA_024195265.1. Classification (NCBI taxonomy): domain Eukaryota; kingdom Metazoa; phylum Cnidaria; class Anthozoa; order Scleractinia; family Dendrophylliidae; genus Dendrophyllia; species Dendrophyllia cribrosa. The sequence goes on along the minus strand of JAJLRJ010000009.1, from coordinate 35,149,076 downwards.
ATAGGAAGAACTTCCATACAGAAAGCAATTGGCATTATGCTAAATTATTGTTTTATTTCATTATTTTACTGTTTTACGCAGTCGGGATCGCTAGTAAAATGTAATTTAAAAAGTAAAAGTAGTAAAAGTAAATTAAAGAAGAGGTACTGTAAACGCATACTAGTGACCGTAAATGCAAATACTGTAAACTGTACTACACTAGAGTGAATTCGTATAACCCGTGTTTTATATGCTAATGAGCCGCATTATATTCTAATGAGCGAAAATAGGCGAAATCATTGTCTTATAGATTGTCTCGGCGCATTTTTGATCGATCGACGGACGGATAGAACAGTAAAAGGTTCATTCTGCCTGCTGCATTCTTGTACGTTCTATCAACGTAACGTGTGACGTAAGGTTCAAATTTGGGTTCAGGTCAACACCCAAGTACTTGTATGCAAACTATTGTTGATGCGTGTTCCGTTAACAAATATATTAAGCTCCTTTCCTTGAAGATTGATTCTTTTTGCAGTTCCGAATAGCATAGTCTCAGTCTTGCCTTTTTTGAGGTTGATGATCAGTTCGTTTTCTTTGAACCAATAACAAAGTTTGTTAATATCTTCATTAAGGCTTCTTTGGATCGTATCAACGTCTTTAGAAGAGGTATAAATTACAGGGTCATAAACATAAGTTATTTTCTTTGAAAATTGTAGCGTTGTGTGCACGTCGTTAAAATGAATTATAAATAAAACAGGTCCTAACATACTCCCCTGTGGTACACCCGTAAAAAGTGGTCGTTCTTCTGATAACACACCTTTATACAGGACAGCCTGTGATCTGCAAAAAATCAGTGAACTACTCAAGTTCTATTCCATGGATTCCGTAGAATGGGAGTTTTTTCAAAAGTCCAGAGTGATTGATTGTATCAAGTTAAAATCAAACAATGCAGTCGTAATCAGAGTTTCCGATTGCGCCTATGATTCCGTTGCTTACGATCTAATGAAAACTAGATTATCGGAGTCGTAAGCAGGCAATGGACATCGTGATTGGTTAATTCTCCTCTACTCGCGACTTCAAAAAAAGCCTTAAAAACAGCACGTTTGTCACCAGCTATGGATAATGAACAATACTAAACTAAAGCGAGAACCGATGGCGGTTTTTCGACGGATTCAGTTACGTGGTAATAACGGTTCCAGTTATTGGGCTTCTATCCCAAAAATCCATTTTACAGTTTTATTGTATCCTACCATTCAGATGGATTCTGATGAATCAACTTTTTGCCACATAAAAATGCCAGCTTCTGTGCGTCTTTGTCAGTTATTACTAATTTGGAGAGTAATGTGATAACAGATTGTTTTGGCTCGATCCACCGCTATCCACTGCTATCCAAAGTGCTGTTTTCTTAATAAATGATTTTCTTATCAAAACAGGGTTTGGGGTGCGCTTTTCAATCTGCGGGACACTCGCTAGCTGCGGGACGGCCGGGATTTGCTACAGCAAATAAAATTTCAGAGACTAATAGAACAGACAGAACTCTCCCAGCAATTACTCTTTACTGTCAGGAAAAAAACCAAGGACCTTTTTACAATGCACTTCTACTTATAGGAGCGCAGGAAATGCTGACGGATAAGGTAACATCTTAAACAAGTCTTAACTAAAATTATCTATTATATTGTTTAGAATGCCGGATTGATTGTAACGGAATTCATCTCTTACAACATTTTAATGTTTTAAGACACGAATTAAAATTACTTTAAAAACGATATAGGAGTAACGCAGGTTTCAATTACAATTTAACACACAGTGTAGACCGTTTGCACGTGACGTCACGGCGGCCATATTGGTGTCCCAAAACAATGAAATGGCAGCCATATTGGTGTCCTAAACGAATCCTATGTGACTTAAAGTGCATATGAAGTAATTTTTTATTTTGTCTTTTTTTGGAGGCTATTATGTCTTTATTTCGAAATGATAAAAGAAATTTGTCAGAAAAAAATTTAAGGCCTCTTTTTTGCCGTCCAAAGTAGCACAATTTGCAGAAATCAGTGTCCCGGAGACTGGGAACGAGTTGTCGATACCATTGTGTTGATGACGTAGAAAATACTTGAGATTCGTTCTTTTGTATGCTCACAGTGTGTTTCGTTCCATTTCTTCAAAAGAATGTCAGACTGTGATGAAATTATGTCTTCTACAGAGTCTCTGTCAGACAGACAGAAAGTCGCCGAGGTCGAAGACTTCTCCTTTGCCGCCATGATACTCGTGAGTTGAAGTATTTTCTACGTCACAGCCTTGTAATACAATAGCTTTGGCCGCGCGCTCGATAGAGACACTTTCTGGCGGAAAATTCACAACTTTCAAGCCGAATAATTTCACAATAAGAAGGATCTTTTCGATAAAACCCACAAATTTAGATAAAGAAAGTAAAGCACTATCAAACTATGGAAATTCTTTTTTTACTTCATATGCACTTTAAGTTCTATTCTTATTATAACATTTCCTGTTGTTTTAGCACTCATGGCCGCCGGTCACGTGAGTAAAAACACTCTATAAAACTGACACGAAAAGTGCCGGCTATAAGTGAAGAGCAAAAAAAGTACTAGTCACGGTTAATGAACTGAAAATGGAGAGAAATAACTTCTACGCTGGGTTTTGTTTTTCTATATTTTTACACAACAAAGCAAATGAAACTAAATAACAACAATTCCTGTTAGACCGGTTTTCCGTTGAGTATTGAAAGTAATTTCGCGAATGTTTTGGTTTTGTATCATCGGCTACTCTTAAGTTTGTGATTGGCTAAAGTATCTCGCGCCACTTTCTCAACCAATCAGAAGTAACACCAAAATCAATCGTGACTTGCTCGTTCGTGTTTTTTCGCGCTTGAAGCAGGTTACATGTATTGGCTTCGAGTTCTGATTGGTTCATTGGATTGTCTACGTCTGTTTTGATTGGCCAGAGTAATTAATTTAGTTTTGGGTTTAGAGCAGTTTTCAATTGAGTGTCGAAAGTAATTACACAATTGCTTTGGTTTTGCATTGCTACGCTTTGTGATTGGCTAAAAAATCTCGCGCCACTTTCTCGACCAATCAGAAGTAAAACCAAAACCAATCGTGACTTGCTCGCACGCGTTTTCCCGCGCTTGGTGCCGCCAACATGTAATTGCTTCGAGCTCTGATTGGTTCATTGGATTGTTTACGACTGCTGTGATTGGTCAGAGTAATTACTTTGGTTTTGGTTTTACGACACTCAATTGAAAACTGCTCTATGACACTCAACTAAAACCCCATCTATCACACTAAATTTAAACAGACCAGGTCACCTCTATTTACTACACAGCTAAATGTTACGTTGCAGTTTATTTCGTCTCTGTCTTGTGCATAAAAAATATGTACATATAATATGATCAGCTGGAGTAAACTTACAAACGTCAACCGGTAACGGAAGAATGTTTTCAAATAATTATGATATTGTACAATTTGAAATGTATATAACGCGCGCTATTAGGCCATACCGTAATTAGGAAAACTGAACCTCGCGTAAACAAACGGCCACTCCAATTGGAAACTGTGAAGCATTTTTTTTATAGGATAAAGTAAAACACGCGTAGATGCGGCGAATCTTGAAAACTAGCTTTGGGAACACAATGAGTGTGTTCCGTTGACTCTATATACATAAATACAGCATGTGTTCTATTTCTTAAATGTGAACACGCACAGTACTTTTTCTAGTATTTGTACTTATTTAAATTTATACACAAAGTGCTGCAGTGACTACCAGTGGCACTTGATTTGACTTAACTCAGGCCTGAGGTGAGGACCCAAAGCATTATTAGTTCTGGCAAATAGGAAACCAGGTGGGAGCCCGTCCCTAAAAAGTTTTCGGTCTTTTAGGCCTTACAAATCTTTTTTAAACAACAAAGATCCATATACCATTTTTAGAATTTTTTTTCAAGTAGGCAAATTTAGCGATACAAAGTAATGAAGTTTATCGTCATAACATAATCGATCACATCTTCCAATGGAGAACGGAGCCGTCGTCAACGGTCTCCAAACCATTTTCACCGTTTTAGCTGCCGTCTTCGAGCACGAAGTTTTCAAGCTTACCCACGCAGGCTTCTCGATATCTATGGTGTACTGTGCTTTTAATAGTAGTGTTAGAAATAATCTTAAAAAGGCGATCAGTTTAGAGCTATGAAAAGTTAATAAACGAAATAAGAGCAATCACCAACTGAAATCAAGATTATTATCATGTTCAGTGTCGATCCTTCGTTGTTCTGTGTTTGTTTTCTCGATTTGCGGCTTGGGGAACTGCTTCTTCAAACTATTAAACGGTTTCCACGCCTCAAATCGCCGAAAATGAAATAAAGCGTGGCAAAAGAACAAAAACATGATTAACCGTAATAAATTAAAAAAAGTGTAAAAGAAATCATGGCTAAGACCACCATTCAAATGTAGAATGGTAAGCCTGTGACCCATCTCTTTACAGTTTACTCAGTCTCTACTGTAATGCTGTACTGAGAATGGGCTTCATATAGAAACCTTAAAGGGGCAGTGTGCAACCGAAAGATCGTATGTAGAATGGTAAGCCTGTGATCCATCTCTTTATAGTTTACTCAGTCCCTACTGTAATGCTGTACTGAGAATGGGCTTCATATAGAAACCTTAAAGGAGCAGTGGGCAACCGAAAGATTGAATGTAGAATGGTAAGCCTGTGACCCATCTCTTTACAGTTTTCTCAGTCTCTTCTGTAATGCTGTACTGAGAATGGGCTTCATATAGAAACCTTAAAGGGAAGTGTCCCGCCGAAAGATCAAATGTAGAATGGTTTGACTGTGACCCATCTCTTTATAGTTTACTCAGTCTCTGCTGTAATGCTGTACTCAAAATGGGCTTCATATAGAAACCTTAAAGGAGCAGTGTCCCACCGAAGATCAAATGTAGAATGGGAAGTCTGTGACCCATCTCTTTGCAGTTTATTCAGTCTCTACTGTAATGCTGTACTCAAAATGGGCTTCATATAGAAACCTTAAAGGGGCAGTGTCCTGCCGAAAGATCGAATGTAGAATGGTAAGCCTGTGACCCATCTATTTATAGTTTACTCAGTCTCTACTGTAATGCTGTATTATGGTAAGCCTGTGACCTATCTCTTTATAGTTTTCTCAGTCTCTTCTGTAATGCTGTAGAATGGTAAGCCTGTGACTCATCTCTTTATAGTTTACTCAGTCTCTACTGTAATGCTGTACTCAAAATGGGCTTCATATAGAAACCTTAATGGGGCAGTGTCCTGCCGAAAGATGGAATGTAGAATGGTAAGTCTGTGACCCATCTCTTTATAGTTTTCTCAGTCTCTACAGTAATGCTGTACTCAAAATGGGCTTCATATAGAAACATTAAAGGGGCAGTGTCCCGCCGAAAAATCGAATGTAGAATGGTTTGACTGTGACCCACCTCTTTATAGTTTACTCAGTCTCTACTGTAATGCTGTACTCAGAATGGGCTTCATATAGAAACCTTAAAGGGACAGTGTGCAACCAAAAGATCGAATGTAGAATGGTAAGCCTATGATCCATCTCTTTACAGTTTACTCAGTCTCTACTGTAATGCTGCACTCAGAATGGGCTTCATATAGAAACCTTAAAGGGCAGTGTCCCGCCGAAAGATCAAATGTAGAATGGTAACAATGTGACCCATCTCTTTATAGTTTACTCAGTCTCTACTGTAATGCTGTACTCAAAATGGGCTTCATATAGAAACATTAAAGGGGCAGTGTGCCGCCAAAAGATCGAATGTAGAATGGTAAGCCTGTGACCCATCTCTTTACAGTTTACTCAGTCTCTACTGTAATGCTGTACTCAAAATGGGCTTGATATAGAAACCTTAATTGGGCAGTGTCCCGCCGAAAGATGGAATGTAGAATGGTAAGCCTGTGACCCATCTCTTTATAGTTTCCTCAGTCTCTACTGTAATGCTGTACTCAAAATGGGCTTCATATAGAAACATTAAAGGGGCAGTGTCCCGCCGAAAAATCGAATGTAGAATGGTTTGACTGTGACCCATCTCTTTATAGTTTACTCAGTCTCTACTCAAGTGTAATGCTGTACTCAAAATGGGCTTCATATAGAAACTTTAAAGGAGCAGTGTGCCGCCGAAAGATCGAATGTTGGATGGTTTGACTGTGACCCATCTCTTTAGATCGAAATTTTCCATGTTATATTGCCAAATGCCATTAAATATACAAAAAAATTGGATAAAAAGATTCTACAGAGCAAAAACGAACCATTAGTTTGTGGATTACGTTCAGGATACGGCGTGTGTTCGTTGATTGATTCATTCTTTGGGTTTCATAGAACTTTGCTGCTTGGCGTAGATTTTGAAAGTCTTTGGCGTACGTGTAACTTCGGCTAAGATTCACACGTAGTAAATGCAGACTGGCATCTCACCCCTTACTTCGCCAGGGGATGTGGGCAACCTATCAGTCTAGCTTGATTATATCCTAAAGTTAACATAATTGCGGTATAAAATAAGAAAGCATTGTCAGACTGAGGAACTGTCATAGGCTTTCTCAGTGCATTGTTCTCAGGTTATTGTGCTCAGTTGTGGCCAGTTGAAAATGCATTTCGCAGTATGTTCAAGACAGCGTGTCGAATGTGCCTCATCTTCCAGCAATAAATCAAAGGATTTAAAGATGAATTAAGGAAAACTAACGTCAAAATATAAATTGACCACACTTCTGCAGTCAAACTTGGACTTATTCTAATGGCAACAATAATACAGCTTCTTGGCAAATAAGTAACCAAAAACACCAGATACACGTAAAAGGTACCGACCGCAGATTTCCTCAGCCTCTCAGCATTCGCCGCCGTCTCACCGTTCTGTGGTACTTGCTGTACTTGCAGTGCTTGAATTTGATTTGTATGGCGTCGTACAGCTAAATAAATCTTGTAGTTAAGGAACGTTGCAATTACGATACAAGTAACCTCAATAACAACAAAGATCACGTAAACAATATCTGTTTGACTCAACCTCCTGATCAAAGAGAGAAATGCACTGAACACCCAAATTGAGATCACTACAGCAACAACACGCCTGTAAGTCACAAGTTCCTGGTATCTGAGATGAAGATAAATGGCTAAAAATCTATCTGCACTTAGAGCCATAAGACCAAGGAATGAAGCATAAATAAATAAAGTCACCGAGGTGAGGTACACATAGGTGAAAATTGGATCGTTTTCTCCTAGTTTCATCCTCATGACAAGATATGCAATGTACAAAGGTTGGACCAGTAAACCAACACCAAGATCAGAAACAGACAGACTGAAGAGCAATGTTTTCAAAGGCTTCGGTAACGACGGAATTTTTCTCATGGCTTGAATTGTTATAATATTCAACACGACGGCAGAACAAGATAGAAAGCCGTTGAAGACGCAATTAGCGATAAGCGACCAATATAACTCTTCGGAGATTTCCATTATACCTCGTCTCTTTTTAACAGAATAGTGAATGTTGAATGTGAATGAATGTGAATGTTGATATTCTTTTTCTCCTTACCAGGTTTTAGCAGTGCAAGGAATGTTTGAATTCAGTCTGTGCTGCTGGATAAAATTATCTGGATTCTCTCTTCAAATTATCGATTTATGAAGTTTGTATCCATGACAGTACTCGTTCCTTCACTGAAAAGCCCTTTGAACCTTTTGACCACGGTTCTACACGGTTACACCATATAAAACAAATGTCTCGGAGCGTGCCTTATTTGTTTATATGATAGGCCAGAATGCACACCATTATTTAACCTCATTCAGTTGGACATCGGGAAAGTGTTGTAAGAAAATAAAAATGTAACGTTTAATTACTTATAAGAGGAAGCAATTTTAGGAAGATTAATTTAGAGTATATGCTAAGGATACACACAACCACTTAACTTCCATCCAGTTGGGAAGCAGGAAAGTGTGCTAAAAAACAAAAACCCATACCAAAACATTTCCTAAAAAGGAAACAGTTTTACACGCAGTCATTAATAATAACCTTACCCAGTAGGAGGGTGGGAATGTGTTGTCAACAGCACATGTTGCATGCTAAGATTTAATACCTTCCTAGGTCTTATTGTGCAATTTCGCCTATGGGGTCCCAAATACAAACACCAGCTTCAACAGCCCGAACCTCGATTCTTGTACTGATATAACCTGTGCATGTGTCAGTATTTCTGTGTGACAGTATTTTTTCGCGGCTTTCGCCGATAATGGCAGCTCCGCCACTAAAATTTTGCCATCGCGCGGACAATATCGCCAGCTACGCAGGATAATGGGGATTTTGAACCTGCTGGATCAGTTGACAGAGCAATTTTAATGAATTTTGACTCTTTCTTTAATTGTCGACCAACGTCGCTGAGCCAAACAGTGGGCTGTTAGCGAAAAGGGTCCACATTAGCATACACATCACCTGCAGATAACTTTATTTTCACTCGCGAAACGATGAAACAAGAAGGTTTTAAAATTGCTGTCCTTAGTGTATACGACAGTTTCTATTTTGTGAATTTTGTTCTTATGACCATCGCTAGTATCTATAAATTGAATAGTAAATGGCAATGAAACGGCTTGGAGGCATACAACGAAATCGAACCGACCTAGCAGACAATCACATTTTGCGGTTTTTTGTTTGAAAGCTAATGCAAACGTTTGAGTGAGCACTGTCGTAACTCCATGCTATTTCCAATCAAGAGTGGGTTTCATGCATGACATCCGTTGGAGTACAGATAGGAAGAACTTCCATACAGAAAGCAATTGGCATTATGCTAAATTATTGTTTTATTTCATTATTTTACTGTTTTACGCAGTCGGGATCGCTAGTAAAATGTAATTTAAAAAGTAAAAGTAGTAAAAGTAAATTAAAGAAGAGGTACTGTAAACGCATACTAGTGACCGTAAATGCAAATACTGTAAACTGTACTACACTAGAGTGAATTCGAATAACCCGTGTTTTATATGCTAATGAGCCGCGTACGATAAAACAAACGCAATAGCGAAGCGCACAATTACTAATTATAGAACTAAAACTCAGACAAACAAGCCAAAAGTGACTCTCAAGGGATTCCTAATAACGAATTTCTATTGTCAGAAATGCAAGAATAAACAAGAATAAATTATAAACTCAGACAAACATGAGTACTGACGTCATTTGTGCGCTTTGCTATTGAGACGGCTGACTTTTTATTTGTTATCAAATTAATTAAAATCTCACAGAAGCATTGCTAAGCGTATGCAAATTTAAACCAAGAGGTAACAATTCAAGCATTTCAGTAACAGCCTGTAAAAAACGAAACAAAGGACTATAAACATGTCAGAGCTTAATTTGTGATTTTAGTCTAGTGTTTATATTCAAACTCCAGCAAAGGAAAACGAAAACTGAACCATAAGATTAAACTAAACCGTAATATATGTTTTTGTTTTCTTCAGTTTTTTTTAATCAAAGTCTGCGAAATAAACGTATTAATCGTCTATCGGCCAAAAGTGTTGCCAGCGGGATCGCTAGTAAAATACAATTTAAAAAGTAAAAGTATTGAAAGTAAATTAAAGAAGAGGTACTGTAAATGCATACTAGTGACCGTAAATGCAAATACTGTAAACTGTACTATAGGTGGTTTGCAATCAATCTCTAGAGACATAGATAACAATAGTGAAACGAACAAATGCTGGTGGACGAACAAAAGGAGCTAAAGAGAGAACTGTTGTTTATGTCCACCAGCATGGCGGCGATGACGTAACATGAAAACCACCTATACTGTACTGAATGTACGAGAATTAAAGTCATTTGTTTGGGGTTTTCGACCACACGTCTATTGTTTTATTGTACACAGCTCATTAGAATATAACGCGGCTCATTAGCATATAAAACACGGGTTATACGAATTCACTCTAACAAAACTATAAAAGTTTCATAAATTAGTTAAAGTGTTCACTTAATGCTTTCTTGAATAAAAATCTAGAAGTTAAGGACCTAAGTTCAAATAGCAGTTCGTTGAAAGTCTTGTCTCCTTGATAGTAAAAGCTCTTTTTAATTTTTTTCATTTATTCCATTTATTTATTTCTCCAAACCTTTGCAGATGATAACACAGAATTGAATATAAGGTGAAAAAAGTAAATAAAAAAATATAAAATTTTCAAGGAAAGAAAACGTACAGTACAAAATTACACCACTTAAATTAAGTCACATTGTATATAGGAAGGAGGGGAGAGGTGCACGTCTAGATAAACTAATATTGTGCCCCTTAAGTTACGTCAGTATAACAAAAAATTGTAATTTTTTAGTAAAAAAGTAAAGGAAAACTGATAAAAATAGCTCGGTAAATTATCAAAGAGATGATGTTTCATTAGTATTGAGCAAGGTACCAGCGTAAAAGTGCTTTTCTTTTCAAAAGCTCTTGTTTCCAAATTCTAGACGAACATTAGGTAGTTTCACTAATAAACCATTGTTTCTTGTGGTCTTGGAATTAAGTGATCTTTCAAAGTAGGTCTTACAGGGGTGCAAACATTATTCTGAAGACAGTCAAAGACAAACTGACTACTTTTGCGCTTAATTAAGTTTTTTTCTGCTGATGGAAGTTTTAAATTACTGTTACCAATGATTTTCAAACTTCGCTGTTCAATGTTCTTTATCAGACTTTTTCGAGTTTCTGACCAGCCAAATCCAAGGGATCCGCAGTATATAAAAATAGGCGAAATCATAGTCTTATAGATTGTCTCGGCGCATTTTTGATCGATCGACGGACGGATATAACAGTAAAAGGTTCATTCTGCCTGCTGCATTCTTGTACGTTCTATCAACGTGTGATGTAAGGTTCAAATTTGGATTCAGGTCAACACCCAAGTACTTGTATGCAAACTATCGTTGATGCGTGTTCCGTTAACAAATATATTAAGCTCCTTTCCTTGAAGAAAGATTACTTTTGCAGTTTCTAATAGCATAGTCTCAGTCTTGCCTTTTTTGAGGTTGATGATCAGTTCGTTTTCTTTGAACCAATGACAAAGTTTGTTAATATCTTCATTAAGGCTTCTTTGGATCGTATCAACGTCTTTCGAAGAGGTATAAATTACAGGGTCATAAACATAAGTGATTTTCTTTGAAAATTGTAGCGGTGTGTACACGTCGTTAAAATGAATTATAAATAAAACAGGTCCTAACATACTCCCCTGTGGTACACCCGTAAAAAGTGGTCGTGCTTCTGATAACACACCTTTATACAGGACAGCCTGTGATCTGCAAAAAATCAGTGAACTACTCAAGTTCTATTCCATGGATTCCGTAGAATGGGAGTTTTTTCAAAAGTCCAGAGTGATTGATTGTATCAAGTTAAAATCAAACAACACAGTCGTAATCAGAGTTTCCGATTGCACCTATGATTCCGTTGCTTACGATCTAATGAAAACTAGATTATCGGAGTCGTAAGCAGGCAATGGACATGGTGATTGGTTAATTCTCCTCTACTCGCGACTTCAAAAAAAGCCTTAAAAACAGCACGTTTGTCACCAGCTATGGATAATGAACAATACTAAACTAAAGCGAGAACCGATGGCGGTTTTTCGACGGATTCAGTTACGTGGTAATAACGGTTCCAGTTATTGCGCTTCTATCCCAAAAATCCATTTTACAGTTTTATTGCATCCTACTATTTAGATGGATTGTGATGAATCAACTTTTTGCCACATAAAAATGCCAGCTTCTGTGCGTTTTTGTCAATTATTACTAATTTGGAGCAATGTGAAAACAGATTTTTTTGGCTCGATCCACCGCTATCCACTGCTATCCAAAGTGTTGTTTTCTTAATAAACGATTTTCTTATCAAAACAGGGTTTGGGGTGGGCTTTTCAATCTGCGGGACACTCGCTAGCTGCGGGACGGCCGGGATTTGCTACAGCAAATAAAATTTCAGAGACTAATATAACAGACAGAACTCTCCCAGCAATTACTCTTTACTGTCAGAATAAAAACCAAAGGACCTTTTTACAATGCACTTCTACTTATAGGAGCGCAGGAAATGCTGACGGATAAGGTAACATCTTAAACAAGTCTTAACTAAAATTATCTATTATATCGTTTAGAATGCCGGATTCATTGTAACGGAATTCATCTCTTACAACATTTTAATGTTTTAAGACACGAATTAAAATTACTTTAAAAATGATATAGGAGTAACGCAGGTTTCAATTACAATTTAACACACAGTGTAGACCGTTTGCACGTGACGTCACGGCGGCCATATTGGTCTCCCAAAACAATGAAATGGCAGCCATATTGGTGTCCTAAACGAATCCCATGTGACTTAAGCTCTATTCTTATTCAAACATTTCCTATTGTTTTAGCACTCATGGCCGCCGGTCACGTGAGTAAAAACACTCTATAAAACTGACACGAAAAGTTCCGGCTATAAGTGAAGAGCAAAAAAAGTACTAGTCACGGTTAATGAACTGAAAATGGAGAAAAATAACTTCTACGCTGTTTTTTTTTTTATATTTTTACACAGTAAAGCAAATGAAACTAATTAACAATAATGCCCGTTACACCGGTTTTCCGTTGAGTATGGAAAGTAATTTCGCGAATGCTTTGGTTTTGTATTATCGGCTACTCTTAAGTTTGTGATTGGCTAAAGTATCTCGCGCCACTTTCTCAACCAATCAGAAGTAACACCAATACCAATCGTGACTTGCTCGTACGGTTTTTCCGCGCTTGAAGCAGGTACGTGTATTTGCTTCGAGTTCTGATTGGTTCATTGGATTGTCTACGTCTGTTTTGATTGCGCCAAAGTAATTACTTTAGTTTTGGGTTTATGACACTCAACTAAAAACCAATCTATCACACTAAATTTAATCAGACCAGATCACCTCTATTTAGTACACAGCTAAATGCAGTTAAGTAATAGTTTATTTCGTATCCAGCTTGTGTATAAAAAATATGTACATATAATATGAGCAGCTGGAGTAAACCTACAATCGTCAACCGGCAACGAAAGAATGTTTTCAAATAATTATGATGTTGTACAATTTGAAATGTATATAACGCGCGCCATTAGGCCATACCGTAATTAGGAAAACTGAACCTCGCGTAAACAAACGGCCACTCCAATTGGAAACAGAAAAGCATTTTTTTTATAGGATAAAGTAAAACACGCGCAGATGCGGCAAATCTTGAAATGTAGCTTTGGGAACACAATAAGTGTGTTCCGTTGACTCTATATACATAAATACAGCATGTGTTCTATTTCTTAAATGTGAACACGCACAGTACTTTTTCTAGTATTTGTACTTATTTAAATTTATACACAAAGTGCTGCAGTGACTACCAGTGGCACTTGATTTGACTTAACTCAGGCCTGAGGTGAGGACCCAAAGCATTATTAGTTCTGGCAAATAGGAAACCAGGTGGGAGCCCGTCCCTAAAAAGTTTTCGGTCTTTTAGGCCTTACAAATCTTTTTTAAACAACAAAGATCCATATACCATTTTTAGAATTTTTTTTCAAGTAGGCAAATTTAGCGATACAAAGTAATGAAGTTTATCGTCATAACATAATCGATCACATCTTCCAATGGAGAACGGAACCGTCGTCAACGGTCTCCAAACCATTTTCACCGTTTTAGCTGCCGTCTTCGAGCACGAAGTTTTCAAGCTTACCCACGCAGGCTTCTCGATATCTATGGTGTACTGTGCTTTTAATAGTAGTGTTAGAAATAATCTTAAAAAGGCGATCAGTTTAGAGCTATGAAAAGTTAATAAACGAAATAAGAGCAATCACCAACTGAAATCAAGATTATTATCATGTTCAGTGTCGATCCTTCGTTGTTCTGTGTTTGTTTTATCGATTTGCGGCTTGGGGAACTGCTTCTTCAAACTATTGAACGGTTTCCACGCCTCAAATCGCCGAAAACGAAATAAAGCGTGGCAAAAGAACAAAAACATGGTTAACCGTAATAAATTAAAAAAAGTGTAAAAGAAATCATGGCTAAGACCACCATTCAAATGTAGAATGGTAAGCCTGTGATCCATCTCTTTACAGTTTACTCAGTCTCTACTGTAATGCTGTACTGAGAATGGGCTTCATATAGAAACCTTAAAGGGGCAGTGTGCAACCGAAAGATCGTATGTAGAATGGTAAGCCTGTGATCCATCTCTTTATAGTTTACTCAGTCCCTACTGTAATGCTGTACTGAGAATGGGCTTCATATAGAAACCTTAAAGGGGCAGTGTGCAACCGAAAGATTGAATGTAGAATGGTAAGCCTGTGACCCATCTCTTTACAGTTTTCTCAGTCTCTTCTGTAATGCTGTACTGAGAATGGGCTTCATATAGAAACCTTAAAGGGAAGTGTCCCGCCGAAAGATCAAATGTAGAATGGTTTGACTGTGACCCATCTCTTTATAGTTTACTCAGTCTCTGCTGTAATGCTGTACTTAAAATGGGCTTCATATAGAAACCTTAAAGGAGCAGTGTCCCACCGAAGATCAAATGTAGAATGGGAAGTCTTTGACCCATCTCTTTGCAGTTTATTCAGTCTCTACTGTAATGCTGTACTCAAAATGGGCTTCATATAGAAACCTTAAAGGGGCAGTGTCCTGCCGAAAGATCGAATGTAGAATGGTAAGCCTGTGACCCATCCATTTATAGTTTACTCAGTCTCTACTGTAATGCTGTATTATGGTAAGCCTGTGACCTATCTCTTTATAGTTTTCTCAGTCTCTTCTGTAATGCTGTAGAATGGTAAGCCTGTGACTCATCTCTTTATAGTTTACTCAGTCTCTACTGTAATGCTGTACTCAAAATGGGCTTCATATAGAAACCTTAATGGGGCAGTGTCCTGCCGAAAGATGGAATGTAGAATGGTAAGTCTGTGACCCATCTCTTTATAGTTTTCTCAGTCTCTACTGTAATGCTGTACTCAAACTGGGCTTCATATAGAAACATTAAAGGGGCAGTGTCCCGCCGAAAAATCGAATGTAGAATGGTTTGACTGTGACCCACCTCTTTATAGTTTACTCAGTCTCTACTGTAATGCTGTACTCAGAATGGGCTTCATATAGAAACCTTAAAGGGACAGTGTGCAACCAAAAGATCGAATGTAGAATGGTAAGCCTATGATCCATCTCTTTACAGTTTACTCAGTCTCTACTGTAATGCTGCACTCAGAATGGGCTTCATATAGAAACCTTAAAGGGCAGTGTCCCGCCGAAAGATCAAATGTAGAATGGTAAGAATGTGACCCATCTCTTTATAGTTTACTCAGTCTCTACTGTAATGCTGTACTCAAAATGGGCTTCATATAGAAACATTAAAGGGGCAGTGTGCCGCCAAAAGATCGAATGTAGAATGGTAAGCCTGTGACCCATCTCTTTACAGTTTACTCAGTCTCTACTGTAATGCTGTACTCAAAATGGGCTTGATATAGAAACCTTAATTGGGCAGTGTCCCGCCGAAAGATGGAATGTAGAATGGTAAGCCTGTGACCCATCTCTTTATAGTTTCCTCAGTCTCTACTGTAATGCTGTACTCAAAATGGGCTTCATATAGAAACATTAAAGGGGCAGTGTCCCGCCGAAAAATCGAATGTAGAATGGTTTGACTGTGACCCATCTCTTTATAGTTTACTCAGTCTCTACTCAAGTGTAATGCTGTACTCAAAATGGGCTTCATATAGAAACTTTAAAGGAGCAGTGTGCCGCCGAAAGATCGAATGTTGGATGGTTTGACTGTGACCCATCTCTTTAGATCGAAATTTTCCATGTTATATTGCCAAATGCCATTAAATATACAAAAAAATTGGATAAAAAGATTCTACAGAGCAAAAACGAACCATTAGTTTGTGGATTACGTTCAGGATACGGCGTGTGTTCGTTGATTGATAAATTCTTTGGGTTTCATAGAACTTTGCTGCTTGGCGTAGATTTTGAAAGTCTTTGGCGTACGTGTAACTTCGGCTACGATTCACACGTAGTAAATGCAGACTGGCATCTCACCCCTTACTTCGCCAGGGGATGTGGGCAACCTATCAGTCTAGCTTGATTATATCCTAAAGTTAACATAATTGCGGTATAAAATAAGAAAGCATTGCCAGACTGAGGAACTGTCATAGGCTTTCTCAGTGCATTGTTCTCAGGTTATTGTGCTCAGTTGTGGCCAGTTGAAAATGCATTTCGCAGTATGTTCAAGACAGCGTGTCGAATGTGCCTCATCTTCCAGCAATAAATCAAAGGATTTAAAGATGAATTAAGGAAAACTAACGTCAAAATATAAATTGACCACACTTCTGCAGTCAAACTTGGACTTATTCTAATGGCAACAATAATACAGCTTCTTGGCAAATAAGTAACCAAAAACACCAGATACACGTAAAAGGTACCGACCGCAGATTTCCTCAGCCTCTCAGCATTCGCCGCCGTCTCACCGTTCTGTGGTACTTGCTGTACTTGCAGTGCTTGAATTTGATTTGTATGGCGTCGTACAGCTAAATAAATCTTGTAGTTAAGGAACGTTGCAATTACGATACAAGTAACCTCAATAACAACAAAGAACACGTAAACGATATCTGTTTGACTCAACCTCCTGATCAAAGAGAGAAATGTACTGAACACCCAAATTGAGATCACTACAGCAACAACACGCCTGTAAGTCACAAGTTCCTGGTATCTGAGATGAAGATGAATGGCTAAAAATCTATCTGCACTTAGAGCCATAAGACCAAGGAATGAAGCATAAATAAATAAAGTCACCGAGGTGAGGTACACATAGGTGAAAATTGGATCGTTTTCTCCTGGTTTCATCCTCATGACAAGATATGCAATGTACAAAGGTTGGACCAGTAAACCAACACCAAGATCAGAAACAGACAGACTGAAGAGCAATGTTTTCAAAGGCTTCGGTAACGACGGAATTTTTCTCATGGCTTGAATTGTTATAATATTCAACACGACGGCAGAACAAGATAGAAAGCCGTTGAAGACGCAATTAGCGATAAGCGACCAATATAACTCTTCGGAGATTTCCATTATACCTCGTCTCTTTTTAACAGAATAGTGAATGTTGAATGTGAATGAATGTGAATGTTGATATCCTTTTTCTCCTTACCAGGTTTTAGCAGTGCAAGGAATGTTTAAATTCAGTCTGTGCTGCTGGATAAAATTATCTGGATTCTCTCTTCAAATTATCGATTTATGAAGTTTGTATCCATGACAGTACTCGCTCCTTCACTGAAAAGCCCTTTGAACCTTTTGACCACGGTTCTACACGGTTACACCATATAAAACAAATGTCTCGGAGCGTGCCTTATTTGTTTATATGATAGGCCAGAATGCACACCATTATTTAACCTCATTCAGTTGGACATCGGGAAAGTGTTGTAAGAAAATAAAAATGTAACGTTTAATTACTTATAAGAGGAAGCAATTTTAGGAAGATTAATTTAGAGTATATGCTAAGGATACACACAACCACTTAATTTCCATCCAGTTGGGAAGCAGGAAAGTGTGCTAAAAAACAAAAACCCACATCAAAACATTTCCTAAAAAGGAAACAGTTTTACACGCAGTCATTAATAATAACCTTACCCAGTAGGAGGGTGGGAATGTGTTGTCAACAACACATGTTGCATGCTAAGATTTAATACCTTCTTAGGTCTTATTGTGCAATTTCGCCTATGGGGTCCCAAATACAAACACCAGCTTCAACAGCCCGAACCTCGATTCTTGTACTGATATAACCTGTGCATGTGTCAGTATTTCTGTGTGACAGTATTTTTTCGCGGCTTTCGCCGATAATGGCAGCTCCGCCACTAAACTTTTGCCATCGCGCGGACAATATCGCCAGCTACGCAGGATAATGGGGATTTTGAACCTGCTGGATCAGTTGACAGAGCAATTTTAATGAATTTTGACTCTTTCATCGAAAATGGTGTTAATTGTCGACCAACGTCGCTGAGCCAAACAGTGGGCTGTTGGCGAAAAGGGTCCACATTAGCATACACATCACCTGCAGATAACTTTATTTTCACTCGCGAAACGATGAAACAAGAAGGTTTTAAAATTGCTGTCCTTACTGTATACGACAGTTTCTATTTTGTGAATTTTGTTCTTATGACCATCGCTAGTATCTATAAATTGAATAGTAAATGGCAATGAAACGGCTTGGAGGCATACAACGAAATCGAACCGACCTAGCAGACAATCAGATTTTGCGGTTTTTTGTTTGAAAGCTAATGTAAAAGTTTGAGTGGGCACTGTCGTAACTCCATGCTATTTCCAATCAAGAGTGGGTTTCACGCATGACATCCGTTGGAGTACAGATAGGAAGAACTTCCATACAGAAAGCAATTGGCATTATGCTAAATTATTGTTTTATTTCATTATTTTACTGTTTTACGCAGTCGGGATCGCTAGTAAAATGTAATTTAAGAGCGCCTGTCCGTAAAAATCAGACAAATTTGAAATTTTTTGGCAAGTAATAAAAATTCGATTTCTTTCATATTTTAAAGTTCGATAGATTAAGGTATAACAAAAATGACTTGATACCTTTTTCGGCCAAATATCTTTTTATTTAAAAGAAATATTCAAAAAACGAAAGTCCGTTAAAATCGTCATTTGAGGTGGAAAATTATTGCACAATTTTGACAGTCTCGCTTGTAAAAACAAGTAACGCTACAGCATTTAAAACATGAAAATCATATTTTGCAATCTTTAGTTATCTAGTAGAGTGATTTAGGGAATTATTTTGTTGTTATTTGCTTGCAAAATAATTTTATTTCGAAGACATATATTTTACTTCTTTAAAAGTACCTCGTAAACAAAACAACTTTTCACCATGTGCTAAACCTTCAAACGGATTAAGTTTCTGTTGGTTAATTTTTATAAAGATGATCTCAAGATTGCCGTAAAAATTTCTTTGGGCAAATGATTCAGAGCGACGCGAGAGCATTTCAAAGTTCGTTAAAATTAGAGTTATTTGACCTTACGAGGTCAACAATCAATTTGCGGGTCACACAAACATTTCACTTTCCACCACATGTCTTAACATAAATAAGGTTAAAGTAGCCACATAGAAAAAATGTTTTGAAATTTTCTTACCTTATTTGTTGTAGAAGACTTATCCAGAGATCATTTTCTTGCATTTTTTTCACCGTTCATCGCATGTCCTTTAGTCTTGTTTACAACGTCCGATAAACGTCGGACAACAACAACGTAATATTAAACGGTCGGGTCAGCCAATCTTTGTTAAACTTTCGACACTTTTCAGTACCACGGCATCTATTCAAAGGGCTAAGTACCTTTTGGAGCGTTCCTCGGTTTTGTAGTGCGCTAAAAGATTTGCAATGTTACTTTGAAGTACAAACCAAAACATGTCGGACGTTTGCGTTCAGTCTTTTAACAGTTATGTCACGCAATGCAGTTTTGTTTGCATTTAAGGGGGTAGGGGTGCGGATAAGGCAATTAAATTGAAACACTTTTGCAAGAGTAAAAAAACAACTGTTTAGAAATATATTTCAGCACCATTTAATTTTCTTCGTTGGTCAATATGTTCTAAAATATAATAATTGGTAGCAATAGCCTTTTGCGAGCAACGATTTTTAACTCCTCTCCCCAGTCTTGCTTTCCATATTGGATGCTTTTTTCTCGTTTCCTAAATTTACCTTCTTACCATACGAGTCGAGGTGCTCTACTTGATGGAGCTGCCCCTAAAAGATGGGTATACCAGGGCTTCCTGTGGATAGCATCATGCATGTGATCTCTTTTTCACTATAAATTTCCAGTTGCGGATCCAGCTTGCTCATAAGGAGAGGGGGTGGGAGGGGGAGTGAAAATGATTCTGAAAAAAAGTTCGGTCCCTCGAGTCTTTTTCTTCGCCAAAAAAGGGATGGAAAGGGGCCGCTTCCCTAGATCCGCCACTGAACTAAATTTGACAACTTTAGTTTACAACTACTTGATCCTTTACATTTCTAGTAAACAACGCTGCTCGACATAAAATAAGTTCGATGTCATCCCAGTCAGGTCCGGTAAATTTCAAGACAGACTTGTGAGGTCTTGTGATTAGAGATGTCCTTTGTGCGCGAAAGTAAAGGTAAATGGTCCCACGAACCACAGGTAACCCAAACTCACAGTAAGATTATTGACAAGTAGAAAACATCCAAATAAGTGCTCTTTTGAGGCTCTCTCTCGGTCAATTGAGAGACAAAGAAAACATCAGTTGCGGTGTGTAACGTTTGACAAACGTTTACATCACTAGTTACACTGTACAAATTGATATATTTTGGGGGCCGTGCATGTGGCGAATATTAGACTGATTTTCCCTTTTTCGCATAATGTTTCATGAAGACAGTATCCTTCTGATAAAAAGAAAAAAAAAAGAAAAAACAATACGAAAAAAGGACAGAAATAGCTAAATACCACAGTGAGTCAGGTAAATAGCTAGTGATACCATTTGCATTTCACACATTTCGTTTTTTTTATTTTTTTTATTTTTTTTTTTTTATGCAAAACATTTACGTAACAAGCAGATTTAAAAGGTTACAATACAAAGGAATACATGACAAGATGTTACAACAATACACTACACTAGACATTCCGAGACTGGGTTGGCATTGGCGATTTCAATTTTTGTTTATAGTCTGAAGCTGCACTAATCATTTAGTAACTCTATATAGTAGTTAACAATATATTTTAAATTATATAATACTTATGTTTTATTTTACAGAGGGGATTTTTCTAGATGAAATCTACAGTTTAATTTAACTACAAATTCCTCTAAAGATAGGTTTTTCTGTGCTAGTTTTTGGGTATAGAGGTAATATTTAGCAAAGAGGAGAGTACAGTTTAAGTTATTGGTAATCAGGTCAGTCTTGGAGGTGGAGCTCGTGCCGAAGAGAATTTCCGTTGGGGATAAGGAGAAAGAGGTGCCATTTTCTTTGTTAAACCACTTAATAACTTCCAAGAAAAACTCTTTAGACCAGTGACAATTTGAAAAAGTGTGAATAATGGAATCATTTTCGCGACAGTAAATGCAAAGCATATCATTTTTAATACCAAATAAATGCAGTTCTCTTTTTGTAACAACTATTCTGTGCAAAAGTTTGAAGTAAAATTCTCTCAGCTTGTTTTCTCTAGAAATATATTTTACACGACTAAAAAAAGAGTCAATCCGCATCATGTCTGGCTGTAAATTTCTCTCCCACTTTACGCTTGCCTTCAATACTTGCTTGTCCTTATTTATCAAAAGCCAGTAGTAATCCCTGTTTTTTAATTTAAGTAAATTTATGGTAGTATCCCGAGACAGCTGAAACTCATATTCTGAAAGAAGAATAGTTTTATCTAGGCATTTTATCCTTGCCTTAATAATGAGGGTCTGAGGTATTGCAGATACAACTTGCATGTATGTTAGGAAATTACAACTGATTTTGTATTTTCGGATGAACTCAGCGTACGGGAGAATTTTTCCATCCGCCTTCAACAGATCGTGGATAAAAATAATATTACTACTGAACCAGCTCCGATAAAAGATAGTTTGACTGTTAATTCGAATTTCTTTGTTATTAAATAGAATCAATTCCTGATCGGATTCTAGATTATAAAATGCTTTAAGTTCAGAGAAATATAGTAAGATCTGCTTGTAGAAGTTCGGGAATTTTGCCTGCTCGAGGAACTTTTCATCATAGTTACAGTGCAACAGGAATTTTAAGCCACCACATTTATCAAAATAATAGTTTGGTATAACCTTCCAGGATTCACTGCCCATTTGGTCGTTTATTAAAAATCTCGAGATCCATGCCAATTTGAGTGATTTGGACATAGTTTCTATGCTAGGCGCACGTAGACCTCCATTGTCGTAGTCTTGAAACATGACGTTACGATTGATTTTGTCTTTCTTGTTTTTCCATATAAATTTAAATATCATAGAATTAACATCTTGAATGCATTTTTTAGGGATATCAAGAATCGAAGTAGAATGAACCAGCTGCGAAATGCCAAGGCTTTTAGTTATAAGACATCTTCCAAATAGTGTAAGGTTTCGGGACTGCCAGATGCCATGAATAGTATCTATTTTTTGAATTTTTTCTTTAAAATTGTATTGGTCATTTTTTTTTTCATCATAGGATATAAATATCCCTAAGGCTCTTATCGGCTCTTTTGGCCATTTGAATCCGAAAGGTGTTTCTTTGCAATACCTCCAGGGTCCCAACCACATTGCTTTTGTTTTTGATGGATTTAGTCGCAAACCTGATAGGTCACCGAAGTCATTCAATCGTACAATAGCTTTTTGCACGGTGTTCGTGTCCTTGCAAAAGAGAGTGGTATCATCAGCGAATTGGCCTATTTTAAATTCTATCCGAAAGATAGTTATACCATGTATTTCCTTGTCTTGTCTAATCTTACAAGCTAGTAACTAGTAGTAGCTAGTAACACATTTCGTTTATACTTTATACCGTGCAACGGCGAATGAATAATCTTTCCGGAGTGAAGGCGCTTAAATGTGCTAACGTAACTGAAAAGACTTTGTATTTTTTTTTTCTCCGCTGCAAGAGTTTCAGACATAGATTCGGTGTTTTCAAGCTCTTTAGCCCTACCCCTACCCCTACCGCGCTAAAATGCCGAAGAACAGCTGCATTGCGTGACGACACAAATAACTGCCGTCACGATCACGGCTTAAACGGCCCGACATGTTTGTTCATTCAGTACTTCTCAAGCAGTGATTAGATTTATCTATCCGTTAACTTCAAACCGAAGAACATTCGACAATGCTATAGCCTTTAAATAAGATGCCATAATGCTGAAATGTGTCGAAAGTTTAACAGAGTTTTGCGTGCGACCTTGCATGGCAGTCCGCGGCCGGCGTGCATCGGACGTTATAAATTAAAAATACGATGAACAAAAAAGAAGGGATTTATACACAAAAATGGTCTCTGAATCTGTCTTCTACCGCAAATGAGGTAAGGAAATTTCAATGTTTTTTTAATGTGGCTATTTTAATTTCATAATGGGTTAACACAGAAGCAGAAGTTGGAATATTTGTGTGACCCGCAAATTGATTGTTGACCTCGTAAGGTCAAATAACTCTTAATTTTAACGAACTTTGAAATGCTCTCGCGTCGCTCTGAATCATTTGCCCAAAGAAATTTTTACGGCAATCTTGAGATCATCTTTATAAAAATTAACCAACAAAAACTTAATCCGTTTGAAGGTTTAGCACATGGTGAAAAATTGTTTTGTTTACGAGGTACTTTTAAAGAAGTAAAATGTATGTCTTCGAAATAAAATTATTTTGCACGCAAAGAACAACATAATAATTCCATAAATCACTCTTCTAGATATCTAAAGATTGCAAAATACGATTTTCGTGTTTTAAATGCCGTAGCGCTACTTGTTTTTGTAAGCGAGACTGTCAAAGTTGTGCAATAATTTTCCGCCTTAAATGGCGATTTTAACGGAATTTCGTTTTCTGTATTTTTCTTTAAAATAAAAAGATATTTGGCCGAAAAAGGTATCCAGTGATTTTTGTTATACCTTAATCTATCTAACGTTAAAATATCAAAAGAATCCAATTTTATCACTTGCCGCGATATGTTTGGTTTTTACAGACAGGCGCTCTTAAAAAGTAAAAGTAGTAAAAGTAAATTAAAGAAGAGGTACTGTAAACGCATACTAGTGACCGTAAATGCAAATACTGTAAACTGTACTACACTAGAGTGAATTCGTATAACCCGTGTTTTATATGCTAATGAGCCGCATTATATTCTAATTAGCTGTGTACAATAAAACAATAAACGCAATTGAGACGGCTGACTTTTTATTTGTTATCAAATTAATTAAAATCTCACAGAAGCATTGCTAAGCGTATGCAAATTCAAACCAAGAGGTAACAATTCAAGCATTTCAGTAACAGCCTGTAAAAAACGAAACAAAGGACTATAAACATGTCAGAGCTTAATTTGTGATTTTAGTCTAGTGTTTTATATTCAAACTCCAGCAAAGGAAAACGAAAACTGAACCATAAGATTAAACTAAACCGTAATATATGTTTTTGTTTTCTTCTGTTTTTTGTTTAATCAAAGTCTGCGAAATAAACGTATTAATCGTCTATCGGCCAAAAGTGTTGCCAGCGGGATCGCTAGTAAAATACAATTTAAAAAGTAAAAGTATTGAAAGTAAATTAAAGAAGAGGTACTGTAAATGCATACTAGTGACCGTAAATGCAAATACTGTAAACTGTACTATAGGTGGTTTGCAATCAATCTCTAGAGACATAGATAACAATAGTGAAACGAACAAATGCTGGTGGACGAACAAAAGGAGCTAATGAGAGAACTATTGTTTATGTCCACCAGCATGGCGGCGATGACGTAACATGAAAACCACCTATACTGTACTGAATGTACGAGAATTAAAGTCATTTGTTTGGGGTTTTCGACCACACGTCTATTGTTTTATTGTACACAGCTCATTAGAATATAACGCGGCTCATTAGCATATAAAACACGGGTTATACGAATTCACTCTAATAAAACTATAAAAGTTCCATAAATTAGTTAGAGTGTTCACTTAATGCTTTCTTGAATAAAAATCTAGAAGTTAAGGACCTAATTTTAAATAGCAGTTCGTTGAAAGTCTTGCGGGCTCCTTGATAGTAAAAGCTCTTTTTTTTTCATTTATTTCATTTATTTATTTCTCCAAACCTTAGCAGATGATAATACAGAATTGAATATAAGGTTAAAAAAAAAAACAATTAAAAATTTTCAAGGAAAGAAAACGTACAGTACAAAATTACACCACTTAAATTAAGTCGCATTGTATATAGGAAAAAGGGGAGAGGAGCACGTCTAGATAAACTAATATTGTGCCCTTTAAGTTACGTCAGTATAACAAAAAAATTGTAATTTTTTAGTAAAAAAAAGTAAAGGAAAACTGATAAAAATAGCTCGGTAAATTATCAAAGAGATGATGTTTCATTAGTATTGAGCAAGGTACCAGCGTAAAAGTGCTTTTCTTTTCAAAAGCTCTTGTTTCCAAATTCTAGACGAACATTAGGTAGTTTCACTAATAAACCATTGTTTCTTGTGGTCTTGGAATTAAGTGATCTTTCAAAGTAGGTCTTACAGGGGTGCAAACATTATTCTGAAGACAGTCAAAGACAAACTGACTACTTTTGCGCTTAATTAAGTTTTCTGCTGATAGAAGTTTTAAATTACTGTTCCATTGATTTTCAAACTTCGCTGTTCAATGTTCTTTATCAGACTTTTTCGAATGTCTGACGAGCCAAATCCAAGTGATCCGCAGTATATGAAAATAGGCAAAATCATAGCGGAGCACTCGCCGGGCCGAAGGCCCGGCTGCGCAGCCCCATACTCATAGAACCCATGCCCGTCATTTTTCATGGTCATGGCCAGCGGAATGTTTCGCGGGCGGCGTCTGTTACATGTGTGTCCGTGTGTCCGAGCGTCGCGCAAAAACAAGCGCGAATGACGCCACACGCGCGGCTACACAGTCGTCAGCTCGGTAAACACTTTAAAAGTTGGATCTTTCGCAGTGTTTATCAATCTGTGATTGACTTTTTGTTAGTGTTCTCGTTAGTTTTGGAGAATTGTTTATAAACGTGTAGCTTAAATTCGGTCGTATTAATTTCTTGAATTTCATCGAAGACACGGCTCGGCCTCGATGCGCTATAATTTAAAATGGTATGCGTTTTGCTTTTTAAACATAAAGTAATGGAGATTTCAATAAAATTTTTCGAAAGAAGATTGTGCTGTCCATTTTTATGTGTTTGTTCATTCATTACATAGATTGAAAAGCGATTTTATGAAAACAAAACAAGACTTAGATTTTATACTCGCGTCGCCTTAATCAAATATGTTTGTGTATTTTTGCATTTTTGATTTCCAAATCAGTTTCTCGGGCATTTTTTGACAAGCAAGAACTGTATTTTATTCGGAAAATAGTCGTAATAGTTATTCTAGACAGAGAAATAGTTGTTTTTGTGAACTTTTGTACGGTCTAAATGTACTGTGCAGACGGTCGGGTAATAAGCTTACTGTTTTTGAGAATTGCTAAAATTGAAAAATAGCCCGGTCGTCAATCTTAATTCTTGTGCTTCCGACCTTTCACCTAAGTTAAGTTTCATCTTAGTTAAGCTTGTTCAGAGGGTCTTCAGAGGGCAACGCTGTTAGGCCAAGCCTAACTATATATATTATGTTCTATCAACGTGTGATGTAAGGGTCAAATTTGGGTTCAGGTCAACGCCCAAGTACTTGTAGGCAAACGTATTGTTGATGCGTGTTCCGTTAACAAATATATTAAGCTCCTTTCCTTGAAGATTGATTCTTTTTGCAGTTCCGAATAGCATAGTCTCAGTCTTACATTTTTTGGAGGTTGATGATCAGTTCGTTTTCTTTGAACCAATGACAAAGTTTGTTAATATCTTCATTGAGGCTTCTTTGGATCGTATCAACGTCTTTAGAAGAGGTATAAATTACAGAGTCATCAGTGATTATCTTTGAAAATTGTAGCGGTGTGTGCACGTCGTTAAAATGAATTATAAATAAAACAGGTCCTAAGATACTCCCGTATGGTACACCCGTAAAAAGTGGTTGTGTTCTGCAAAAATGGTAATCAGCCACTAAAGTTCTATTCCATGGATTACGTAGAATGGGAGTTTTTTCAGAAGTCCAGCGTGATTGATTGTATCAATATGCAAGTTAAAATCAAACAACGCAGTCGTAATCAGAGTTTCCGATTGCGCCTATGATTCCGTTGCTTACCATGAAAACTAGATTATCGGAGTCGTAAGCAGGCAATGGGCATCGTGATTGGTTAATTCTCCTCTACTTGCGACTTCAAAAAAGCCTTAAAAACAGCACGTTTGTCACCAGCTATGAATAATGAACATTACTAAACTATAGCGAGAACCGATGGCGGTTTTTCGACGAATTCAATTACGTGGTAATAACGGTTCCAGTTATTGGGCTTCTATCCCAAAAATCCATTTTACAGTTTTATTGTATCCTACCATTCAGATGGATTCCGATGAATCAACTTTTTGCCACATAAAAATGCCAGCTTCTGTGCGTCTTTGTCAGTTATTACTAAGTTGGAGAGTAATGTGATAACAGATTGTTTTGGCTCGATCCACCGCTATCCACTGCTATCCAAAGTGCTGTTTTCTTAATAAATGATTTTCTTATCAAAACAGGGTTTGGGGTGCGCTTTTCAATCTGCGGGACACTCGCTAGCTGCGGGACGGCCGGGATTTGCTACAGCAAATAAAATTTCAGAGACTAATAGAACAGACAGAACTCTCCCAGCAATTACTCTTTACTGTCAGGAAAAAAACCAAGGACCTTTTTACAATGCACTTCTACTTATAGGAGCGCAGGAAATGCTGACGGATAAGGTAACATCTTAAACAAGTCTTAACTAAAATTATCTATTATATTGTTTAGAATGCCGGATTGATTGTAACGGAATTCATCTCTTACAACATTTTAATGTTTTAAGACACGAATTAAAATTACTTTAAAAACGATATAGGAGTAACGCAGGTTTCAATTACAATTTAACACACAGTGTAGACCGTTTGCACGTGACGTCACGGCGGCCATATTGTTGTCCCAAAACAATGAAATGGCAGCCATATTGATGTCCTAAACGAATCCTATGGGACTTAAGTTCTATTCTTATTCAAACATTTCCTATTGTTTTAGCACTCATGGCTTCCGGTCGCGTGGGTAAAAACACTCTATAAAACTGACACGAAAAGCAAAAAAAGTACTACAGTAAAAACCCGCAAGTAAGAACCTAGTTTTTAAGAACCTGTAAGGCTAAAATTTGCCAGTTAGACCCCCTCTATACAAGAACCTTTTTAGCCTAAAATTTAAAACAGGTTCTTATTTTTAAAATGTACATGGTATATAAAAAATGTGTACAGTACACTTGGGCAAATAAGAGTACATTGTATATAATGTTATGTTTTGTGATCAGTGCTTCAATTTTTCTTGTTAGTCATTTTAACATAAATACTTACTTGGTACGCAGATTTTATATAAGGAATAGGCTGAATACCACTAAATTCTACTAGCTACAATGCAATTTTTTTCTTCAGAAAATTAGAACCTATTTAAGAACCTAAATAGCCTAAAGTTGTGCTAATTACCATTTATCTAAGAACCTGTTTAGGCTAACTTGAGAAAATGCAGGTTCTTACTTGCGGGTTTTTACTGTAGTCACGGTTAATGAACTGAAAACAGTGACAAAAAACTTCTATGCAGCTTTTTTTTTATAGATATTTATACACAGCAAAGCAAATGAAACTAAATAACAACAATTCCTGTTAGACCGGTTTTCCGTTGAGTGTGGAAAGTAATTTCGCGAATGCTTTGGTTTTGTATCATCGGCTACTCTTAAGTTCGTGATTGGCTAAAGTAACACCAAAACCAATCGTGACTTGCTCGTACGTGTTTTTTCGCGCTTGAAGCAGGTTACATGTATTTGTTTCGAGTTCTGATTGGTTCATTGGATTGTCTACGTCTGTTTTGATTGGCCAAAGTAATTACTTTAGTTTTGGGTTTATGACACTCAACTAAAACCCCATCTATCACACTAAATTTAAACAGACCAGGTCACCTCTATTTACTACACAGCTAAATGTTACGTTGCCGTTTATTTCGTCTCTGTCTTGTGCATAAAAAATATGTACATATAATATGATCAGCTGGAGTAAACTTACAAACGTCAACCGGTAACGGAAGAATGTTTTCAAATAATTATGATATTGTACAATTTGAAATGTATATAACGCGCGCTATTAGGCCATACCGTAATTAGGAAAACTGAACCTCGCGTAAACAAACGGCCACTCCAATTGGAAACTGTGAAGCATTTTTTTTTTAGGATAAAGTAAAACACGCGTAGATGCGGCGAATCTTGAAAACTAGCTTTGGGAACACAATGAGTGTGTTCCGTTGACTCTATATACATAAATACAGCATGTGTTCTATTTCTTAAATGTGAACATGCACAGCACTTTTTCTAGGATTTTTTACTTATTTAAATTTATACACAAAGTGCTGCAGTGACTACCAGTGGCACTTGATTTGACTTAACTCAGGCCTAAGGTGAAGCCCCAAAGCATTATTAGTTCTGGCAAATAGGAAACCAGGTGGGAGCCCGTCCCTAAAACGTTTTCGGTCTTTCAGGCCTTACAAATCTTTTTAAAACAACAAAGATCCGTATACCATTTTTAGAATTTTTTTTTCAAGTAGGCAAATTTAGCGATACAAAGTAATGAAGTTTATCGTCATAACATAATCGATCACATCTTCCAATGGAGAACGAGGCCGTCGTCAACGGTCTCCAAACCATTTTCACCGTTTTAGCTGCCGCCTTCGAGCACGAAGTTTTCAAGCTTATCCACGCAGGCTTCTCAATATCTATGGCGTACTGTGCTTTTAATAGTAGTGTTGGTTATCAAAATAAACTTAAAAAGGCGAAGTTTAGAGCTATGAAAAGTGAATAAACGAAATAAGATCAATCACCAACTGAAATCAAGATTATTATCATGTTCAGTGTCGATCCTTCGTTGTTCTGTGTTTGTTTTTTCGATTTGCGGCTTGGGGAACTGCTTCTTCAAACTATTAAACGGTTTGAGTTAAGCCGTTAGTTTTAAAACTTAAGGGCTCTTGAACGCCTGAAATCGTCGAAAACGAAAGAACAAAAAAATGGTTAGCCGTAATAAATTAAATAAATTGTAAAAGAAATCATAGATAAGACCACCATTCAAATGTAGAATGGTAAGCCTGTGACCCATCTCTTTATAGTTTACTCAGTCCCTACTGTAATGCAGTACTTAGAATGGGCTTCATATAGAAACCTTAAAGGGGCTGTGTGCCGCCAAAAGATCGAATGTAGAATGGTAAGCCTTTTACCCATCTCTTTATACTTTATTCAGTCCCTACTGTAATGCTGTACTGAGAATGGGCTTCATATAGAAACCTTAAAGGGGCAGTTTGCAACCGAAAGATTGAATGTAGAATGGTAAGCCTGTGACCCATCTCTTTATAGTTTACTCAGTCCCTACTGTAATGTTGTACTCAGAATGGGCTTCATATAGAAACCTTAAAGGGGCAGTGTGCAACCGAAAGATTGAATGTAGAATGGTAAGCCTGTGACCCATCTCTTTATAGTTTATTCAGTCTCTACTGTAATGCTGTACTCAAAATGGGCTTCATATAGAAACCTTAAAGGGGCAGTGTGCCGCCGAAAGATCGAATGTAGAATAGTAAGCCTGTGACTCATCTCTTTATAGTTTATTCAGTCTCTACTGTAATGCTGTACTCAAAATGGGCTTCATATAGAAACCTTAAAGAGGCAGTGTGCCGCCGAAAGATCGAATGTAGAATGGTAAGCCTGTGACTCATCTCTTTATAGTTTATTCAGTCTCTACTGTAATGCTGTACTCAAAATGGGTTTCATATAGAAACATTATAGGGGCAGTGTCCCGCCGAGAAATCGAATGTAGAATGGTTTGACTGTGACCCATCTCTTTATAGTTTACTCAGTCTCTACTGTATTGCTGTACTCAGAATGGGCTTCATATAGAAACTTTAAAGGGGGAGTGTGCCGCCGAAAGATCGAATGTAGGATGGTTTGACCTGTGACCCATCTCTTTAGATCGAAATTTTCCGTGTTATATTGCCAAATGCCATCAAATACACAAACAAAATTGGATAAAAAGATTCTACAAAGCAAAAACGAACCATTAGTTTGTGGATTACGTCCAGGATACGGCGTGTGTTCGTTGATTGATTCATTCTTTGGGTTTCATAGAACTTTGCTGCTTGGCGTAGATTTTGAAAGTCTTTGGCGTACGTGTAACTTCGGCTAAGATTCACACGTAGTAAATGCAGCCTGGCATCTCACCCCTTACTTCGCCAGGGGATGTGGGCAACCTATCAGTCTAGCTTGATTATATCTTAAAGTTGACATAATTGCGGTATAAAATAAGAAAGCATTGCCAGACTGAGGAACTGTCATAGGCTTTCTCAGTGCATTGTTCTCTGGTTATTGTGCTCAGTTGTCACCAGCTGAAAATGCATTTCGCAGTATGTTCAAGACAGCGTGTCGAATGTGCCTCATCTTCCAGCAATAAATCAAAGGATTTAAAGATGAATTAAGGAAAACCAGCGTCAAAATATAAATTGACCACACTTTTGCAGTCAAACTTGGACTTATTCTAATAGCAACAATAATACAGCTTCTTGGCACATAAGTAACCAAAAACACCAGATACACGTAAAAGGTACCGACCGCAGATTTCCTCAGCCTCTCAGCCTTCGCTGCCGTCTCACCGTTCTGTGGTACTTGCTGTACTTGCAGTGCTTGAATTTGATTTGTATGGCGTCGTACAGCTAAATAAATCTTGTAGTTAAGGAACGTTGCAATTACGATACAAGTAACCTCAATAACAACAAAGATCACGTAAACGATATCTGTTTGACTCAACCTCCTGATCAAAGAGAGAAATGCACTGAACACCCAAATTGAGATCACTACAGCAACAACACGCCTGTGAGTCACAAGTTCCTGGTATCTGAGATGAAGATGAATGGCTAAAAATCTATCTGCACTTAGAGCCATAAGACCAAGGAATGAAGCATAAATAAATAAAGTCACCGAGGTGAGGTACACATAGGTGAAAATTGGATCGTTTTCTCCTGGTTTCATCCTCATGACAAGATATGCAATGTACAAAGGTTGGACCAGTAAACCAACACCAAGATCAGAAACAGACAGACTGAAGAGCAATGTTTTTAAAGGCTTCGGTAACGACGGAATTTTTCTGATGGCTTGAATGGTTATAATGTTCAACACGACGGCAGTACAAGATAGAAAGCTGTTGAAGACGCAATTAGCGATAAGCGACCCATATAACTCCTCGGAGATTTTCATTATATATTGCTTTTTAACAGAATAGTGAATTGACAAGATATCCTTTACGGTCTTACCAGGTTTCTGCAGTTCAAGGAATGTTTGAATTCAGTCTGTGCTGTTGGATAAATTTCTCTCGGGATGCTCTTTCAGAACGCAGATGGCCAAGAAATGATGTTCCACAAATCATCGATTCATACTGAAAGTATGAATCTATGATGTTTTCCGAACCATGAGAGTGATCGCACCTTTACTGAAAGGCCCTTTGAATAAATCGTACTTCAAAACTGAGTCGCTTTTTAAACCACAGTTCAAGTGCGAGAGAACACAATACTGGATTTTGCTGCCGACTTATATTTACAATCACACCCTGCACCTGTACATGAAACAAATGTCTCCGAGTGTTTCTTTTTTGTTTATATGAAAGGCCAGGATGCATACAATCATTTCACCTCATCCAGTTAGAAAGCGGGAAAGGGTTGTAAAAAATCACACACACCTTAACATTTCCTTAAAAGGAAATAGTTTTAGGAAGTTTAATTTAGAGTACATGCTAAGGCCACACACAATCATTTATAATAACCTTTTCCAGTTGGAAAGCGGGAAAGTGTTGTCAACAAATTAACACTTGATATTTCCATAAGAGGATATAATTTTGGGAAGTTTAATTTGGAGTACATGCTCTGGAAACTTCTAGATACAATCATTAAACCCCACCTATTTCGAAAGAGGAAAAGTGCTGTAAAGACGTATACAATTTCCTCAAGAGGAAATACTTTTAAGAAGTTCAATTTGAATGCTAAGACTTAATACTTACTTGGGTGTCAATGTGCAATGTGATGTATGATCAGGCCCCAAATTCAAACACGAGCTTCCAAAATTTTATTGTTTCAAAATCCCGAAACTTGATACTTAACTGTACTGAAGTAACATGTGTGACAGCATCTGCATGGATACCTTTTTTAGCAGTTACTTTCTTTTTAATTCAGTCGAAAAATAAATTTTAGTTGTCAGTTTAGCAGATGGGTTTTTGAACCTGCTGGGTCAGTTTACAGAGCAAATTTGTTGACTTGCGAAATAGGAAAACTGTTGTAAAAAATATATTACCATTTCCTCAAAGAGGAAATACTTTTAGGAAGTTCAATTTAGGATGCATGCTAAGACTTAATACCTAATTAGGTGTCAATGTGCAATGTGGCGTATGATGAGGCTCCAAATTCAAACAAGAGCTTCCAAAATTTTATTTTTTCAAAATCCCGAAACTTAATAGTTAACTGTACTGAAGTAACATGTGTGACAGTATCTACAGGGATACATTTTTAGCAGCTACTTTCTATTTAATTCAATCGAAAAATAAATTCTAGTTGTCAGTTTGGCAGATGGGATTTTGAACCGGCTGGGTCAGTTTACAGAGCAAATTTGTTGACTTTTCACTTTTTCATCGAAAATCACAACTGTCGACCAACGTAGCCGAGCCCAACAGTGGGTGCTAGTGAAAAGGGTCTGCATTAGCATACTTATCACCTGCATATTACTAGATTTCATTCGCGAAACGATAAACCAAAAGGTTTAACTCAAAATTGATTCCCCTATTGTATGCGTCAGTTTTTATTTTGTGAATTTTGTTCGGATGACCATCACTAGTATCTTTTGAAAAATAAATAGCAATCAAAAGCTTGGAGGCATGCAACGAACCGATTGTTACAGCATTAAATGTCAAAACAAAACATGGGAGACAAGAAATGATGGACTTTTCTCAGATCACACCTTGCGGCTTTTTATTTGAAAGCTGATGCAAAAGTTTGAATGAACACTCCAATCAATGTGAAGTCTCTATAGAATGGGTATCATATGTGAGATCAGTTGGTGTACAGATCGGAAGAACTAACGCTTCCTAATCTTGTCGGCTAGGCGGAACGAATCGAGGAAAGTGTCGGTACCAAATCTGCGCCATCTTGAAACGTCACAATAGTATCCAGCATGCTTAGCGCGTCGTCTAAGCCGAACGAATCGAGAAAAGTGTCGGTACCAAATCTGCGCCATCTTGAAACGTCACAATAGTATCCAGCATCGCGTGGAAATCAGGCATCATCCTGGGAAGCTGGGGTTCCGAAATGTCACATGTGAATAATCTATTTATCTTGATTTAGTTTCGGATATTTTCCCGATGCCTAGTAAAAATACGCACTGGAAAAATTGGACGAAGGTTCTTCTCCGGACCAAGTAAGTTGTTGGGTCTCTTTGGAATCAAGCAAGAAGTTACAGATTTCTCTCGCTACCGTTCTGGTATGTTTTGAATGTTCTATCTTGATTTTGCTGTGGTTCTCTGCCTGATTTGGGAAGCTTTCACCTAAATACCGACGTCGTTCTTCGCGATGTTCTACGGTACGGTGCAATTCGCTTATGTCTTGTAGCAATAATTCACTGACCGGCCGCGCCAGGCGAACGCAGATTAACTTTACAGTGCTCGAAATTGCGCCTGTATCGGGCGCATTTGCGACTAAAGATTTCGCAGTTTTGTGACTAAAATTTGTCTAGCTAATAAAGGAATTATGTTCAACAGTCTTGTGTCTTACTTGCAACTGGTAGTTGTAACTTTATCCGAAAAATCCTGCGAAATTCACGTTGAATGTTGCGTGACTTAAACGTCGATTTCATGCTCCATCAACGCGGTGTCCAAGAACAGGCTTTCTCAGACATTTCTCATTTCCGGTTCCGGTATTAGTACATGTACTGAGGAGTATGATTTCAGAATCGGAGAAATAACCGAAATGAAATCAAGACAAATATACTATTTATATGTCGGAAAAATCTGAGAACTTTCGGAGTACACAGCACGGCAGGATTTTGCCCGATTCCACGGCGATAGCGTGAATTTGTGGGAATTTGTTTGATGACGGCCCGACGTTTTTGCCTGCGTGACATATCTCGCGACATAGCCCTTTTTAACGGTGGCTGAATTAATTCATGAAACTGAGGTACTAGGTCAAGACGAGGTGCCACGGGAAAAGGAGACGCACTATAATCTATGATTACTACTAGTTTATACTATAAACAATTTTTTATTGTTCTACCCAGTAATGCGTAAGACTCTCAAAAAGTGGATTACAAAGATTGACAGATAAAATGTGGTTTGGTCTGGTGTGTAGCACGCCTGTTCAAGTTAAGAGGGCCGTTAATTGAAGCATAACTAAGACGTAGTTTGAGAGTATCTGATAACGCTCCAGGTCTGCAAATACGTCTGTGATTTTTACCATTTTGACAATGATTACATCAAAACTGGCTCGTCCCCAGTCGCTTTTGAAACTTGAATCGGAGCGGGGGCGCGGGGAAAGACGGGAAGGGGAGAAAAAGCGAAGGGACTGGCATATCCTGCATCCAAGATGGCGGACTCTTTTCTTATTTTTCTCCTTTCCATAACCCCTGCTCGCGCTTCGCGCTTGTTCTCAAGCTTCACCCGCTCGCTTTCACACTTATTCCCAAATTCCTGATTTTTATCCCCCTTTTACATTAAGGAGAGCCTGAGTACGGAAGCCGATAAGGGCCAATCCTAAAATAATTTTCAAATCTCGAAAAAAGTTTCAAATCTAAATAATTTGTTCAAATCTTTGTCCACTATTCTTTTCCAATCCGAAAATAATTTTCCAAATCCGAAAATCGTTTTCAAATCCCGAAGAGTTTTTGAAATCCGAAAATGTTTTCCAAATCCGAATATATTTTTCCAAATCCGAAAATGTTTTCCAAATCTGAAAATAATTTTCCAAATCCGAAAATCGTTTACAAATCCCAGAAAGTTTATCCAATCCGAAAATCGTTTTCAAATCCGAAAATGTTTTTCAAATCTGAAAATAATTTTCCAAATCCGAAAATCGTTTACAAATCCCAAAAAGTTTATCCAATCCGAAAATCATTTTTAAATCCCTAAAACTTTTTCAAATCCGAAAATATTCTCCAAATCCGAAAATGTTTTCCAACCGGAAAACGTTTTTAAATCGGTCAGTATAAAATATGGACTGCGGACTACGGACTACGGACTGCAGACTGCGGACTACGGACTACGGACTGCGGACTACGGACTGCGGACTACGGACTGGGTATAAAACGCGGACTGAGAATCATGGACTCGGTATAAAACGCGGACTGGGTGTAAAGTAACGAGGACCGAAGCTGTGAACATAAAATATTGATTTACCTCTGTCGATAAATACGTGATTTATAATACGTGGGGGTCACGGCATGTTACTTTACAAACGTTTTCTCTTTTGATATTTGAAAAAAAAAATTCAAATAAAGTAAAGCAGAAATATTATCTTAATTCTCGCAATTTTTCTCATTTTTAATCTGCTTTATACCCTGCGAGCAGAGCCCAGTTCAAACTTTACCTGCTCTGCTCGCAGGGTATCTGCTTTACAGCGGTTCATAAATAAAGGTCTATATTTCACAAAATGCTGGTAGACAATTAACTCTGATTAAATCCGTAGCAACACTTTTCTGGATATTACTGATAATGGCAACGATATGAACTATTTTTCAAATTTGCGAAAAGTTATCGGGCCCTGAAAGCCAATGTTTACAATGCGCAATGTTTACATTAAAGATTAAAATTTTGTTGGTTTTGAAAGCTAAGTCGGGCTGGTTTGAGGGTTAAACAATACTTCAACCTTCTATAGATTCTGATTTTAAATTGCAGTTCCGGGCCCGAAAAGTTATCGGGACTTTCGAGAAACGGGCCCCTGGGACTACAGAACAGCAAAATGTACTGCCTCGCAAATTTGAAAATATTTCATATCGTTGCCATTATCAGTAATATCCAGAAACGTGTTGCTGCGCATTTTATCAGAGTTAATTGTCTACCAGCATTTTTTGAAATGTGACCTTTATTTATGAACCGCTGTAAAGAAGATACCCTGCGACCCCTACGTATTAAAAATCTACGTATTTATCGACAGAGGTAAATCATTATTTTATGTTCACAGCTTCGGTCCTCGTTATTTTACACCCAGTCTGCGTTTTATACCGATTCCATGATTCTCAATCCACGTTTTATGCCCTAGTCCATGTTTTATACCCAGTCCGTAGTCCGCAGTCCGTAGTCCGCAGTCCTCAGTTCATGCTTTATACTGACCGATTTGAAAACGTTTTCCGGTTGTTTTTCGGATTTGAAAATGATTTTCGGATTGGATAAACTTTTTGGGATTTGTAAACGATTTTCGGATTTGGAAAATTATTTTCAGATTTGAAAAACATTTTCGGATTTGAAAACGATTTTTGGATTGGATAAACTTTTTGGGATTTGTAAACGATTTTCGGATTTGGAAAATTATTTTCAGATTTGGAAAACATTTTCGGATTTCAAAATCTCTTCGGGATTTGAAAACGATTTTCGGATTTGGAAAATTATTTTCGGATTTGCAAAACATTTTCGGATTTGGAAAAACATTTTCGGATTTGGAAAAGAATAGTGGACAAGGATTTGAACAAATTATTTAGATTTGAAACTTTTTTCGAGATTTGAAAATTATTTTAGGATTGGCCCTTATCGGCTTCCGTACCCTGAGGGAGGCAGACATCAAACGACGTTTAAATATTCGGGCGGACCAGATTGAAATCGGCTTAGACAGCAACACAACATAGGTTTTAAGTCTGCATAGTGCATAACCTGTATTCGTTTGGCAGTAGACTACACAAAATCCTGTTCCTTTTTTCGTTTATTACGAACGCAATGACTTCAACACCTTGTCTTGCGGCATGAGTCCACTTGAAGAGTTCATTGTTGTTCTTTCTCTCCAAGTTTCTAGGCAGATGTAAGTCATGGTTGCTCTGGACCATGGTAATCCTAATATGGTTTCCGTGCTCCACTATAATTGCGCATCAACAGATATTACTTGGCTATGCATAATCCTGCTTGGTGACCACTTCTTTTCTCTGAAGCCAATGAAATAACTTGACTCCTCTGACACACGGGAGGAGGAGTCGAGGCTGTCATACACTGGCGTCTTGAAGAAGGATGCTGGGGTGGAGACGATTGACGAGCTATCCGTCTTCATACAGGACAGAACGCAGTGGAGCATCCACACTTGGGCCCGCCTGAGGGCGCCTTAGTAGTAGTAGTTTTAGTAGTCTGACCTCTCGCGAGTCATTTCAACTTACTTTAATTGTCTGTCTCTTTGGAACCATAATTTTACTTTTATTTGCCGTCGTTGTGCCTCTGAGACAATGTACAAAATGTACAGTCACTAACTGCAAATTGTCCAAATAAAAGGCGACCTCTCCCTCAGCACTCTAACTCCAATGGTGATCCATTCCCGCTGGCTGATCCACAATTCTTGAGCCGAGTCCAGAATACTAAGTACAGCTCCACCTTTCCAACAAATTGTGCGAGGATCCATCTCCTGTCAAGGTGAAAGGACACAACAAAGTTGCACAATGGTTTGTTGAAGTGTACTAGTGTGGCTTCCTGATTGCAACTCTGGACCAAACGGTAAAAAGAAAAGACGAAAAAGGGGTTCCTGTCCTGACCATAGGTTGGGCAACACTTGTAAGAGTTCTACATATGTACAGCGTTAAAGGGCGGTGGCTTTGATATCCGGTAGTCAAGGAGATTCAAATGAAAGCTTTTCTGCACGGTGCAATCGACCGTGCAACTTGTCTCGCAACGGTTCAATCTGCTACGTTGTGGCTTCGTGAAAAGGGAGTGTTACACTGGGCAACATTTCATGCAACGTTGATCGTAAAGGACTAGAGAGCATGTACGCATGTGCAGTGGTTCGCCATGAGATGAAAATTGCGAGACAAGTCGGGTGTTACACCATGCAACACTTAGAAACGTTGTTGCAATCGTTGCAGCTTTTTGAGTCTTGGTGTGGCAATGCATATGAAACCTCTTTAGCAGTACTTTTGCATGGTACCATTTGCTTTTCAATATTTTACAAAATGAAATTTGGGATTTCTCTTGAATTTTGATTTTTGGCACTCTTGGGAGTTAAAGGGTTAAGTTGGAAAACGTTTAATCAGTTTTTAGTAAACAACATACAACAAATGTACTGTACCTTAGGTCTGGCAATCACTTCAACCTGATCTACGAGTTTGCGGTGAGATGGGGGCAGCTTGGACTGTAACCGCGACTGTAACACGGTCGCTGCTCCGTTAAACATAAAACCACCTCCTATCAGCAAAACAGAGCCGTACATTTTACGTTTGGTTTCCTCAGTTGCTGCGAAATATAAGATAAAATAAAATGTATGTCTGCTAAGCTTAAGCAGATGAGGCTTACATTAATGGAGTGGACTTCTATTGAACAATGTACTGGCAAACTGTAGAGAAGTCATACTTACAACAACTATTGATGCTATGTAGAATTGCTTGGTCGAGTCCCAGGCTCTTCTCAGAAACAAGCTTCATCTGTTTGTTACCAGTCTTCAACGCTGCCGTCATGTCCTGATCAGGGTCTGGGACAGACTCGGCATTTGGTCCAGACTTGGAACCTGCAGACTTACTGGACTGATCCTGGGTTCTCTGTGACTGGAGATCATGAAACACAGGACAACATATTAAACGAGACATGTGGTTGCTTTGTAAAGAGACCATGTATAATGTAATGAATGGGGTTAGTTTCTAGAGAAACTGTGGTGCTGCGTCGGTGGGGGTGAAGCACAAGAATTTGGTTTTATCGACTGAGTCGATAAGGTAAATTAACCACCGTAAAAAGATTCGAGAAAGCTGCCGTTTCGAGCGCTAGCCCTTCGTCGGAGCGAATCAAGGGATTGTGGGTAGTGTATGGTTTAATATAGTAGGTGAAGCTATGCTATTGGTGGAAATTTGGTGACGTGAAAAACAAATGTAAATTAGTTGAATGAAAAGCGTTCGTTGATTCCGTGGGGTTTGAGAGTGCCGATTTGAAAGATGGTTTTTTGTTCTAAGTTTTTACGGCTTTCCGTGTTACCCTGGTGTAGGGAAAGGCCGCAGATTGTCATGTGTTGTTTAGAATGGTTAGTGAGATTGAAATGACGCGCGACTGGTTTGGATGCGTCTCCTCCCTGTTTCGCCAATGTATATCTTTTTGCAAAAAGTACATGTTATGCAGTCAGGAATCTATCTAGGGTATTTGAGGGGTAGAAGCTTCCCCCCCAAAACGCCCAGCTTCTCCCCCAAAAAATATTGTTATCATTACTGTATATAAGCAACTATATCGGAAAAATCATCCAGAGGTCAGTGCACGAGGTCAGTGCACATGAAGTAAATATTCCCTGTCTAAGGACACTATATGACAAGGAACATGGTGTATTACAAACTGCTGGCCAGTATCTTCCATGATAGTGGGGTGTTCGTAAGGAGAGGTTTGAACGACTGTACTAAAATTGTTACCGTATTAAAATAAGGCTTCTGTTGTTGTTGTTGTTGTTGGTATGGCTAGTCTCATATGAGTGCATATTTTTCTAACCTCAAGCAAGTATCTGTCGTCATACAGGTCTTCTGGGTCATCATACTGATGATCTTTTGTGAAAACCAATTTCTCACCAACGATACCAAATAACTGAGGAAAAAACATCCCCTGTTGATAAATAAAACAGCTGTTAATCTTTTACACAATAGACCAATATCACGCTAGCATGGCACAAAAATATATTTGGTTTATTGGGGAAAAGAGCCCAGCATCAAATTCAGCATATCGATATTAGTAAAACTACAAAGTTTTGTAAAGATTGCTAGAAAACTGACGAAGATATGAAATTTTGAAACTGTGCATTGTTACAAAGAAATGAATGGTGGACCAGCATAGATTGCCCGTCCAGCCTCGTTTTCGTGTTTTTCCCATACATTTCTTTGTAAAAATTAGGCCACAGTACTAAGTGACAAGTAAATTGAAATTGAAATAAATGTTATTTAAAATACCATGGGTGCCTCAATAGCTTCATCTCCGATCTTCAACTGATATGAGCGAGGAGTATCAAAAGGGCGATGAACCTGAAACTCGTGAACTTGTCCACCAACAATATCCTGAGTCAGCAAAAATTAAGATGGAAGCCATGTTAAAAAGTTTCCAAAACTGACACTCAACACAACAACTTAGGAATAACCTCAACAGTTAGAATGCAGCAGCTTTTATTGATGTATTACCAACGATGGTCCCCAAAGAGCAAACACATTGAGGTTACAATAAACATGAGGGATTCAATCGAAAATCTTTGACACATTAGTGCTAATGCAAAATGCTCTTGCAGTTGAGCTATGAAATCCTGGGAGCTGAGCTGTGACAATAAATAATAATTATCGAAATATGAGAACGTTTCTGTTGAGTTTGGGTGGAAGAATAAATGGATCAAAGGCTCTTTGAGCCAACTTGTGAATACAAAACAACCTTCTGACCCTCCCCTCCCCTCAAGTACGCGTTTTGCTCCACCGACCCACCCACCCCCCTCCCCAACCCTCAGCATCCAACTCCCCTCCCTCTAACGCCGTCCTCATGGGTAACGCAGATGACCATTACCCATTGCATTTGGAATGGGCAAAATATATGTGTAAGCCTTATATACTGGTCAGCGGAATTAACAAGAAAAGTAAATGTATACATCTGAAAGAACAATAATATTGAAAATGTGCATAATCGTCCCCATATACTATCTTGTTCAATGCTTCACATATTCACGAGATAAAAAGTGATGTCTACATAAATCAAAGGCTTCTGAGCCAACTCGTGGATATGAACATTTGGACCCTCGCCTCTCCTAGAGACTCCCCACTCCCTGCATCCAACTCTCCGCCCTCCCCTCTTCAAGATGTTTTGCTTCACTGACCCCCCACCCCCTGCATCCAACTCCCCACCCTCCCCTCTTCAAGATGTTTTGCTTCACTGACCCCCCACCCCCTGCATCCAACTCCCCACCCTCCCCTCCCTCCAATGTCATCCCCATGGGTAAGGCAGGTGACCATTACATACCGCAGTCTCAATGTTAAGAGCCAATCAAGCGATTGAGCAATCAAGTGAAATTTTGTGCCACTGCAGTACCTCGTTCAATACATCATGTATTCACAAGTTAAAAAGAAAACTTAAGGGGGGGGGGGGGGGGGGGGAGAAAACTACAAGGTGGTTGCTATGGATGAGATCCAAACGTCATATCATGGGTTTCTAAACTTCCTCTGCTATGTTTGGTCACGTTCATTTTGTTAATGGTTCCATCACATGAGCAGAACATAAAAACCCTTAAAACTCAAACGTCTTACATTTTTTCCCAATAAAACCAATGTCAATAGCTTAAGAACATTCTAACAAAAAATCTGTAGCATGAATTTTTAAAAAATATTCATGTTTATTGAAAAAGTTATGACGTCATAAAGGTTTAATACATTCTCTTTAATAGCTTCTCTTTTTTAATATAAACAGTAAAGTTATTCCAATATGCTACAGATTTTAAATTAAAAAAGTTGAATTGCTTATGATTTGCCAAAAAAAAAAAACAGATTTTTATCTCTTTTCCTTTGCATTTTTGCGCTTTTTCATTCTTAAGCACGGTCGGGGACTGGCACTAGTTGCACATGTGCAATGTTAATTTAGTGACATCTTGTGCCCAGTTTCATAGTTCCCACCATATGAGCAGTTTATAACATGTGAGAAATGCTAACCATGAAACAATGTCCCTAGCAACGACTCTAAAACTGTAGTTAAGGTTCACCTCTTTACTTGTAAGAACAACAGGAAAAGAATTTGGTACCTGACTCAGATGACAGAAGGTTTCCTTCAGTTCATGCAGGAGAAGAACATCAAGTCTGTTGTTGGCATCGCAATCCTTGTACGGAAAACTGACCTTTAAAAAACCAAAACAAGTTTTAAAACTCATTGGAAATTTTAATAACAGATGTTAAGTAGGTAGGTAAAGCTGTAAGGCAGGGCTCGAAATTGCGCCTGTATCGGGCGCATTTGTGACTAAAGATTTAGCTTTTGCGACTAAAATTTGTCTATTAGTAGCGATTTTGCGACTGTTTTACGGCCTAGCTAATAAAGGAATTATATTCAATTCAGCAGTCTTGTGTCTTACTTGTAACTGGTAGTTGCAATTTTATTCGAAAAATCCTGCGAAATTCACGATGAATGTTGCGTGACTTAATCGTCGATTTCATGCTCCATTAATGTGGTTTCCAAGCAGGGAACCACGGGCGCACTTTTTCAGTGTAGTAGTAGTAGTTGTTTTTTTTTTGCGACTAAAATTTTTGAACTTGCGACTAAATTTTAGGAATTACTCGCAAATTG
This sequence comes from Dendrophyllia cribrosa, assembly GCA_024195265.1. NCBI lineage: Eukaryota > Metazoa > Cnidaria > Anthozoa > Scleractinia > Dendrophylliidae > Dendrophyllia > Dendrophyllia cribrosa. The sequence goes on along the minus strand of JAJLRJ010000009.1, from coordinate 35,105,922 downwards.
CAATTGCGAATTTTTTTAATTTCGAGCCATGTAAGGAAAGGTAAAGTTACTCACAAGCCATAGATGACTCACTGGGCCAAAGCTTTAAAAACCCAGTTTACATAGCATGAAGCAACTAGGAGTATTGCTACTCCTCCCCTGGATGGGAAGCTACATGTAGTCCATCGCAGGGTTACCCCCAGCATTTTGTCACCGGTACCCATTGCATGTACGTCTGGGTGGAGATGGGAGACAATGTGGAGTGAAGTTCTTGTCTAAGGACTAAAGCCTGGTTCACACTAGCGACATAACGACATAAGAACATGGACATAATGACACAAAGAAAAGATCAGTTTTTTCCTTATGTCGTTATGTTTATGTCATTATGTTCCTATTATGTTGTGTTGTTCACACTGGTGACATAAAACATCGATATTTGTCGTGTTTTGAATTTGCGTGACCTCACTGTTATGTCGTTATGTCGCTAGTGTGAACCAGGCTTAACTTGTCTAACAACACGATGGCCGAGACCAGGCATCAAAACCATTGACCTTCGGATCCGAAGTCCGACATGCTAACCACTACTGACACCACTGCATCTCCATGGGTGGTAAATAGCCCATTTCTCATTTTTGTTTGGCACATTCTCATGACTGTTTTGAATGCTCTGTCATGCATGATAGGATGCGAGGTCAGGAAAAGATACATCATGCCAATGGTAGGTGTTTTTAAAAGCAAAAAGTTTTTTCCCACCCTTCATCCTTATTATTAATTCTTACCCTTCTCAACAGCCAGTAGAAAGCCCTTGTTATATCTCTTCCCCCATACTGAAGCCACAATCTATAAATCAAGTCACAGCGTTTTACATGTTGTTTCTTGGGGTAAATGCATTTATTGAGTTTAAAACTTCAGTTTGTTCTGGATGGACTTAAATCTTATAAATAGTTATTTGATTTGTGGAGAAACTGTTAAGTACCAGCTCATTACAAATTCTTACCATGTATTATGACAAAATCCTGGTAAAAAAATCAAAAGGTATAAAAATTAAAGTCATCAATGAATCATTGTTACTTGACCCTTTCACTCCCAGAGTCAATTTTGGAGACATTGTAGTTTTAACTTTTGAGTCTGTTGACAAAATCCTATGATGTGACCATTTATGAAACCTCTCCAGCAGTACTTTTGCATGCTACCATTTGTTTTTCAATATTTTTCAAAATAAAATTTGGGATTTTTTAAAATTTTATGTTAATTTCTGACACTTTTGGGATGTTAGATGCATTTTTAAGAACCTTTTAATTATTATTATTATTATTCGATTCTCTCCAGTTGCCAGATGTTCTACTGGGTAATGTTTATTGTATCTCAGCCACTCGACGTAGCTTAGAGAAACAACACTTTCCGCAACAAGTGCGCAGTTCCAAGAATGGCCGATATTTGTACACTTCCAAGGAAGTCAGGTACATCTAACTTTCCAAAACAGGTCTTTGCACCTTTCGATATGCTTCCAAGAGCACCAATCACGATAGGTATTATTGTGGCTTTCGAGGCTTCATGAATCCTTCTAATTTCAAATGCTACAGAATGTAGTTCCTGGAATTTTTTAACCTTCTCCTCCTCAGTCCTGGTGATATTCTGGTCTGCTGGCACAGCTATATCAATTAGACAGTGTCCATTTCTGTGTATCTTTATGCACTAGAGTTATTTTTTATTATTATTATTATTATTATTATTATTATTAAAGGGTACATGTAATTTAGTTGAACTTGTAATAAACTATAACATGCCACTTGATGGTACAAACTTAGTCGTGAGATGTGTACTGTATGCATATTGCTATTTTTCTCTTATCGGTCCTTTCTTTCACTCTACACTGTACCAATTTAATTACTTCATCTTTACTTGCCTTGAACTAGGAATGACCAAACCATCTTCAACACAGCAGATACTTGTCTTCTCATCTCCAACATCAACTACACAGGCAGCACTTAATCCACAGCCAAACACAGAAGTCACTGACTCCTACATGTATGTAAAAGTAAAGAAAATGCACAATGTTGCTGTTGTGGTTCAAATTTTTCTTTGGTTTAAAAATTTTCGAACCAGTTTAGTTTTTATTTTTCTTTGTCTCAGATTCATTATCATATTTTGAGACAAAGGAAAACAAAAATCAAACTGGTTTGAAAATTTTCAAACCAAAGAAAAATTTGAACCACAACATAGCCATTGCAGGGTTCAAAATTATTGTGACTGACACAACTGAGATCAGCCAATCAGATTTCATAATTATATCGATATCCCAATGCAGGTTAAATATAACATTATTAAGAGACTGTAATGTCACTAAATATACACCCACTCAGGCACTTTCGGGGGTGCAATGTAACTACAGTTGTATGGTGTTTTTATTAACGGAGTTAATTAAGCTGCTGTAGTTAATTAATTTCTTACCTGATGAATGATGACAGATGAAAATCCAAGTTTACAAAGTAAGATATTCATCATTTCTTTGATGTGATTCTTGTCAAGAGAATCAGGAACAACAAGGACAGCTCTGTAATACTATTTAAAACAATACAAACAAAAAAATGTACAATGTCATTATAACTTCCTTAAAGTTATTGTTACAACCAGAATTACTTCCGGTCACTATTAGGACTTAGTCCTGCGCGTTCTCGCGCATGGCATAGATAATTATCACAGGCATTGTGTCAAATCGTTTAGTTCGCACATTTCTTCGTTGTTCATTTGTTCATTTCACCGTTAAGCCAGGACCTTCAATGTCAGGTACATATATCGCGTTTCTTTCGTTTCTTTCGTCACATATTGTAACACAGATTTGTATTTTATGTTCTAGAAACCACTAGTATGGAAGTATGGAGAATGGCTAGGTTTATGATGTTGTAATTTCGTGAAATATACTATACCGCCAAGTTTCTACTGGTGCGTTCATTACAGTTTCTGACAGGAGAGCCACGGCTTTATGGTTCTTCGTTGTACGTTGTTTCGAGTTTAATAATGTCTACGGTCGACGAGTTCGAAAGGACGCGGCAGCCAAGTTCACGCCTCGACGCCGAAGCTGTAAAGTTTGAACGATTAGAATCGCTAAAGAGATCTCGTGCTGGACATCTCGGCCATTTGAATAAATTGTACAAAGGTGTTGAGCTCTTAATGCAAACCGCCGCAAATTATGCTCAAGCTTGTGACAAGAAAATTAATCTTGATGTCGCTTTCGCAAGATGTTTGCAAGCATACGACGAGCACATTACCGAGATAGCGAACGGTCCTCAGCTTAAGAGCTCGGATATTGTTGGTTTGTCAGACCTGGCTGTACAAATGCAGAATTGCGCGCTGACTCTTGTCCAAATGGGTTATGAGGCAGATGTTAACAGCTCCGACAATCTTGTAAAGGTCGTGAAGCGTCTCCCTGTTCATCTTCAGTCCAAGTGGGCCAATGAAGCTGGATCTTTAATCTTAGCTGGTATAGAACCTACCTTCTCGGACTTGACCAAGTTTGTAGAACAGAAAGCTCTGTTGGCAAATACAATGTATGGGAAGATAGTTGGATCGACACCGGAGAAAGAACAGAGTTCTAAGGTTTAGACTCAAGGATTCCAAAGGAAACGCCTTTATGACGCAGAATGAGGGTGTCGATGTAGAATCTTCTCAAGGAAACACAAACGAGGGGATCGATGTAGAATCTTCACAAGAGAACACAAACAGCCGTATCACCAATTGTCCATTATGTTCTGGTCAACACAGGCTCTCAAAGTGCGAAACAATGAAAGCAAAGAGTCCGGAAGAAAGGAAGAGCTTTGTTAGGCAAGCAAGACTGTGTGATAATTGTTTTGGTAGAGGTCACGTGGCCATGGAATGTCGAAGTATGATGAAGTGTCAGGTGAATGGTTGTGGATGGAAACACCACACGATGCTGCATCAAGGTCGCAAAAAGGACAACAATAACAACATCACCCCTACTGCCCCGTCCAACCCTGCTGCCACGTCTTCAATAGAGTCTGGAGCGAGTGCCGTCAACGGGGCCGGGGAGGCTGGTCAGTGTAATGCTTCAAGAACTGGCAAAAACACTATTAGTTTAAGAATTGTTCCCGTCGTTGTGAAAGGAAAAGGTCAGGACAATGAGATTGTGACGAACGCTCTGCTGGACCCTGGATCGGATGTGACATTATGCAATGTGAGCTTGATGAAGAAACTCAGATTAGGGTCGCCCAAAGGAACTTTCATTAGTGACCGTCGATGGAGCATCCGAAATTCGAAAGGGATTCGAGTTCTCCCTTACCGTCAGAGGATTACGAATGAATGAAGATGTCGAGTTGAATAGAGTCTGGACAGTAGACACATTGTGTTTACCTCAAAGTGTTTTACCGACCAAAGAGGATACTGCAAAGTGGCCCCATCTCAATGGAATAGAGTCTCCGAGAATACAACCTAATGAAGTATCGGTGCTTATTGGTAGTGACGTCCCGGAAGCCCATTGGGTGAATGACCAGAGGCGTGGCAGACGAGGTCAACCCTATGCCGTGTGTACTCCACTAGGGTGGACTTTGATTGGACCACTGAGCTCCTGCGATAGCGATTGTTTTAGTGTAAACTTTGTTCGACACGACGACGAAATGCTTGATAAGCGAATGGAGAGAATGTTCAGAAGTGACATTAATGAGCCCATGGTATCTTCGAAGGTGGCGATATCGGTTGGTTATCCAAGAGCTTTGACCCAAATGGAAGGTTCCGTAAAGCTCGTAGACGGTCACTATCAGTTAAGCCTGCCATGGAGGTACAACCCAGTGAGCCTTTCAAACAACCGTGCGTTTGCAATAACGAGTTGCACCTGTTTCAGCTTCAAGAGAACGGCCTCAGATAACCAGAGTGAATTCGACGTAGGAACTATTGACACTGTTTATCGAAATTTCTACGTCGACAACTTTCGGAAGTCGGTTTCCACAACTGACAAAGCTGTGCGATTGTCTGATCAGTTACGAGAATTGCTCTCGAGAGGAGGATTTCGCCTCACCAAATGGATTAGTAATGACAGGAATGTGATCGCCACGGTTCCAGTAAAGGAGAGAGCGTCATCGGTCGTCGACCTAGGTCTGGAGGGTCTGTCTGTAGAACTCACGTGGGGTGTCCAGTGGGATATGGTGACGGACGGCTTTAAATTCAGAATTATGGATGAAGGAAAGGCTTCCACTCGAAGAGGAATCTTGTCCGTCGTCAGTTCAATGTATGACCCTTTAGAGTTTACACCCATTATCCTGCCTGCCAAGAGTGTGCTGCAGAGCTTGTGTAAACAGAAATACGGCTGGGATGAAAAAATTCCCAATGCAGATGCTGCTGTTTGGGAAGGATGGCTGGGAGACCGCTCCAGTTTGAGAACAATATCGGTTCACAGATGTTTCAAGCCCCCGGGATTTGGAGAAGTAACCAATGTGCAGCTACGTCATTTCTCAGATACATCCGAGTATGGTTGCAGAGCAGTATTGTATCTCCGAATTGTCGACACCGAAGGAGTTGTACATTGCTCATTCGCCCTTGGTAAGTCGCACGTATCCCCCCTGAAAGTGATGTCCATACCTCGACTTGAGTTAACTGCTGCTGGGGTTGCTGTCAAGTTGAATTGCCTGATTCGTAACGAAATTGAGTATCCCATACAAGAGTCATTCTACTGGACGGGTTGTACCATCGTTTTGCAGTACATTCGCAGTGAATTACGCAGATTCCAGACCTTTGTTGCTAACAGGGTTGTGATGATCCACGATGAATCTGCCCTCAGCCAGAGGAGACACGTCAATACAGATTTAAATCCTGCTGGCATCGTCTCCCGGGGAACAAAGGGATCTGAGCTACGCAGGATGGAGCTGTGGCTTCATGGTCCGACGTTTTGTCCAAAGAAGAGAAAGATTGGCCTTGGCAACCCTCTCAGTTACCAGTACTACCCGAGGATGAGAGTGAGTTGGGAAAAGCCACAGGTCGTACGAACGCAATTGTCCATGCGAATATTTTCCAGCTATTCATCTTGGGACGAACTCAAAAAAGGCCGTTGCTTGGCTTGTACGATTCAAGAAATTTATACTTGGCCGTGTTGCAAAGGTTCCAGAGAACATCCCCAAAGGACCTCTTACCGTTTCTGAGGTTATTGCCGCCGAACACGTCATCATCAAGGCTGTCCAACGTGAAGTGTTTCCTCCAGAGTTGGCTATGCTTGAATTGAGAGCATCAGGAAATCAGACAAAGTGCTTTCCACGGAATAGTCCAATACGTAAATTGAACCCATTTCTTACTGACGGTATAATTAGAGTCGGAGGTCGTCTCGAGAAAGTGCCGGTTTCCTTTGAAAGTATGCATCCAGTGATACTTCCAAGTAGACATCACGTGACATATTTGATTATCCAGGACCGTCATCGGCAACAAGGACACTGGCCCTACTGAAGTTTCGGCTTCTATCAGACAGAGATTCTGGATAGTACGGGGACTTTCTGCAGTACGCAAGGTGTTGGCGGACTGCATGAATTGTCGCAAAAGAAATGCTCGTCCTGGTAAACATATAATGGCACCGCTCCCGGCAGCACGCCTAGCCCATCAGAGCCACCACGGGGGTGTAGACTAATTGGTCCCTTTCCGGGTTAAGCAAGGTTACAGTCAAGTAAAACGCCACATGGTTGCTGGCCAATGGGCCTTATTCTTGAGGTGTATCCAGACAACAATGGAAATGTTCGTCATGTTAAAGTCAAACAGCTTCATCTGTCGTCAGACGAGACATCCGGAAGTTATGTCTTCTAGAAGGAGCTTTGGACACCGAAAAGTAGCGTGACTGGAGAACTCTGTTTAAGCTTATGAACTTTATTTCACATGAACTCTATGGAGCTGTGACATTTGTTATTACATGAATTTTGAATTATTTAAGTAATTGGTTGTTTATTAATTTTGGAATTAGCTAGGCTGCTAATTCGGGGCCGGTATGTTACAACCAGAATTACTTCCGGTCGCTATTAGGACTTAGTCCTGCGCGTTCTCGCGCATGGCATAGATAATTATCACAGGCGACACCGCGGCAGAACGCACTGCGCATGAGTAGAAAACTGAGCATCCGGTGAATTACGCATTTCCGGTGACATACTGTAATCCCATGTAAATGTTGTAGTTAATGTTTTTATCTCGGGTAATTTTTATTTTTCCATTGTTTTTGGGTATGGTAATATATGCTCATGAATTTGAAACAAAGGAAAAACAAAAATTACCTGAAATAAAAAATGAACTACAACATAAACAACATAAAACTCCCGTACCCGCGAAGTTTGAAAACAAAAAGTAAGAGTTATAAAACAAAGGTAGAGAAAAAGTTTGTTTCGTTGAAAAGTTTTTTCATCGTTCAAGTTTCAAGCGTTTGCACCAAGGGGTTTGGTGTTTGCACCAACAACGAAATATGCACAAATAATTTTTGCATTGCATGTTTTCACAAAAAACAAGTCTTCACTCCATCTCGAAATGTATTCATGCAAGAACCGATCGTGTACGTAGCATAATTTTCTTCGGTTTTGGTCCTTTCATCATTGCATCTAGAAAATCTAGGTCTGTTGGTTCATGCAGAAGTGTTGTGTTTAACGGACCGGAAGTGCTTGAAGTTTACGCATGCGCAAACGTTCTGCCGCGGTGCCATCACAGGCATTGTGTCAAATCGTTTAGTTCGCACATTTCTTCGTTGTTCGTGTCTTCGTTGTTCATTTGTTCATTTCACCGTTAAGCCAGGATCTTCAATGTCAGGTACATATATCGCGTTTCTTTCATTTCTTTCGTCACATATTGTAACACAGATTTGTATTTTATGTTCTAGAAACCACTAGTATGGAAGTATGGAGAATGGCTAGGTTTATGATGTTGTAATTTCGTGAAATATACTATACCGCCAAGTTTCTACTGGTGCGTTCATTACAGTTATTACAAACTAGAATACATTTCAGGATAGTCTTAAATCTTGTTACAATCATTTACAGAAGAAAAATAACTTTATGCTTTTCAATGGCAAAAGAATCCATTGATCAGCATTTATACCAACCGCTGGCTATCAATATATCAGAGTGGGATGGTGACTGGGGAGGTTGTCTGAATACCAAACACTTCATATTAGCAATAATTTTCAGGATATAATACACTGTATACAAACCCCAAGATCTCTTAGTGGTATGGTGAGGTTTGTCTGAATAGCATATGCCCATAAGGTCTCCAAATCAGCGCAGACTGCTGTAAGAGATCCACTTGGCCCGTCATGAAGATTTAAACGTCCTCCTTTCATTGGCCAGTGAAGGGTATATGGTTCATCTGGGTGAATGTACAAAGCCTGCATGCACATGCAATACAATTTTCAATTGATAAATCATATTTTGCATATTCATACATGTAATAAACCAAGGCATGACAAACACTTTGAAGAACAATTTAACTTTAACAATTTCGCATTCTGAGAAAGTCCCAAGGGAGATTTGACTGTCTTGTCTATGAGATGTCATTCATAAAGAAGCTCCTTCCAAGTTTGAATACACAGACTGACTCCAACCATGCAAACCTCTTTGTATCACTTTGACTCACCATTTTCAGCTTTTGTATTTCTTATTAATGACCTGTACGTTGTTTGTATTTAGTATTTTATAACAATTTCATTTCAAAACATTTTGACTTGATAATGACATTCAGCCAAACATCAAAATTTCGTCGGTTTCTTAACAATGAAAACAACAATGTTTTAAATAAAAATGAAGTTATGTACAGTAATCTGTTATCAATGATAACTGCAGATTTTTATACTGTTAAATGTTTTTAAAAAAATACATACAAGTTGCTTCTTACATGTATTTGTAATGTTTAATAAGTGAAAAGATATAGTATTTTTAATTGATGCATAACCATCTTATGTCAAATGTAACATTGTAGGCCACTTTTTTTCACTCAGATTTGCCTCATTTTTTGCATGTGACCTACAAATTAATTGCAAAACATTGCTCAGAATGTTTTTGCTTGTTGTGGCTTTGTTTTTGAGAAACATGCAAAAAACTTTGTGATTCCTCGCATTGTTCGGAGAAACGAAAGGGTTTTTTGGCAAAAGAAGCCGCTAGGAAGCACAAAGTTTTTTTGTGACATTATTTATCAAAAATGAAGCGAAAACCAGCCAAAAAAATTCAGAGCAATGGTTTGCAATTAATTCGTAGATCACATGCCAAAAATGAGGCAAATTTTAGCCAAAAAAATTGGCCTAAAATTCCACATAAAGCAGTACATGTAATATTAACCCAGCCCTTCAATAACTTACAGTATGTGCCACTGGAGGTCATATAATACAAATCAACACCATAAAGACAGGCTATTTCTTGACAGTAATCAAACATTACTTTATTGAGGATAAAACTTACAGGCTCCCCAACGATGATCGGGGGTTCCGCACTGGTGTCTGTCCACTTTATAGATGACTCATCATCAATATGAAGTTCAGCTTCGACTTTAGCATTGAAAGCTGAAACCTGCAAAAAAACAGCAGTTAGAAAATAATATTTGTTGTGGTTCCATTTTTAGATTGGTTTGCAAAATTTTATTTTTATTTTCCTTTGTCTTATATTATGGTAATGAAGCTGAAACTAAGGGAACTAAAAATTAAACTGGTTTGAAATTTTCAACCAAAAACAAAATTTAATTGAACCACAACAATCCCCATATTCAACAAAAGGAAAATATTAATATTAATATCATTTGTCAACCCTTACATCAGTTATCCCTGCTTTGAATAATAAAATTATATCAAATGAAGACATCAGAGCATAACCATTCTGTGTCAAATTTTTGTCTGTTTTTTTTTTTAGTCCAAATGAGCTAAATTTTTGTGTGGTCTCCAATATAATGGAAAACCACAGTCCTGTATTATTTTTTTTCTCGCTGGTTTGAGCTTCAATTTTTGAGTGAAAGCCTATGTAATCGGAACAAACAACTAGCAGCTATGCGATGCTTTGCTGATGTCATTGTTCTGGAAAACAAAAGGTTTCTTTTGTTTCTTGTTCAATAAAGTGCCACTGAGTTTTCTTGCATACCAGCTGGGAAAAAACTACAGGGCTGTGGTTTTCTATTAAATTGGAGACCACAGTCATGCAAAAACTCAGCTCATTTGCATGAAAAGAAAAAAAGACCAAAATTTGACATACATGTACATGTAGAATGGTTACATGTATAATAATATACATGAAAAAATTACTCGATTCTGATTGGCTAAGAGCAGTGCAGTTCAAGTGTAACACCAGTGCAAAACGTGTAACACCGGTGCAAAAAGTGTAACACCAGTGCAAATTACAAATCGAAAAAAAACAATTGTTTTTTTCTTTTTTTTTTTTAAAAAATTCCAAAAAAAATTTTTGCAAAAAAAAAAAAAATTCCAAACAAAAATGGATGCAAATTTTTTCATGTATAATTATTAATAAGTAATCATACGGTTTTCTTGTTCAATTTGGGATTAATTTGCACCTGTGAGTTTTTCAAAAAGCTCAAATTTTTGAGCTTTTTGAAAAACTCACTTGTGCAAATTAATCCCAAATTGAACTCGAAACTGTATGATTACCTATACTTATTTAACTATTTTCCAATACGACCATCCCTCAAACTGAGGATTATTGGCCAGGTGGTCAGAGTGATGTTATGCTCCGACGTCTTCAATTATCAATCACAGAAATTAAGATATAATAAATTAAAGCATTTACATGTACCTGTGAAACTGTGGTTTGGTGTTTTCGTGATCCTGATGAAGACTTTCTTGACCAAATAGCTTGCTCAATCACACTGAGTGCAAGCTCTTTCTGTGTTTCACTGTCAGGATGATCAATTCCATCCCTGACCAATAAGCTTTGATCAGGAAGATCCACAGGGCACTGAGGAGGTTTCCTCCATGCAATGACGTGAGGAATACTCTGGGGTAGGTGGTCTGTGGCACGACCCAGCCACATGGAGGTTGAACCAGGATGAAGGATCACCACAGTAGAGGCCTGTAGAGGCTGATAAATATTTTATTAACAACATTTTATTCAATTATTATAAAAAAAAACATGGTACTGCAATGGAGAATCATTAATACACCCAAGCCTTTCAAGCAATGGTCCAGGTCTACAAAACAGACAAAAAAGCTGCTTGGTTTGCGAGCTACAATAACAATAATTGAAGGGCTCCCGGCAGTAACGTCCTAAAAAGTACGTTTTTGGAATTAATTTTCACTGAAATCTTGTATTTTTAGCCTCATACATGTAAGGGACTCACTTGCAAAAATTATGACTGGATCATGTAAATATGACTAAAAGGACTTAAACCAGTTCAACAAATCTTCTACATGTATCTTCGAAAAGAATAAATTTGTTTTTTGAAAAGATACATAGGGTGTCCTGGGGGCTAAAGGGTGTCATAGGGGCCCAAAACATTTTCTCAAAGATGTGGATTTTCTTCCCCATTTTGGATCTGTTTTTAGTACCTTAACAATAACAAATCATTAATTTGACAAAACTGTGCTTTTAAAGGCCTAACACATACAATTTTAGTGAAAGTTACCAAAAACATACTCAGGACGTTCTTGTCAGGAGCCCTTCAATTCATCTTGAAAACTTCAGACCCAAGACCCTCCATTGTCTTTAAAACTCAGACCCAGAAAAAGCTCAGCCCCTTCTGCACTTCAAAAATGCAGACCTTCAGGTGTCTGGAAAACTCAGAACCAGAAAAAATGGAACCCACTGGACCCCCGGGAGGGGGGGGGGGGGGGGGGGGGGTACTCCCTTATATACGTTATATAGGTACAGTGTATGTGCCGCCCGATAGGGTAGGGTTTTTTGAGGTGCTCAGTCCTTAAATAGGGTATCCTTTTTGGTATTTTTGGTGTTGTAATCCTTAGATATTTCTTAGATACATGTAGGGTCACTAAATTGCAGTATCCACCCCAACGCGCAAAACGAAAAAGATATGGTCTGTTAAAACTGTACTGCATGCCTGGTTTTGGGCCTTAAAAAGGGTATCAAATCTCGATTTTCTACCCTTAAATAGGGTCAGGGTTTGAGAACCTTGGCGGCACACACCTATCCTAAATTCCCCCCCCCCCCCCCCCCCCCGGGACTGGACCCTACAACGACTTTTTTTTTCAGTGTTTTGTGACAGATACTGAACTGTCTGCTGTAATTGATTGCCTCAAGATATTTTTGTGATATTAACTTACGTTTTATCACAAGAATGATTTCATTGCAAGCAAAATCTGCAGAGAGAATACAAGTGATTGGGAAGGCACTGTACGTAGCAGTCACTGATCACACTGCACTGATCGAGATTGAGACATGTGGGAAGGTCTGAGGTCCACGTTTTCAAGACACCCAACAGTATACAAACTAATAGAGTGTTTTCACTCACATGACTGGCAGCCATATTAGAGTGCTAAAATGAAAGGAAATGTTTGAATAAGAATAGCGCTAAAATCCTACAGGATTTGTTCAGGACACCAATAGACATGTATGGCCACCATTTTTTGATTGTTTTGGGAAACCAATACATGTACCGGTATGGCTTCTGTGATGTCACCAAATGCTCTATTGTTCACCATGAGATTTGGTGGTCAACCACGAGACCATGAGATGATACCTGAAACCTCAAGTGTTACAGTCACAAAGTCCCTTACTTGTCAAAAAGTTGTTGTAGGTGTGTAAGTTATTACTTATACTGGCATAAAAGTGGAAAATTGAGACTTAACGAGAGTATGCCACAACCCTTTAAGTAATGATCCGCATAAGAAGGATAGCGCTGGACGGCAATGGAATGTCAAACACGATGGAATGTCAAGATTTTTCATTGTTACAACTAGTGATCTCATTGGCCTAGACTCTATAATAAAACAGCTACAATGTAGTTTTTCTCTTTCAGAAATGTTATCGAGCATCAGTCTGTTTGAATATAAAATTGGCCTCTTGTTGTGTGTCGTCTATCTTTGTGTTCACTTTCATTCAAGATTTTGATTTTTCAAAGCGAACTAAATCCTGGAAAGTAAACAACTTTATGCAAATATTGTTGAGATATGATCCGCATCATGGCTTGGGACTTGGCGCCGCTCAATCATGCGATTATTCTTTCAACTCGAAACATTACTTGAAACCTTAAAAAAATTAGACAAAATTTTTGTCTAATTTTTTTAAGGTTTCAAGTAATTTGAGACCCAATCGCACAACATACAATTTTTAAAAGAAATTGTATTTGGGGAACTTCATCAAAGAAGCAAAATTATTAGCTATTGTCTTCTGCTATTCTGATTGGTTAAGCACGAACATTTCCTAAAATTTATTTGACGCAAATGGATTTTCTTTATTTTTATAATGAAATATAATTATTAACCATTAGCTCCTCCTCTATTCTTGAAATCAAAGATATTCTATGTGGGAAAAAGCTAATGCCGCAGAACAATGAAGTTTGCTATCGTTCTTATGTGGAACAATACTTAATAATTCAGTTCAACTCTCAAGTGCCCATTACATAGCAATCTGCAATGCAATGTCCACACCTGTTTCCTGTACGTTGTTTCACTATTGTATTTAGACTACAATGTAAGCTTACATTGTAGCATGTCTTTGAAATTGAAAACTGAGCTGTGTTCACTTTTCTTAATGCTACATGTAAGGTATTTGACCCTATTGTCGGACACTACCTAATCTCGGACACGAGAAAAGAGTCACCACAATGTCTATATAAAGGCAGAAACCGAAGAACATGGGAATACAAGTAATAAACACAGAACTAAGACTCTACCGAACGAGGTTTGTTTATTTCTTGAAAAAGAAAAACAACGATAAAAGACTTGTTCCTCACCTGCACAAAAATATGGCGCGTAAAATAAGCATCGAAAATTCCTTGCGCACACAGAAAAACTTCAAAAAATAGTGGAAAACAAGCTCCGATTTACTTCATACTTCGTAACAACCATCTCTGGCCACCATTTTGTATCCCATGATTCATAGCGGCTTCTTGGCCAACGCTATATGCTCAAACCTTCGTACAATCCTCTCGGAGTTTCAGCGACCTATTGTCGGACGCACGCGACGGAACCATGGAAAAGACAATTAAAAAAGATTTTAAACAGCCTTACCTGTGTTTTGAAGACTTCATTTCTTGTTTACAACCGACTGAGATCAGTCACGAAGCAGCGGAGTCAGGTTGAGATCGCCAGGTTTGTTTTGCAGTGCGAGCGCGTGGTTTACGTGTGATGATTCAATTTTACAAACATTTCAGAGGCGTCCGACAATAGGTTTGCATGTCCGACATTTGGGTTTTTAGCGAATAAACTGGCAAGCTCCCTTTTTGCGAGGAAAAGTTTTTGAAAACCCGAGATTAGCGATGGATTGAAGTCTAAACACTTGACGTTTTATATGGGACAACAAAATCACAAATATTTTTGCTCAATGATTAGAGGAAGCGATAGGCGCAAAAGTGTCCGACAATAGGGTCAAATTAACGGGGGTTATAAACATGTATATTTAAAGAAAAACAATAAACATGTATGTTTAGAGAAACACGAAAGAGAATATCCCCACCTCGACTGTCTCAGCAGGGAGAGGACGTTCGGCTTTCACTCCACGAGGCATTTCTAATCTCGATCAAAACAGTGAAACTAGGGTTCGGCTGTCCGCCATTTTGGTTTTGACGTTGTGAGCCCGCGATATTTAGAACACCTTACGTCATGCGCAAAAGGTGTCCTGCAAATCCAACATGGCGGATGCCAGAGTGGAAGAACATGAAATGGCACACCGAAAAATGTCTGAACCAATACAACCTGCAAATAACCACAACGCACAAACACAGAAGAATGAAGGCTCCAAGAAATCATTAAAAAAGAAGGGTGAGTAGCACAATTGTTAGACCCTGCTATCTAGAGCCTTCGGTTTCTAACGTTTCTCGATCCATCATCCGACCTTCAAGTTTTCGTCTTTTCGAGAATAATATGGGTGATTACGAGTAGCTGAATCAATCAATCAATCAGTCAACTTATCAATCCTTTTTTACGTTTTTCACACCCGTCTAACGTTCTAGCTCAAACGATGTAGTCGTACGTGCACTATTTAGTTTCTTAGTTTCGATCTTTGGTTTTGGAACATATTCCTTATATTCACAACTGTCTTCATCTTTGTACCTAAGATTAAAGTGAAAAAAGTAAGTAAATCTTTTCACCATTGAAATCGTTAGAAAGCTTACGTCTGTCAATGTCCGTCAGTCATGTCCGTCAATGCCAATCCCCCCATAAAAATTTATATACATGTATAAGACATTGCTGGAATTGACAATAGCCGTTAAATACAGGAATGGCTCTGAGCCGTTTGAAAGGAAACCGCTGACCTCATTAGCATTCATTTCTCTCTTTTTTTTGTTTGTGCCTGGATTAGAACGAAAGTAGGCTTTTATTATCAGATAAAATTAGGCCTAGGCAAAGCGATTATTAGATCTAAGCTGGATTCACGATTAGGTTAGATTTAGGGATAGGGTCACCTTTTATAATTAAATTTTTGTTGGGTTTGCCGGATCAACCCAGTGGTGTAGTGGTGAAGGAGGGATGTTAGCACGCAGGAGGTTCCGGGTTCGATTCTAGGTGATTTATTGCATTTTTCTTTTTCTGATAGGAAAAAAATTCTATAATTGGTGAAAAATTTTCTAAGTGTCGCTCGGAGCCATTCCTGCAATTAACGCCATGTGGAATTGACTAGTGCATAAGTTTGTGGGACTATTTGGCTAAGAAAAATTAGCCAACTTGATTCTGAATATACATGTAACAAAAACAGCATGAGCACATGTATATCCACTGCATCCATTCCAAGCAGTCTTGAAGTGTTGTTGATAGCTAATGTCACCTGTACTGTACATACATACAATCCCAGTCACAATACATATTACTTTTAACACTTCACAAGAAAACACCAGATACAGTAGATCATAACATTTTCTGAACCTGATAAGACGTATATCCCCTTGTCCAATTTTGACGTTCATCTGTTTTTTTTTCTCGCATTAAATGTCAACATTGAAGGAGAAAAGGGGGAAAAATAGCACATGTATATTAGACAGTAGACACTTCTCAAACATCTGTGGCCAAGATTGCAGCTGCATGTGAAGTCATAATAAAAAATAATAATTATAACACTTGAAAAAAAAATCAATAACTTCTTGTGTTCACTTTTTTGTTAGTGGAAGTTTTGCTAAAAGCAGCTGGCGATGCTCCCATCATGGTGAAAAAGAAATGGTCAGTGGATGGAACCAAACAAGTGGCATACATTATTGAGTTTATAAAGAAATATATCAAGTGTGAGCCACAAGACTCACTGGTAAGTTACTTGACTGGATCGTAGTCCTTTCCTTTTATCTTATAGATTATTATTGTGAGAAATTCTAATGACCTTCCATGGGTGGGGGGGGGGGGGGGGGGGGGGGGTATAGATATTTGCTGGAACCACACAATTATCAAAACATCAGCTTTTGAATTTCTATGGTGGCCAATTTACCTTATCAACTCTATTGACAAAACTAAGTTTTCATGTTTCACTCACCCACCAATGCAACACCACAGTTTCTTTAGAAACTAATCCTTTTATTGTAATTTAAAATAGCCTGTTTCTTCTTCTTCTTTGTTTTTTTATTTTTCTGTTTGGGGTTTTATAACTACTAACATACAGTTTTCCGTTTAGTTTGTGTATGTAGGTCAGTGCTTTGCTCCAACTCCAGACCAAACATTACAAAACTTATATGATGTGAGTATAAGGAAAATACTGTTGTACTGAATAGACCTTATTGAAATGGTTTGGCTGAAAAAACACATTGCATTATAATATGAGTACTTGCTTGTGCCCTTAGGGCAGTTACACATGTATTACTTTGCCAAACAATTCAAGATGGGAAGAGCAATGCTTGGATGATTTTTCTTGTATTATTGTTTTTTACTTGAATTGCTTGTAAATGAACTCATAGGCATTTTGATCATGTCACCTGATCAAGTTTTCACTGTTATGAAATATGACAAGTTTTGTTGCGAAGCAATGATGTTCAGTTCAAATAATAAATGGTTCGAGCTCCAAATTGTTGATCAGAAGCAGTATTGTCAGTATTTTACAAGGCCACACTAATACAATCACTCCTGACAAATAATCAGTACATACATGTGGTTGTTTATTGTACATGTATGGTACGTTGTAATGGATGTAATGGTGTTCTGTTTTGCAGTGCTTTGGAGCTGATGGAAAGTTAGTGCTTCATTACTGCAAGACACAAGCATGGGGATAGCGGACAGTGTACAAAGTAGATATTCTAGAAACATGTTAATGATAAAATTAACAAATAATGGCTGAGGCCGCACTTGTTTTGTTAACTGGGTTATTTTTTTAGTAACCTGGTTAAAATAACGCTGTTCGGTTCAGTATTAACTGTGAGTTTCTTTTTCCAGAACAAAGAATTCATTTTCCTTTTCTTTATAAACAAGCGACGAGATATTAATTTGTGAAGCGAGAAAGATTGAAAATATGACATCTTTCACTGACGTTTTCATGCTGTGCAAATGTTTTCTTGTTAGCGGCCTGCAATTAAGCAACATCGTCAAATGATCAAATTGTAGGTTTTGTGGAAAACATAAACACACAACGGTTTTCCTTTCTCTATTTAAAATTGAAAGTTGTTCATACGAAGGTCTATGAATTCAACAGGAAGCCAAAAATTACCGTGTAAGCGGAGATGATTGACAGATCGGGAAAGTTAACCTGCACTAAACTACATGTACCTAGCGAGGTGGTTTAAATAAACCTAACCTGGTTAACAAAATCTATTGTTCTTTAATTAATTTCCATGGGAACCGCTAACACGGATAAAATTCAGTGAATGCCAAAAATATGCGGCTGCATCAGTTAATTTTAATTAATTGCAAATAACTGGGTTAACTACTCTAGTGCAGCCGCAGCCAATACCTTTTAGAGAATAGTTTTTATTTTGGTTTGAAAATGTTAAACCAGTTTAATTTTTCTTTTTATTTGTCAGATTATGGTAATGAAGCTTCTCAAGACAAAGGAAAATTAAATTTTATACTGGTTTGCAATTTTTAGACCTAAAAGAAAATTTGAACTACAACATAACCAATTGTACTGTACATCATCACTTTCAAACCCTGTTAAAATCTGGGGCTCTTACCATTTACCAGAAATAAAATACAGTAACTATGGTTGGAATCTTGAACAAATGATTTGGGACATTTGTTTGAACATTTTTGGTATATTCAAGTCCCGGGGGGGGGGGGGGGGGGGGAGGGTGGGGGGTACTCCCTATAATGGGCTATACGGGGATGCTCTGCCCGAAAGGGGTACTTTTTTGAGGCCGGAGGTACTGTATTTGAAAGGGTAGGGATTTCACGAGTTGTAGTATATGAAAGGGTAGGGATTTCACGAAGTATAGGAAAACCGTAGGGAAAACACAAGTTGAAGTATAAAAAGGTAGGGAAAACTGCCATTTAAGTATTAGAAAAAGCGCCTTTCAAAATATAACAATCAGATGCACATAAAGGCAAAATGAAAGGGGTACCATTTTCAATGAAAAGTATATGAAAGGGGTACCTTTTCTGTCAAAAACGGCATATGAAAGGGTAAGGATTTCGACCTCTGGGCAGAGCATCCCCGTACAAAAATTTGTTGAGTACCCCCCCCCCCCCCCCTGGGATTCAAGTAATGATTTATTAAATATAAAGCATAAAACAAATGCTAGTAATAAAGAACTTCTTGTGACCTTGCATCAGTTTGTAAATTAAATCATCTTGAGAAAAGACAGTTAGCAATAACAGTCTAAAAAAGACAGAAAGCAATTAGTGAGAATCACTGAAAGCACAAATTTAGTATAAGGCACCAAGCAACAAAGGTATATATTTTTTTCATGTTAACTCACAATTCCACTCTCTGTTTACATATCAGAGCAACTCAGGCCCCGTCCACATGTATATGTTTACGTTCGTAAACGCATATTTTTTTATGCGTTTAGGCCTCCCGTCCACATGTAAACGATGAAAACGGTCACCCTAAATGGATATTTTCGAAAATGCTCTTGAAAGTGGATATTTTTGAAAACGCCGTTTACGTGTGGACAGCGTAAACGGATATTTTTGTAAACGCTGATGTCACAGATTGGGACCCAGTCCACAAATAAAGAAAATAGAGCAGATATCCAATATGGTGGACTTACCAGGTATCTACGCATGCTCAATGCAGATTTGAAGTGTTTACGTATCATTTTAGCGTTTACGTGTGGACAGGTGGAAATGAATTGTAAACGATGGCTGGCTTCGTGTGGACGGGAGCATTTTAGATAAAAAATATGTGTTTACGAACGTAAACGTATACGTGTGGACGGGACCTCAATGAATCATTTAAGTGGAATTTTGGTGAAATTTGTAATTAATTTAAAATAGAGTTTTCTTAAGTAAAATGTTGCCTCATAACATCAGAAAGTTAAACACCTTTTGTTTTTTGAGCGATAAAAAAAGGCTTTGGGTACGAAATAAGGTGAGCTAGGATTTTTAAATGGGCTAGAAAATTTATTTGGGGAATAAGATTCCATTTTCTAACATTTTCTGCTACTTAAATTTTCAGCTAAAAGATAAAAAAGATCAACAGACTGAAGGGGTGCCTAGAAAAAAGCCCTAAGTGACTTCTGATAAACTGCTAGATTCTCATTTCAAATTGCCTTGTATTCCCTTGTGAAACACAGTGAGAATTTGACATTACATCAAAAGTCACTAAGGGCCTTATTCCGCACACCCCTTTGTGAATGGTAATACAGTTACTGTATTAGCATTCACATAGTATCTTTAAAAGGCACTAAAATTATATGGAAAAAACAGTAGAATGCCATTCCAAGCATTTTACTAAACATTCATTGTTGAATGCCCCTAACAAAAGTACAAAAATGTTCTAGATCTTCATTCAAAAACTACTTGCATTTTCAGAAATATAAGTGTTTAACTTGAGTATGCTTGATAGTGAAAGAGTTGAAATGAATGATGTAAAACTGACAGTGATTTGTTTTAATTACAATAATTGTTCTTTAGATGTCTGTGAAAAAAATTATAAATATTTTATATACTGTACATGTACAAAGGAAATTTATAAATAAATAAATGAAATTGTGGAGATGGGTCAAGCTCTCCATCCTATGTATCAATGAGCAGCTTCCCTTAGAGGGCCATCCCTGGGGTATCCATGAGAACCCACTGCTATTTGTCATGATTGTCAGATGTTTTTTGCCCAAGGGTATGTGTGGGGAGGGGGAGGGGAGCATCATTTCTTCTCACAAAGAGTGTACCCAGGGCCAGCCCCTTGGGATTTTTAATGTGAGGTGAGCAGTCATAAACCCTGTTGATGATTCATGGATGTTCTTGGGTGACGTTCACTTTGCACACAATTTATTTAAATAGGCCATTGCTTTGCCACCCCCTCACCTCGCCCCCTGTTTAAAGACCAGCAAGAAGAAGCAAGGCTTCAACTAGGAAGATTTTGTGAAGTAGATGATCTTTAGGTGAAGTATTATGTCACAGGATTCCTTATTCATTATTCAGGGAATGGGGATTTGCCAGAATTCTTCTGCCCATTCCCAAGGGGATTTCATGAGGTTTGATCTGGCATTTGGACAAATCCCCCACGATCCCCAGCCTTGTTCCCTGGGTCCTCTTCCCGCCCCCCTAGAGCGAGAGAGGAGGGAAAAAAGAGATACTCTGGGGACAATGTTGCATGATCCCCTGGGGCGGACTCTGAGGGAAAGTTGGTGATTGATATAATGGCTAAATAAGTTTAACATATGAGACTTGCCTTTCAGAGCTTTGAATCCAAAAAAAAAACATTCAAAGTTATTACGCTGTTTTGTGGTATTTATTTTGGTGATTTAAGGTGGGTCAGACTTGTTGAAAAACCGCGCGCCTTTTCAAGCTTCAAATGACCAACATGGTTAATGCCCTAAATTTCACCTTTAGCTGCTCTTGCTTGCTGCACAACAGAAATTCACTTCAATAGGCCATTTCCGAGTTGCCTTTAGCCTCTCTATCAAAGCGAGGCTAGGTGAGAAACCTTTCATATGAAAACAAATTTTCATTCACTTGCAAATAAAACTTATTTGCATGTGAATAAAAACTTAGACTACGAGCAGTCTCTCTTTTCCAGCTTAGTCCGTCGAGCGAAAAAACGAAAAAAAAATAGGCGAGCGGATAATGGTCACGCGAAACTTGAGGCGAGGCCCGCACGCCTTTCGCGTGACCATTTTCCGCTCGTTAATGTTTTTTCGTTTCTCGCTCGATGGACTAAGCTGGGAAAGAGAGACTGCTCGTAGTATAATAAAAACTCATTTTCATATGAAAGGTTTCGCACGTAGCCTCGCTTTGATAGAGAGGCTAAAGGCAACTCGGAAATGGCCTATTCTTGTAGACTGTGATGCACACATCGCACACATCATGGTGTATTTTACAAAGTATCCTGTTTCTGAATAGCGTTACCGCTGACCAGCAACAAATCTTGAAGAAAATTGAAGAAAAAAACAATCGGCTTGATTCAGCCGGCGCTGCGATTTTTGGAAGATCAATGACATTCCACAATGACGGATACAGAACCGGAGATCCTTAGCGGACAGTTCGAAATTCTGCCGACAAGGAAATCATTCTTTGTAAGCTTAACAAGAAAATCGCTCACTTATAGCAAGGTTGCGGATGGATTATGCCTTTGCGTTGGAAAGAATCGGTCCGCAACCACCGTAACAACCAACTTGGATGACATTTATGGCGCGAAGGCATACCGTGGACCGGAAAAAGATATTGCCGGGTATTTTCAAGTGTATTCTTGTCCACTGTTTAAAAAGAAAAGAGTCAGGCGTAAACTCTGCTTTAAAGTCGTATCTTCTGACAGCGAAGACGCCAACGCCACTTTGGCTGAAAGGTGGGTTCGGACCATTCTTTGGTTGGTCAAGGAACCAGAAACGAATTTGGAGAGAATTGAAGGTAAATTTTTCCGGTTTCATGTAGTCACGTTAAGTCCAAAGCAGGAAGATTCTTGATCAAGTTTAGATTGAGTGCAATATTTAATTTATTCTGCGCGAGAAAAAAATATCAATGGTGGGATGACCGCATACAGGTGGCGCGATGTTGCAAAAAAAAAAAAAATCGCTGACTCTCACGTGAGCTTTGAACCATATCACAACATGTTAATATAAGTTAATCGTAAACAGTGGTGTAGATCATGCTTTTATCCACGTTGCCCTGTTTTTACGATCATGATTGAGTCGAACAGCTGTATTTGCAATCATTCTCGTTTTGACTGCGATATTTTTAAATTTTATTTAAATTAATTTACTAACATGCACATTCTAAGTTTATACAACCAATATCAATAAGAAAATACCTAATCGGGTATTTTACTTGTGAAATTGGTCTACGTTTCAAAAATATAAGCTTAGGTTAGGAAATAAATTTGTATTTATTTATTTTCCAAATACTTGCTCTCCATCGATACAGAAATACAGTTCATTCTCTTTAAGGCTGCCCTACATGTTTTTGTCCACCTTAAGCCCCGTCTACACGTTCTGACATTGTCATATAACATTTGTTGGTCCAACAAATTTTATTAGAAGGTGTAGCCGACATGTTAGATGACGTTTGTCAAACATTCGTCTAACAAAAAAAGTTAGTCAAACATCATCTAACATGCCGGCTACATGCCGGCTACACGTTCTAACATTGTTAGACCAACAAATGTTACATGACAATGTTAGAACGGTAGCCGGGTCTTTAGAGATGTCTGCCTTGTACATGCATGAATGGTAGTTTAAGTTTACGTCACCCAGCTGTCACTAGAAATCCATGACACGAGAACTGAAACAAAATTATTCTCATTGACTTGGAACAGGCTAATTTGTAGCTGACAGAGTGATTTTACTCAGACCGTGAAACAGTATCTAGCAATTAATCAAAATTAGCCATTGAAGTTTGGTTCATAGCAATGAGGAATTAAAGATAGTTGACTATCACTTAATAGACATGCCAAGTTTTTTTTCTGATTCCCGAGAGACCTTTTTGATTGAAAGTACAACTTTGTGACCAACTCCAAAGTACTACAATTTTAGCATGTTGTTGACTTTATCCATTTTACAGCAGAGAGAACTTTACCATCTCGCCGGAAGCTTCTGATTCTTATCAATCCATTCAGTGGATCTGGGAAAAGTGTAAAACTCTTTCATGAGCAAGTAGAGCCAATGCTGAATGAAGCTGATATTGAATTTAATCAAGTAACCACAGGTACGCTCTGTTCAAAATTTAAGAAAAAAAGTATACAAACTTGTAACTATATTAAGATTAAATTTTGTATCTTTTCCCCACAGAGTATGCTGGGCATGCAGTGGAAATCATGAAGTCAATTAACTTGCTTCATGTTGATGGGATTGTTATTTGCTCAGGAGATGGCCTGGTTTATGAGGTAGCTATGCCATAATTTAGGGCCTGCAAATGGTAAATTTGAGACTTTGTGAGATGGAGAACTACCCAAAAAACGAGACTGCAAGACATACATGTATTCGCCACATTCTCCACAATTTGGAGCATATTTTTTTGTCAAAGCAAACAATACCATGGCTGAGAAACAGCAGGTTCAAACCATCGGCCGGAGGTTTTTTCGACCCTGATCACACCAAATCTTTAAAATTTGAACTTTTTTATTTACATGTACGTTCTTGCAGGTTGTAAATGGTCTGATGAAACGTTCTGATTGGGAAGTTGCTATCAATATCCCCTTAGGAGTTATTCCAACAGGTTCTGGAAATGCACTTTGCCTGTCAAGTCTCCATGCTACTGGGTAAGTTACAAAATGTATAATACAGTAGAATCCCGATAACTTGAACCTCCAGGGAAGAAGGAAATTTGGTTTCAGATGTCGAAGGTTTGAGTTATCGAGGGTAAATTTGCAAACAATCTTTAGCCAAGGGGAAAAAAGTTTGGTTTGACTTAGCGAGAGGTTCAAGTTATCGGAATTCCACTGTATTATCTAACTTGGTATGTGAACCAGTAGAATTTTTGTTTCATGATTCAATTTTTAAGTAGAGTCGCACATCCACTAATGGACACCTCCTGCATGCTAACATCTCCCATAAGCAGACACTTAAAGCGCGATCCCTGTCACATGCAAGCACTACATTTTAACCTTCCATAAGTGTGTACCTCTCTTCAGTGGACATTTGTTCTGGTCCTAGTGGTGTCTGCACATAAAATGGATAATGCATGTCATTGAGTGGTAGCTACAGAAGTTTAACTCTTTTATGGCCACCCTCAAGCAGAATTTTCCGGCTGTCATAGAGATTTAGTGGTGACTATTATGGGAAGGTTTTCAACTGGAGGATATTTGAGTTCATAAAAATTAATAAGAAGTTGGGACAAGAAAACGTGGTCATTATCGTAGAGAGCATGACTCAATAGTTTGAGAAGCATGTAACTTAGTAGCTCTAAAACCCAGGTTTTGTTAATTTCACAGTGAGCCATTTGATTTGACAAGTGCAATTCTTGGCGTTGTTCGTGGAAAACTGCTTGATTTGGACATCTGCTCTGTGGTAACACCAACAGAGAAAATATTTTCTTTCCTCTCAGTGACCTGGGGAATGGTTTCAGATGTTGATATTGAATCAGAAAAATACAGATGGATGGGGGAAACAAGGTTTCTTATTGGCGCAATCACAAAAATTATTGGACTGCGTGTTTATCGAGGGCGACTGTCTTATTTACCTGCTGGTCACACAGTTGATGGAGAGAAAAATTTGGCTTATGATTCCAGCCCAGGGAATGCACGTCAAGGAAGTGCGATGGGGAATCATGTTAATTCCGCTGTACCTCAGCAGGATAATTTTCATAGTAGTGAGTTAGATGGAGTGTACCATGAAGGTATTGCAATTTCATCAAGCCATAGCCAAGGGCCAACAGATCATCTCCTTCCTCCCCTTGGCTCAGAACTACCTCCAAACTGGGTGGCAGAAGAGGGGGAGTTTATTCTCGGCTGTCCAGTGTTTTTGAGTCACCTTGGAACCGATCTCCTTGTACACCCTGATGGGAAGTTTGGAGATGGAGTTATGGGGATCTTTTATGTGAAATCAGGGACAGGGAGAAAGGCATTATTGAATCTGTTTCTTAAAATGGAAGATGGCTCACATGTTTTAAGTCATCATGTTAAGTACATCAAAGCTTTTGCTTTCCGCTTAGAGCCAGACACAAGTCAGTCAGGCACTATAGCTGTTGATGGAGAAAAAATTGACTACGTGCCAATTCAAGGACAAATTCATAGATCGCTTGCAAAGTTAATGTGTGTGGCAGTGCCAAAAAGCTAGGGATGAATTAATTTCATTATTTAAGCAGACTACTCTGCTAAATTAGTTTAGGAACATGAAATTAAATAAATATTAAATATATGTAATTTTAAAGCTGAGAGATGGGTGTCAACAAGGGTTGATATTTCAAGCTCATTGAAAACACAAATTAAAGACGACATGACAACATGACAGTCCATGCTACATGTAGTTGGTTGAACTGCATCTTGCCTTGATTTTCTTCTTTAATGGCTAAAACAACATCACTGCCTACTAGCTAGGTACTTATCCCTATTCATTCCCAAGAAAAATCCTAAATTTTATTTTGTATAAATGTTGAAATTAAACAAATGGGACTGAGCTAAAGTACTGCCAAAGAAGTTTCATTTGAATGGTCACATCATAGAATTTCATTGACAGACTAGAAAGTAAGAGCTGTATTACTTGTCTTCATAATAAACTCTGGGACCGAAAGAGTTAAAATAGCTCTAGTCATATGTAGATCTTGTTCTTTAGACAGCTTCTTTCCCAGATCAATTTACACTGAATTTTTATTATGTATGCTCTTATAACCCAGACTGACTAATTACAGTAGGCAAGGAGCTGTTAAGTCGTTGATACAAAATTACTTTTGTTCAACATTGTATCCAGAAAATAATTTTGAATTTAAATGTGAATAATTGAATAATCTTTTTATTACAGGATTTTTCAGTCAAAAGGAGTATTTTATTTACCACTGGCTTCCATTCCAAAGCGGAAAGTGAATTTAATTTATTCCATGAAAATATTTTTAACAACAATGCAATGTATTATGTCATACGTATAATATTACATAATCATTATCATCAATTTATTCAAATTTATATCATTTCCAAACATGAGTTTATACGGTATTTATAAGTAACAACCTCAGATAGTAAACAATAATATTATTATTGGATGAAGTTTTTGTGATATTCGGAATAATGAAGGTGAAGTTAAGTGTTATGACACTTACCTACACCTTGACTACTATTACTATTGATTATTTCTTGATTTGATTCATTGTTTTAAAGAAAATAAAGACAGACGCACTGTCGCACAGAACACAGTTTATTATTTTCCAACAACAATAGAATTCACCACCCATGAACTTGACATTGCGCCTGGAAATCATTCATTGCAGGCACACTACAGATTATTGTATAATCTGTAGGGTGACTGATTTCCAGAATTAACTGTAGGCTCCATATAAAAGTGACTACCGCCTGAGTAATCATCGCACCAATTCGTGGTTTGGACCCTGGGCCCGTTTTTGGAAAGTCCCCGTAACTTTTCAGGCCAGGAGCTATTTTATATGCACGATGTTTACATCGGATTTTTTTTTTTTTTTTTTTTTAAAGCTAAGCAATAAAATTCGAAGTTGACGAAACAAGTCGGATTGGTTTGCTTAAAAATATACCACCATTCTATAGATTCTGATTTCAAAATAAAGCCCCGGCTCCGAAAAGTTATCGGTTATATTAAGAAAAGGCCCCTATATTATGTAAGGATAGGAAGGAGAAATTTTACGACACATTTGAAAAGCACAGTCCATCGTAAAAAAAAAAAATTGGGCAAGAACGACTTGTCAAAACGAAACGGTGTTTCCGAAGGCGTAGAAATAAAGTTTAGCCACACTCCAGAAACGAGATTCACCCAGATTACTTTTATAAGGGAGCCTTCCCAGGTGAGTCTCAAACGCTTATCGGTCATATATTTTAAGGGCATTTTAGTCGACTGTAATTTACCAATATGGTTATGCGTTTGCTTATATCTTGGATTTAAAGGCTCTCATCTTGCGCAAGATAATAAAAGGGAGATCTAAAATACTTGAGGCTAAAACTAAAAACCATACGAATAAATAAATGGAAATAAATAATTGAAACTAAAGAAAGAGTCTGAGTCTTTTGAGTTGGGCGGGAAGGTTCATGACACACACCTGTTCAGCCTGTTGGACGAGAGCACCGAAAGACTGCACAATTCTTTTCACGGTGTCCTTGTTTACTCCAGCGTGTTTGTTGGGTAATGGCTCTAGTAGTATGAAGTAGTAGCAAATATATATTTGGTTCATTGGCGTGATTTACTCGCTTTACGCTTTCAAAAGAACCAAGTGTACATAAAAAGAAAATCTGCAAAGGACCGCAAACGATAATGCTGCTTACGATACATAGGATCTACAAGAGACCTTATCAACCAAAAAAATGAACAAACATACTTGTTGATTTGGGGCTCCTTGTTCCCCGGAACACGTGATGTGGCACGCTTAATTCAGGTGACAAGTGAGTTCCAAAGCACGGAACCTGATATGGTGAACGGGTCATTGTGTAATCTAATTTGCGTTTGCAGTCGTCTTTTAGTTTGCTGCACCGTGCTGACAAGTTCCAATCAGAACGAAACAGCTGTCCGCGGTTGCAACCCTACTTTATCGGTTTCTGTCGTGTTGGTGTCTCGCAAAGTCAACCTTTTTACGTAGTCAGATCAGCCTTGCAGTTTATTGTAAGTATACATGCATTTTTAGCTTCCTGATTTCTTTCGCGTTTTTATTTTGGTTGCCGGTTTTGGCTCGGGGGTTTCTTTAACAGCAATGGTGCGCCAAATATGCACAAAGACACGTGAAATGCGATCCAACCAATAAAATTAATAGGAATTCTCACCCCAAAATAGAAAAAAAAATAAGGGAGCTTTCTTTGAATTATATCTTCTTAGCACGCCCAACAGCAACTTACTTACCTACCTACTTCAAAATGGCAGCTGCATGCACATGCATGCCAATGAGCTTCCCACGATCCCTGGGAGAAAGTCCGGCACGAGTTTCAGAAGAAATGCATTCAAACGGCTTCACACTGGTCTTTTTGAAAGGTTTCAGTTTTTCGTAGAATTTATAAAAATAGGAGAAAATAGGAAGCAGGCCAAAAAATATGTAGATTATAAAAAAATTATAAAGACAAAGTGAAATGCAAATATTAAATGTATTGAATTGTGATTTAATAGGAACTTGACTCCTAAAGAATAGTGTATACTTTGGATTCAGAATTCAATTACTCGCCAAAGAGTTTTTGTTATTCATGGTTGAACTGACTTAACTCACACTGGTGAAAAACGCATTCAAACAAGAGAAACAAAACCTTGGTTAACGGATAGCGTCAGACACGGAAGCAGAAAAATGGAAAATTAAAGATTATCACAATCTCTCTTACGTACATTTTCCTGCGCGTTTCCCTGCTGTTTGCATTTACGTTTGTTTGGTGATTGCTCCATGTGATAATAACTTTGAAATGTTTCCAGTCAAGAGAAAATGAGAAGGTCGTAATGTTTATCGTGTCACAAACGTAGGACAAATGAAGAAAATTAGGGAAAAATCTGAGTCCCCGAACGGCCATGCCCTTCCGTACACCGATCGGATGATCTAACCACTGAGCTACGAAAGACTCGTGGCGAGCAAGACCGGTGTGCGTCACGACTTGCAATGCCCCATGGGTTAATTTGTGTAGCGGCTCTTTCCCTTCGTCTCGACGGAGTGAGCATCTCCTACGTTTGCGTTATTTAGCCTGAATTTAAATCTAGCGCCTTTTCTTTGGTAAAGTAATCAAATATACAAGTCTACAAACGCAAAACTACTTCGTAAAGGCCCGTTTTTCTTTTTCTCAGAGACACTATTCTGATTTGAATCGAAACATACAATCCGTTAAGGTGGCTGAACACAGTTTGCGCGCGCTCTTCAATTTCAGCTGCTTACGTGAGTCAGCACGTGCAGAGTTTTGAGAAAAACAAACGTGGCGCCTATTCAGTGATCATTTTATTTTGCTCAGCGTGGATCGCGAAAGTGTTGTGTTTCGTCTTAAAATCAAACAATTTGTTGTTCGTAAAAATATTTTTGAATCAATAGATAATTTATAGAACCATTGAAGAAATACACTGCCTTTTTGGTCGTTTTTGTCTTTGGATCGAGAACCCAGTCAAATGCAACGCATGCGCAGTTGACAAAAAAGTGTGACTGGATGTTTTAGCGACTTTCCTCGGAAACGTGCTGATTTCTACGGAACCACTCGTTAGAATTTCACGAAATTTGGCACAATAATAGTTCCGAATATGCCGAACTCA
Organism: Dendrophyllia cribrosa; assembly: GCA_024195265.1. Lineage (NCBI taxonomy): Eukaryota > Metazoa > Cnidaria > Anthozoa > Scleractinia > Dendrophylliidae > Dendrophyllia > Dendrophyllia cribrosa. The sequence continues at coordinate 35,076,432 of JAJLRJ010000009.1, read as the reverse complement.
CCTGCCATTAAAAATTTGAAATCTAACAGAGGAGATTTTAACAAAACTCAAACATATTAAACCACAAATTACGGAAGATCCCTCTGTCAAAATTACATGAGACCAGTGTTAACACGCGAATATTTTTACGAGTTTACTGGAGACAAATGATGGACAAAATCTAACGACTGCATTTTCTGAAAATAAACGAAACCAAATATTGCAGGCTGATTTACAATCCACCTTGTTGCCATGGCAACACCCTAAAAGCTCAACAAAAAATATCAAAATATAAAGCTTGTTGCTTTAATCTTATGCCTCGCCAAGTTTGGGCGACCAGACGTTAGTGGTTTTAAAATGACAATGAATGATGCATAGGTACAGTAAAACTGTGTTCAGCCACCTTAATAAACAAGACAACCGGAAAGATCAAATTTACGCACGGGTCAACGCCACGAGACCTAAATCACGCAAAGACCGCTCCACGTATTATACAGAACAAGCACTGCAAACGCCGACAAAAGATGTCACTTTGAACAAAAAAACCTATGAAAGTTTGAATGTTTTCTTCCTTCAAATATAATTGAGGACAAATAGGCCGAAAAAAGACCAAACAAGAAGATGATGAAGGACGCGCGTGGGCGCAGAAAATTGTTGTTACTCACCAGGAGACCTAGGCGAGTTGGTGAACTTATCGTACTGCATCCTGCTACGATGCAGAAAGCGTCATGTGTGGTGATAAATAAAGATGGTAAATGTTTAGCGTGTTAATGAAATGAAAACTATGTAATGTTCATCATCTCACGAGCGTGGGACAAAGAAAAAATCTGAGTCCCCGACAGGAATTGAACCAATGACCTTCCGTACACCGGTCGGATGATTCCGTACACCGGTCGGATAATTCCGTACACTGGTCGGATGATTTCGTACACCGGTCGGATGATTCCATACACCGGTCGTATGATTCCGTACACCGGTCGGATGATTCCCTACACCGGTCGGATGTAATGTTCGTCATGTCACGAGCGTGGGACAAAGAAAAAAATCTGAGTCCCCGACAGGAATCGAACCTATCACCTTCATCATCATCATCATCGCTTTATTTAAAAACACGGTATCCCATCATTAGTTACAAAATGCTCTTCCAGAGAGCCGTGTATACTAAATATTCTCTATAAAGACCTAAACATGTTAAACATTTCTAATTAAAATTACAATACTAATACGCACACCGGTCGGATACTTCCGTACACCAGTCGGATGCTCTCACCACTGAGCTACGAGAGACACGCACGTGGCGAGCTAGGCCATATACTAGGTTCACACACCGGTCGGATGCTGTAACCACTGAGCTAAGAGAAACTCGCACGTGGCGAGCGAGGCCATATACCAGGAAGTACAAGTAAACACAGTCACTTATTGAATGATAAATAGTTCAATAACTTGAACCAGTTGTTTTCTCGTGCAGCTGGTGTCGATCTACCCTAGGTGCGGGTGGTTTTTCTCGCGGCACGCACTCAGCTCCGTCCTCTCTAACTATCCCTGAGAGAAATAAGAGACACCCAGGAGCCATTATTTTTATTCATCTTATCACTTCTCATATTCTATCTCAAACAATAGCACCACAAATTATAACAAAAAATATACATAAAAAATACAATAGAAAGTCATCAAGAAAAGCGAGTTGTTGAGTTTTGACTTATTTTATACGCTACCTTCCTGCGTAAGTCGAGTGATTCGGTAAAGAAGACTTAACTGTCTAAGACTATTACACAATGTAAAAAAAAAAACAAAAAACAAAAAACACGTCTTTGACACCCAGGAATATGTTTCCTGATAATGGCATTTTAAAAAAGTTTGTTCGGTTTTTGTGGAAGGAGAAAAACTTAGTACCCAGGGATTTAAAGACAATAAAGTATGTAAATAACTCCGAAGAACATCCTGCATTACTCAATATTTGACTCAACAACGAGAAGATAGATTAATAGAAAGGTAATTAAACCGAATTATTACCTTTCTATCAATGTATCTCCTCGTTGTTGACTCAAATATTGAGAACTGCAGGATGTTTTCGGAGTTATTTTCATACTTTATTATTTACACTTGTCGGCTGGAAATGATTTAAAGACAACCTTAAAGCAAGAACAAGAAACAAAAACAAACATCGCCCACTTCTGACACCAACTCCGTGAGACGAAACTGAGCCACATTGATGCGAGGCAAGTGCTCTCGCCAACGCGCCCATCGCACTCATCAGCACAGCTAACCTGTTTACTGCGCAAACTCTGAAGTTCAAGAGAATTTAGTTTTATCGACTGAGTCGATAAGGTAAATTGACCACCGTAAAAAGATTCAAATAGCTGACGTTTCGAGCGCTAGCCCTTCGTCGGAGCGAATCGCTTCGTCGGAGCGAATCGATTCGCTCCGACGAAGGGCTAGCGCTCGAAACGTCAGCTATTTGAATCTTTTTACGGTGGTCAATTTACCTTATCGACTCAGTCGATAAAACTAAATTCTCGTGTTTCATCCCCCCACCGACGCAGCACCACAGTTTCTCTAGAAACTAACCCCATTCATCTGAAGTTCAAGCCCCGACTAATGTTCACGGATTACACTACCGTCAATCATAATCACGGCGACAAACATTGCACACCTGGGCCCGGTTGTTCGAAAGCCGGTTTACGCTAACCCAGGATTAAAACTTAACCGAGCATTTAATTTCTCTTGTTAGAAGTGTTTTCAAAAGCCAATTATAAGTTACATGCGAAGACAAGTCAGAAACGAAACTAAAGGGCAAAAATACTTTGGAAAAATCTCCATTGATTTATTATTTAACTGGAATCAAAATTGATGCTAACCCTGGGTTAGCTTAACCGCGCTTTGAACAACCCGGCCCTGAAAACAGAAACAGACAAAATGGATAGAAATCCATCAATCACAACCCACAAAATGACGTGTTGATCCTGTCGAGTTAAACATACTTTTTTCCTTGAGAGGTTCGCTGTGATAATTGTGGCAGGGAAAAACGAAACTGTTGATTGAATTTTTGAAATTCAGAGTTCGCGTGTAAAAGCGCCATGTTCTCGTTGAGGACGCGGCGCTTACTCTAGACTTTCTCTTTGCATAATTATGAACTTTTTATGTCACGAGTGCTGAAAACTGTATTAAAAAACAGTTAGACGTTTCGGGGATAACCCGTTCCGCAGTGTAAACTTGTGTTCTGGACTTTCTGTTCCTCTCGGAGCCGACTGCAAGACACAAGAACGGCCTGGGAACGAGTCGCTTTGACGTCACGTTTTGCGTAAGAGGGAAGGGAAGGCCTGGTTACTAGACTGTCTCATTTCAAGAAAGACCTTCCAAAATGGTCGGCATCAGGTAACAGAGGGTGAAGTAGGTCGGACATCTTATTGAGAATTATGTAACGTAATGCCGACACTTAGTGTAAAAAAGAAAGTCTAAAATCCCTACTCAGGATTGAACCTGTGACCTCAGCTAGGCTTAGGCTTACAGAGCCTACACTACCAGAGTACCACCTAGCTTCTCGGGTTGTTTAGGCTTAAATTTAATTATATTGACTGCTAACCCTAACCTTAACTGAAAGCTAATCAGTTAATCTGTTAAAAAAGTCTCAATAAGGTGTCCAATCTGGTCTGAGTCGATGTTATCGAACGTTGACCCTCCAATCCGGACTGTCTATTTAAATAATCTTCCTATTTACATTTATCACATCTCTTTTACTGTAAACACGGTGCGATAACTATCTTGTGGCAACTTCCACTTGTGGTCCTGATTGACCTGCAAAGATAACAGGGAAATAGCTTTGATTTACACGAACCAAACTGTCAGTATTAACCCAAAGAATTGGTATTTGGTATTTGTTACTAGGATCAGAAACTTTCACTTCAGGACCGGGTTGTTCAAAGCGCGATTAAGCTAATCCAGGGTTAGCATCAATTTTGATTCCAGTTAAATAATTAATCAATGGAGATTTTTCCAAGGTATTTTTGCCCTTAAGTTTCGTCTCTGACTTGTCTTTGCATGTAACTTATAATTAGCTTTTGAAAACACTTAGAACTAACAAGAGAAATTAAATCCACGGTTAAGTTTTAATCCTGGGTTAGAGTTAACCGACTTTCAAACAACTGGGCCGAGAAGTGAAAAATGTATGTCTTCTAACAATATGCACCGCTCAAGTGACAGAGGAGAATGTTTGTAAAGCACAACAAGAGAAAAGGAAAAAAAGAGAAAAGGAAAAAAGGATTGAAAATATATTAGCCGAGGTATAGGGGTAGGTACATATTAGGGCCATTTATACGAGAGATTTTAAGACGCGGCTTACACAAGCCGCGGCCTGACCTATTTATACGAGCGCGGCTTACATAAGACTCAAAGTGCTCGTATAAATGGTTCGCGTCTTATTTTTCATACAGCCTCGTTTACATGCGATGTTACCATTAGCAACAAATCTGCAACAATACAAGATGGCGCGCTGCAGCAAGAAGCAAATGCGTGCTGTCATTTTAAGAAGGAAGAAACTTTTTCAGAGATGTTTTCTTCAATTTTGAGAAGTCTTCTTTTCTTATGAAGACCACGCTGTTAAGGAAAATTCATAAACTCGGCGTTGCATACACAGAATACAACAGAAATCCGAGAAGAGTCGGTAGAAAGCGATCGACGGATTGGTGCGATCGCGACATGTTGCAGATGGAAGATGCTGAATTCATTGCAAACTTTCGGCTCTTCCGGCCATCTTTTGGTAAGCTTTGCAACCAATTACGCTTGTAGAGCCATCTTGTTTGCAATCTGAAAGTCGAGAGCTCACACGAGATCGCGTAGACGATCGACGATCGCGTAAGCTAAACCTACGCTTGCGCAGTATGTGTTTCCGTCTTAGATAAGCCGCGAACCCATTTAAACGAGCAACTTCGCGGCCTACATAAGCCGCGGCTTATGTAAGACTAGCCCTAGACCCGCGGCTTACACAAGCCGCGTCTTAAATAAGCCGCGGCTTGTGTAAGACGCGAACGGTGATTTTGTACCATTTATACGGTCAGTTCGCGGCTTACATAAGCCGCGGCTTATTTCTCCCGTATAAATGGCCCTATTTTGTCTTCATTTTAAGTTTGGTAATTAGCAATTGTTACTCACCACTTAACTTATCAGACTTCTCTTTCTTCGTGTTGTCAGGAAACAACGCCCTGTGAGAAAGACAACATGTGAAATAAGTTATAAACTTCACTTGTAGCTTCTGGTGTAAACGCCATGTCCAGTCAGTCGCAAATAACAGAAAAGGACATCATTTAGCACGCATTTAACCACAGCGACAACAAATGTATTCTATTAAAACAGAAACCCATAAGTGGGTTGAAACGTGTAACGTGCATTCACAGCTTCCGAATATTCATTTTTTGCTTAGTGCCATATTTGGAAACCCCTCGGTGCCTCGAGATTGGAAGCAAGTTGTTCTAGCGAATATTGGTTAATATTTTATCTTGATTTTCCAAATATGGCTGTAACAACTTCTTAGCAAATTGAATAATCGGAAGCTTGTTTTGAAGCATACAAGAGACAGTTGCCCGTTTCAACCCACTTATGGGTTTCTGATTAAAATCATATCGAAGTTTGTTGAAAAAGTAATGTAGAAAGAAAACAAAGTAACAGCGAAATTGAATACAGAACGAACAAATCCGGAGATTTTTACCTGTATGACCTGGACTGTAAAAGGAATTTTCTGCAAAGGGCAATTTCACTTGCTAGTCTACGTAGATCATCTCCCTCAAATACAGGCAGACTCAGCGGCTAAATGAGAAAACAAAAAAAAACACAAAGATATTCCATGATAATCGTGCTCGTGAATGACTACGTTCCTGCTGAAACCTTTACGTTTTCAATCAATCGTTTGTGTTTTCATTTCTTTTTGCTGTCCACAGGTAAACGATCGAAAATATCTTTTTTACGACTTTTTCCAACGTAGAGCGGTTTTCGATTGTGTCGAAAAGAATTTCGCGATCGCTTTGGTTTTGCATTGTTACGCTTTGTGATTGGCTAAAATTCCCGCGCCACTTTCATCAACCAATCAGAAGTGAAATAAAAACCAATCGTGACTTACTCGCACACGTTTTCCCGCGCTTGGCGCCCGCTACATGTATTTAATACGAGTTCTGATTGGTTTATTTGATTGTCTGCGTCTGTTGTGATTGGCCAGAGTAATTACTTTGAGTTTGGTATCACGACAATCAATCGAAAACTACTCTAATGCTTTTTTATTTTTCGAAAACCTTTGTTTTCGATCATTTTTCTTGTAGTAAATCGTTTCTTCCCGTTTTTTTTTTTTTGCCATTTTCTAGCTTTCACTCGTACATAAAAGCCAATTACTGTTACATTTGAGTGCAGGTGCATGTTGGCTAACCTCGTCTTCCCGAAAGCCTTCAGTGAGAAGTCTGTGAGTGAACATGTGACCATCCGGATCACCTTGGCAACGATGATACCTGCAAAACAGGGGACCAACTAGTCAGACAGGTTATCAGCGAGTCACGCAAGTTATCAAGAGTGAGGGCAATAACACGAAGAAGTAATATACGGTTCCATTTATATATTTGAACATCGTCACGTTCACAGTAATCACATCTTACCTCCCACCAGTTTGAGAAGCCAAGAGTTGTAGAAACTTGTTTGCCACACTAAAAGTAATAAAAAACGATAAATGCAGTAATCAAAACTCAGTTCTACCAACAAGTCATTAAGTAATGATCCGCATAAGAAGGATAGCGCTGAACGGCAATCGGGAATGTCAAACACGATGGAATGTCAAGATTGTCATTGTTACAACTAGTGATCTCATTGGCCTAGACTCAAAAACCGCTAAAAAGTTAAGGTTCAAGGTGCATTTTGTCTAATTTTTTTAAGGTTTCAAGTAATTTGAGACCCAATCGCACAACATACAATTTTTAAAAGAAATTGTATTTGGGGAACTTCATCAAAGAAGCAAAATTATTAGCTATTGTCTTCTGCTATTCTGATTGGTTAAGCACGAACATTTCCTAAAATTTATTTGACGCAAATGGATTTTCTTTATTTTTATAATGAAATATAATTATTAACCATCAGCTCCTCCTCTATTCTTGAAATCAAAGATATTCTATGTGGGAAAAAGCTAATGCCGCAGAACAATGAAGTTTGCTATCGTTCTTATGTGGAACAATACTTAATCAAGTCTTGGAAGTAACAACAATAGTTACAGGTTTTTTTATTTTATTTTGAAGATCAACGTTTTCCTAGTTCGTTCACTACTTTCGCTTCAACAGCGTCGACACTTAAGACTGGAAAATGAATAACGAATCTGCTACATATTCACGTAACGTAAAATATGCAAATCTTTTCTTAAATACAAAGGAACTTTCACCAACCTATCGTCGCAGTTGAACGAAATACAATGAACACGAACATTTCTTCCCGAGTTTAACTTAGCAACTTCTCGTAACACCATCGTTGTACTATTATCCTAGCACAGAATGAAACAAAATTACAAAACAGACAATCAATCTTGCAGTTTTACAGATTCAATATGTGCCACGTGCTTCTGTTGTACAAAATGAAACGCAAACAGCACTAATTGGCTCGTCGAGCAGCGTTTCTTCCTATTTAGTGACTATGCAGGTAAGGAGGCTAATATCAACAAGGTACGTGAAGAGTCTGAACAAGTGCCCCGACCGTTACGTTGCATTTCTTTTTTTCTCTAAGTAAGGATAACGCATACTAACTCTTTCCACTACTTTATACATGTAATTACAGTAAGGACGAAAAATGAGTAATGATATCCCTATTAAAGTAATTAACCGGTTTTCCATGAGTGACAGGTACATGAAGAGTCTGGACAAGTGCCCCGACCATTAAGTTGCATTTCGTTTTATCCCGTGAATACGCGAAGCGTTGAGCAAGATACAGTACATAGGGAACAGATATGCAAATTTTCACTCGTTCCATCAACCGTAAACTATTGTAATTCCCCAGTGTTTTAGGTGTTATAAAAAATGATTGCTGTATTTTAATTCCCAGAGTACGGGTATTACGTCATTCAGTTGTCCAGACAGTCTCGTTTCACACAATGCACATATATTACGTCATGCTAAGATGTTTTGGTCGTTTTAAATCTGTTTTCCTCTTCAATTCTTTGACTTCAAACTCAGTATGGAAAATAAAAACCCATCTGTGAACCTAATCTTACGTTGTTTCGTATTCACGAGATGGCTCTAAGAGCTTTTTGATTTCTCTAAGTAGGGCTAAGACATACTCACTATTTTTACTACTGTAAGATTACAACGTTATATGTTAGTCGCAGAAAGGACAAAACTAAGTAATGATACCCCTATTAAGGTAAACTAACCGGTTTTCCGTCAGTGAGGAGATATATTCCTTGGACTTCTGGATCCTCAAATGCGAGCTAAAGGAACAAAAGTGGTAAAGAAAAGTTACTCTTATGTCGTAAGATCATTTGACAAGACATGTGCCCGGAAGTACAGGAAAGGCGTTAGAAGCTTTTATTAGACTGTCCTTCGATCAACTGCTATGCGTCCTTAGAGTAGATACCCTTTGAATGTTTGCAAAACCTTGTCCAATGCGAAAAATATCATGAGCACCTGAAAAAATTGTTACGTCAACTTGTCGCCATAGAGGTTTACCTGTAGAGCGTTTAATGTACACGTGCTTCCATTGGCATCAAAATCAGACACCCATTCGACTGCATCTTGACAGCTGTCATCTGAAGTTGACGTCAAACTCGGTTTCCATGGCACCACTTCAGACGAAAATCGGATAAGATTGAACCTAAAGTTAGAGGTAAGACATTCGTTAAAAATTGTTCCCATGAAATGTCAGTTTTGTAACTTGTGACACGAAATGAGTTTATGCTTGGTGGAAATATGGCTGCGTGAAACAAAGGGTTAAAGGTCTAGCTGCCTTTGTGAGTAATACGTTTTTCGCAAAATAAAAACTATCCAAAATTACGTGCTGTGTCACAAGGATTTGGCAAAGACACGGGAAAGAACTTGAAACATTTAGCCTACAATTTTCAAATTGCAATCCGTCTCCATCCTGGCCATCCGCGGCCACAGTACCTTATTAATAGTTTCTGTGCACTAATATATTAATTGTTTACTCAACTGGACCATTATTTGGAGTTATGCATTGTTACAAATGTCTATTGGTGTTTCAATCTGATACTTAACATGGGCGACATAGCTCTTTTAACTATTGCAAACTTACTTAGTAGCCTGGTGCCTGATTTGATCCCAGACTATCGCGGCCAGTTCTCGCTTCAGTTCATCCATACTGCTGACCATGGAGCCCGACGTGTCAATTAATATCGCAACCTGAAAAAAGAGCAACATTGTAAGAGCCGTTGGTACTAGGCAAACTTGCTCCAAGCTTAACAAAATTCCCTAGGAGTATTTAGGCAGCTTTGTCCAGGGGTTATAAGCCCACCCTGCCATTTTGAAAGTGGAGAACACCCTGGCGACGAGGTTGTAAATTCCCTCTTTGCACGTTTCAGCAAAATGCAGTCGTACTTTTGTACTATTGCTACCCTTGGACATAATTTGTCTGGCCGTTGTAGTGGCCTTTAAGGGGAGGTTTTAATGACAGGATTTGAGTGAGCAGACAAGAATTCAGGGCACGAAATGGTCGTTAACCCTTTAACTCCCAAGAGTGCCAAATATCAAAATTCAAGAAAAATTCCAAATTTCATTTTGGAAAATATTGAAAAACAAATGGTACCATGCAAAAGTACTGCTGAAGAGGTTTCATTTGAATGGTCACACCATAGGATTTCATCAGCACACTCAAAAGTTAGAACAAATGGTACCATGCAAAAGTACTGCTGAAGAGGTTTCATTTGAATGGTCACACCATAGGATTTCATCGACAGACTCAAAAGTTAGAACAAATGGTACCATGCAAAAGTACTGCTGAAGAGGTTTCATTTGAATGGTCACACCATAGGATTTCATCGACAGACTCAAAAGTTAGAACAAATGGTACCATGCAAAAGTACTGCTGAAGAGGTTTCATTTGAATGGTTACACCATAGGATTTCGTCAATAGACTCAAACGTTAGAACTACACTACATGGTTTCATAATTGACTCTGGGAGTGAAAGGGAGGCTCGACTGTAAAATATTTCTGTTTTCTTTACTTACATTTTTTTCGACTATCGTGCCAAACACTCGTCTGCTGCCACTCAGCAGCCACTGCATCCGTTTTACGTATCTTCTCAACACTTTCTCCACTTGTTCTTCATAATCTTCTAATTCATGAGGCAGCAGATGAAGATGTTTAACAACTCCCTGAAACAATTATGATAACAGTTTATTCTCTTATAAGTACTTGATCTTTTAAAGGTGTGTTTAATCGCTGTGTTTTGTGAACGCAAAGAAGTGATGGCAATCAGTCACGAAACGGTAAGAAGACATTCTCAAGTACCTTGACTTCTACACTCGGAAATATATTACAGTATCTGAAAAAGAAAGAAAGAAAACGAGTGACTGTTAGTAAGGTTAAGTAGAATCTTTATAACTTGTCCTAATTTCAAATACTGGGTATGCAAAGAAGAAAATACTGCAAGCGCTGACCTAGAGAGGAGTGGGAGGAGTGGAAGGAGAATAGGCAGAATTAAACGGGGACACTTTTTCCAGTCTCCTTTCGCTTTCTCTTTTCGCTTTCCTTCGCACCACGCTTCCTACTTTTTATGACTGACTAAATGATTACCTTCTCATCTGTCCGTCCTTTTGTCTACATGCCTGTCTGTAAGAATGTCTGTGTGTCTGTCTCTCTATCTACCTTACTGTGTGTGTGTGTGTGGCTATCTGTCTAGCCTGCATAACAGGCGCTTTTGAGGTAAGCGTGCGCAAAGCGCGAGCAACAAGCGTGAAACGCGAGGCATGCAAGGGAGAGAAGAAAAGAGAGACGCCCCTGTAGACACTATTGTTCTGGCTCTTCCATCCACCACACGTCCCAGAGAGACAATTCTCTTTTCTTCCCTCCCTCGTGCACCACAAAAGCTAATGTTGCGCAGGCTGCTATCTGTCTTATTTTCTGCCTGTCCGTCTGCCTGCCTGCCTGCCTGTCTGTCTGTCTGTGTGTGTGTCTGTCGGTCCGTCTGCCTGACTGTCTTTCCGTCCGTCCGTCCGTCCGTCCGCCTTTCTGTCTGTCTGTCTGTCTCGTCTACCAGCCTTTCGGTCTGCCTATCTGTTTACCTGTCGGTCTGTTTGTTGTTATTTACTCACCTTGCAGGTATTGACTGTCCAACAGAAGATACTTTTCCTTTGGCATGGGAACATTCAGCAGATCCCACAATACTATTCAGGTCCAGCTTCACCTTAGAAAGACTATAGTGACGCATCCACTGAAAAATACAACAAACACAAAAATCAGCTAACTCTACCTGGTAAAAATTAATTGGACAAAATAAATGGTAATCATATCGTTTCGAGTTCAATTTGTGATTTTATAATATTGCACAAGTGAGTTCTTCAAAAAGCTCAAATTCAAATTTCACGAGTCGCTTCGCTTGCATACAGGAAGTGAGCATTTGACACGTATTTGACACTTTATTTAATGATTGGCTGATGACGATCAGCCCATAATACTACAAACTCAAAGGTTCGTTTGCACATGAAATCCTGAAAGAACGTTTTCAGTGAGATTTACAAATGCAAAGAATTTCAAGATTTGTTACTTACACTTTTTGCACTGGTGTTACACTTAAACTGCACTGCTCTTAGCCAATCAGAACGGAGTAATGTTTTCATGTATATTATCAGATGAGTTAACGTAACCAATTAGTGTGATCAAACGACACTAACGGAACTTTGAAAGGTAGAAAAACAAATTTTTATTAATGAGAAACAAGGAATAAAACAAAATATTTCCCCGACCCACCTCTCTCGTACTGACGCTGTCCTCCTTATCCGGAATAAATGGATGTTTGATTGGTCTTTTGGGTTTCTTTTTCTGTGTATACTGAGAGTAAACTGCACCTGTGTATTAAAAGCAGCATATTGAGTCTCATACTGCCGTGACAGTGCTGGAAATAACAGTTAGTCATCGGAATTGGTCCGACCAAAATCCTGAAATGTCCGACTACGTTTACATTATGCTCGGACATGGTGTCCAAGCACAAAAATGACTTAGCTTTTGTCTGGAAAGTCTTGTTAGCCATCGCGACATTTGATTCCAAAAACATTAAAACAGGAATTAATGTTGTTTGTACCATTTATTTTGCTGTATATTTTGAGAAAATTCATAAAAAGCCGTGTGATTTGAAATTGCCCTATAATGCACTGCAAATAGCCTGAGAAAACAGACGTCGTTTCGCAGCGCCACCACTGGGGCCCCGCGAAACGGACGTGTCAGTTTCGCTGGGGCCCTAGTGGTGGCACCGCGAAACGACGTCTGTTTTCTCAGGCTATCTGCAAACCACAAAACCTCTTATACCATGTTATGTATGTTAGCGGGTTGTATCTTAAGGAAAATCCAAAATGACGGATGTTCGACCAATTTTGTAAAATGTCCAATCAAAATGGAGGACACATGTCCTTCTAAGCAAGAAACATTAATTTCCAGCACTGCACAGAACGCAGTTTTAATCTAGTCAAGGATATCCAGCTGATCGTTTAGATGGAATGTGCTCGAAAGGCCTTATGCTGTGTTCACATCAGCAACGAAACATGTTAAGAGTAAACATGCTTGCAATTCCACTGTTCACATAAATTATCCTGGTTCTATAGTTTATGCTGTGTCATGAAGCAGGCATAATCTCGCATATCTTTATAATTACACATGAACCGGCCGAAAAGATAGAGCTCGAACTTGCTGTTACATGGTTTAATCTCACTTCTCAAGTTCTTTGGGAACGAAGGGCAATGCAATGTTTGACAAGGAAACGACATTTGCGCTAACGTGTTTCGTCTGACTTCGATCGAAACTACCTCATGAAGTAGTTTCAATCATGCTCTGAGTAAACATGTTTCGATCATGATTGGCGCAATGCGCCGCCTGATGTGAACACTTTTCGTAGTGAATCATGTTTCATTCATGATCAGACTAAACATGTTTCACCCTAGTGTGAACAGAGCATAGACAAATTCGGCTAACGCATTGTTGTACCCAATTCAAACCTTTTGGGATTAGAACTCTTTGTTCGTCATATTTCGATATCAATGAAGCATTGACATGGAAATTATATGGAAATATTGTGAACAAAGAATCTTATTCCCAGAAGGTTTGAATTGGGTACAACAACGCGTTAGCCGAATTTGTCTATTAGTCGCTTTAGATATTCGGAATTTTTAAGAATAAAACCGGAGTTTTCTTTTGTAAAATGTCACCATGAACTTTCGTAAAAGGACAATTTACACAAAAATGTAATGTCTTGCAGTTGGAGGAACAAAAAATGTAGTTTTTAGTGCAAGATAAGGTCGAAGAGGATTTTCGGAAAGGCATGCTGAAGCATCTTAAATGCACACTGATAATGAAGAGAAAGGTCTAGAAAAGAGGTTACGTACATGTAGTAAACGCAAACAAACGTTTTCATTAATATTTCGTTCAGATTAACCGAAAATCACACTCTTATCATTGAATAAGAATAAAACCTGTAACAAACCCGTTTCATTTTTCCACTCCGTATAGAAAACCTGTTGGACTGGTTTTATGCCGCCTGATGATGGTCTTCTCTCCTTGACAACGGTTTTAGCAGGAGGAGCTATGGAAACGTACAAAAATAATAATTAAAAACACTTTCCAATGCAGTCCTTTCTGCAAATAAAAATAATAGATAGAGGTTGGTATAGTCATATGTATATATACTGTCATGACCAGTTGGGGTCACTAACTATTCCAAATCTTCATTAACTGAAAGTTGGACCTTTATAATATCCGCCTAAACTTGCTTTCCCCCGTTAGTACTTTTACGTCGGGTTCCTCCGGCTTTCAGCACAGACAAACAAAGGATATTTTCATATTTTTCCAATACAACTTCTATTGACTCATACACTGACACAAGTATAAAAATCAGAAACCTTTAACAACACTGCATTGAACCCTGAAATGAAAGCTACTCAGCAATACTTTCCAGTGGTGCTGTTTATTATGCTGTACAAGGTGGTTCTAACTTTTTGAGTCTGTGGATGAAATCCTAAAGTGCGACCATGAAAGCTATTGAGCAGTACTTTCCAGTGCAGTGCTTATAATGTTGTACAAGATGGTTCTAACTTTTGAGTCTGTGAATGAAATCCTAGAATATAAACATCCAAATGAAAGTTATTGCAAAATATTTTATCACGGTCTGATCGCTTTTACTTTTCCCTAAAAGAAATTTGCATTATTTGTATTTTTTCCTTAAAGAGAAGTTTGTGTTATAGCCGTAGATGTCTGCCAGTGCTAGTTCAACTCACGTGCAGGAATCAGGGAGGTAGTACTGTTTGATGTGGGAGGTTTCCACGTTAACGCCTTCATTGATGATTCTTTAGTCTGAGATGATGCACTATGCGGCCTGGCCTTTTTGCCACCTGTCGAGGAACTGGGTCGGCTGGTGCCTGCAGTTTGAGGTCGAACATTCTATAATACGTTTAGACAAGACAATACAGTTTAGAAAAATTTCAGTTTGAAAGTGACCGAGTTGCACAAGATTGTATACTGTACAAGGGTATAGCACAACAAAGAGAAGTATTTAATGACTTTACACCTGTAAGTCTCCCACTTAAGTTGCGCGAAAAAGAAGAGGGGGAGAAGGGAAGAAACGCCTGCAATACGAGCCGGGCTATTCGCATTACGCCCACCGATTACCTTGTAATCGAATTACGCCAACTGTCAATACGTTCACCAATCAGGCACGCGCTTTTACGCATGGATGACTTCACGCGGGAATTTGCTATGTTTACCGCCCCGCGCGAATTAGCCAATCAGAATTTTGCGGCCGCCAGCGTCTGCAGAAATGAACAAAAGGAGGGGGGGGGGGGGGGGGGGGGGGGTTAATTGCAGGCGTCCTTTCCCTCTCTTCCCAGTTCCCTTCTCCCTGACGCCTGCTACGCAGGTCACTCCCAGAGTAAAATCTCATGCGATCATTCAAATGAAACCTATTCATGATGAAATGTTAATGATTTACTCATCGCAATGAAGTGAATTTAATACTAAGCAAAATCATACCGAAGAGGTTTTGTTGTATTTAAGTTAAAATGTCGAGCGAGGAAAGCATTTTGATAAATTTTACGCTTAAATTAATTAATCTCTTTACGTTTTAATTGATTTATCATTGTTTAAATGGTACAGAGAAGGGTCCCTTACTCAGTTTGAAATCAATATTTTTATGGCAAGATTTAAACTATGTTTAAGCAAATGGCTCCCATAGAAGGTTAAAATACTCGAAGGAAAAGAATACCTAGTGCGGTGAAAGCATGAAAAAGAAAGATGTAAAGTTTAGAAAGTTTTATTTATTCTTACAGGGTCTTCAGATGTGCCTTCAATTGGAGGCAAAGAGCAGGCCTGTTTCTAAAACAAACAAAACACAAACCACGCCGTTTGACTTAAAAAATAAATATCAACAACAGTTAACATTATTGGTTAATGCGATATTTAAATACTTGTCTTAACTGCTGTTTTAAAATTCAGAACGAAAATTGTTAACCATTGATTTAGGTTACCAACATGAAGTTGTCTTACAGTCTCGATAAACTAAAACAAAAACAAAAACGATAACAACTCTAAGATATCGCATAATTTGAATTTATATAACTTTTATTTTTTAGAAATGTTAAAAGGTAGAACTTTCAGACTCAAAACTTATTTATGTTTACCAGAAGATTATCACCTATCTCTGTTATGAGCTTCTGTGTTTACTTATAAGTTCATATTAAAGAGTCTGACCCACCCAGTTTACATTGCGCGCTTCTCTTATTGTTATGATACGGCTCTATTCCATATTTGGGCAGGCATATCCCCTCTTGCACGAGTGAATTTCTCATTTTTACCACAATTTCCGTTAATCTCGCACTCTGATTGGTCAATGCGGGTGGTAAATGAGAGTACAGACAACGGTGCTGACGCTAACATCACGCAATGCAAGTTATAGACAACGCTTGCTCACGCAATGCATCAAGTTTTGTAACGAAACTTCGATTTTTCCTTGTATTTTTTTCTAAATATTATGGTAAAAAAACAGATTTCCACCGGTTTTCCGTGGTGTGGACTCTTATTTACCACGATTTACATCATCACATGGTCAAAATTTGTTGCTGACTCACTCGGCGCACAACATTTTGACCCTGTGATGACGTAAATCGTGGTAAATAAGAGTCCACACCACGGAAAACCGGTGGAAATTTGCTAACTACAATACAGTATGGACTTTCGGGGGCCTTGAAAATGGCGGATGAACCAACGTAGGCGCGCAATGCAAACTGGGTGGGTCAGATTCTTTAACAATGATCAATGGTTATTAAAGCAAAACTATTTGCCTGACAATTGACACCCCCTACTTTTTATTCACATGCAACTAAAGTTTTACACTATATGCTACTATAAAACGAAATCGCATCATCCATCTTCTATTAGAATTTGAAAATGACGGCATGGAGTCGTCGAGACGTTGTTCTCAATGGTTATTAGGAGTGGTTTACAATACAATAATAACTACATTTCGATTTAACCTTTAAAAAGACTTGTAGTCACTCAAAAACCTCTGTAGATGGTAACTGAATAAAAGTGCTAAAAGCGAAACAATATTACTTACCATTCGGGCCTTGGTGAGTGCAGTGTGCCTTGGTGGGGTCAGCGGTAAGCGTGACTTGTTGGCAGATGGAGGCCTAGGTAAAAGCTGGCTGTCGCCATCGACTGAGCCATTTATCTAACAAAACAGCAGGCAAAAGACGAAATGATATGAGCGACAATTTCATCAAGTGCATACAGGCGAATTCAATGCAATCAAAGGGGGTCAAACAATAACAAATTACAAACTATCAGCTAATAATTACAATCACAGTCTTTCCGACAATCCATTTGAATGAGGTCTCAGTGGATTTAGATGCTCCTGGAACCATACTTAACTATTGAAAGGCATTCTGAATTGGAGTTTGAAACAGTTCCAATTTCAAACGAGGTGTAGGCGGACATTTCTGGCATTTTCTGTTCTTTTAATCTGGGTTAGTGCCATCCACTAGCAAAAGAAAAGATACAAGACTGGCGCCAGTATTATATTTCAAGTGTTTTCAGATAAAGTATAAACACAGACTGGGTGATCTTTTCCTTGTAGAGTGCACAATTAAATACTTAAATTTGATGAAATTACACATTTCTTTTTGCAGACTATCGAAGTAAATTTTCGTCCACAGATTCCCAAGAATGAGCCCTATTACCCGACTAAACGTTTGACCCTTGCAGAAAACGAAAAAAAACGTGCGAGGTTGCTTGAACCTACCACTTCAGCCACTGGCTTTCTCTTTCTGACAGTTTCCAACAACATGGCGGTCTGTGAAACAAAATATATCGCAAGGATAAGTAACCAAATGCACAACGTATCTACATTTAATCTGTCATCTACCTGAGCGAAGAATACGGGTGTCAGTAAAATGCGGGGTCAGTAAAACGCGGGTCAGTAAAACACGGGTGTCAGTAAAACGCGGGGTCAGTAAAACGCGGGGTCAGTAAAACGCGGGTCAGTAAAACGCGGGGTCAGTAAAACGCAGGGTCAGTAAAACGCGGGGTCAGTAAAACGCAGGGTCAGTAAAACGCGGGGTCGGGCCCGGGGTCGGGCCCGGGGTCGGGGTGGGATTAGGTCTAGGATTAGGTATGGGATTAGGTATAGTGTTAGGATTAGGTAAAAGGGTTATAAATATAAATCCCATACCTAATCCTAGACCTAATCCTAGACCTAATCCCACCCCGACCCCGGCCCCGACCCCGGCCCCGACCCCGGCCCCGACCCCGGCCCCGACCACGGCCCCGACCCCGCGTTTTACTGACACCCGAAGAATGTTGTACACAACGGGACATGAGACAAACTTACCTTCTGGGAATAATTGAAAGCTTTGTCCATTTCGTTTATCACTGCCCTGAGATCATCACTTTCTACTATGGCTATAAACAACAAAACATAACAATTTTTAACAAATACAAAAAGTATTGACAGCAATAGAAGAATAGCAAATGTATAAACATATAAAGACACATGAAATCAGAATTTACAGTGTGACTACACTTCAACTCAACAATTAAGCTGTCTTCACAAGACAACTTAAGTTGGCAAACTTGTGTTGACAAGCTCAAGTTTGCCTGTGTGATCGTATTTTCCTACGCAGCCGTAATCTAGGTGGTCATGCAACGCTCCTTCAATGGCTGCAGAGGAGACCAGTGTGAACGTGACATCAACAACAACAACAACAGTTGGTAAATATGTTGGCAAACTGTTAGCGACAAATGAAACTTGTTTTTATTGAAATTCTCGCCAACTTCTTTGAATTGGCAAAATCGCATAACTGCTTTCTTAAACAAGAAATCAGAGAATTAACTCTGTGTGTAAATTATAGTGCTAAAGTCAACCCATATATTTCCCTGCACTGAGCGTTAGCCCTAGTAAGGAAATGAGGGACCACACGAGGGAAAGAAAAAAATCTTTGACCTCGGTGGGATTCTTTCCCTCGTGTGGTAGCTAGTACAGGGAAATATATGGGTTGACTTTAGCACTATAATTTACACACAGAGTTAATTCTCTGATTTCTTGTTTGTATCACCAGTGCTACGTGGCCCAACATTTATTTGTACCCTTCACATTCTCATTGCCACGAATTACCACCTTATTATCCACGATCTGCTCTCGTACGGCCTCGTGGCTCAAGCGGTAGAGCGACGGAAGAGCTAATCCGGAGGTCGTGGGTTCGAATCCCACCGAGGTCAAAGATTTTTTTTCTTTCCCTCGTGTGGTCCCTCATTTCCTTACTAGGGCTAACGCTCAGTACAGGGATATATATGGGTTGACTTTAGCACTATAATTTACACACAGAGTTAATTCTCTGATTTCTTGTTTGTATCATCAGTGCTACGTGGCTCAACATTCATTTAGTTGCTTTCTTAAACACACGTCGTTTACTTATCACAATGATTTAGTGTCCTGACCTGAGAATGAAGATAAGGTTTCTGGAAGTTTGTCGTTTGAAAACACGAGGCTGTCACCATTTTGAACTTTGCCAACAACTACAGTTGAACCCCTCCTTATTGCCACCTTTCCACAATGGCCACCTCTCACTACAACAACTATGTTTTCTTGACCAACTTCTGATCCATTCTTTCAAACCCTCATAGCTGCAATCTTTCTACAACAGCTAGAAAAACCTGTCCATAACTAGTTTAAATTCCTTTTTTCTGTTCTCCAATGAGACTTAGTGGCCCCACTTACATTAAAGGGGCAGTATCACGAGATCGAAACTTGAAAACGTCGGCGCAGTTTTCAAGTTTGATTCCGCAAATTCAAAAAGGCCGTCGAGAAGTGGAGGTATTTGTTGAATCAAAAAATCCGTTTTGATAGCCGGAAGAAAGAAAAAATCACTGTTAACAGTGATATGTCCAAAATTCCGGTGCAAGGATAGTGAACAGTGCCGCGCGTGGAACCTCGTGATACTGCCCCTTTAAATCGCACTGTAATAAATGAGGTCATAATGATCTTCACCTCCATTCCTATACCAGTGGAACCTTCCATTAACAGCACGAGCCATCTGTCTAAGATACTCAGCAGTTTGTCCTCTGTCAGCGTATTTTCCTGGTATTGATACCAAACCATCCTCGTCGTCAACTTCATAGTAAATAGTGTGAACTGCAGTGTGTCTGCCAGCTAGGGCTTCACTCATAAATCCACAAGCCACATCCTGCAAAGAGAAAAACCAAACTGCAGAAAGGCCAACAAAACAAACATCCAGTCATGTTATGCAGTTCTAGCTCAAAATATATACCTTATGCATAAATGGCGGCCGATTTACTATTTTGCATGTATGTTAATTAGTCTCACTGGCCTCGTTTTAGAGTGAAAAAATCTTTTGACTTTTGCACATGCTAACGAGGCCACCGAGGCTAATTACAGTGCGACGCGTCTTAGGACCCGTCCACACTAATGCGTTTTTGAAAACCTCCGTTTTTGGTTTACCGAAAACGGATAAAAAGATCTGCGTCCACACTAGGGGCTGAAAAACGATGATCCAAAGATGCGTTTTCATCGCCAGGCTCTGCTCGGACGTTTTTCTGTTCAACACGCACGCTCCAATAGCGTCAGCGATGAGTTGTGACGTAAGCGTTTTTGAAAAGCTCCGTTTTTGCCGTCCACACTAAAACAATAGACCTGCATTTTCAAAAGTCTCCACTCTAAAAAGCGTTTTCGAAATCCTCCGTTTTCATAGATAAACATCTCCGTTTTTGATCGTTTTAGTGTGGACGATCGGTAAAAACAGATAAAAAAGTATGCGTTTTCAAAAACGCATTGGTGTGGACGGGGCCTTACCGTAAGCACCCAACAAACTTTTTCACGATTTAGGGCCTGGTCGCACTACAGTCAAAAACAAAAATTAGCCCGTGCAAATTGACATAAAAACAAAAACATTCCACAAAAAGCGTGTCCAACCGGAGCGGTTTCTTTTGTTTTTCTTCGATTTTTTGTTTTTGACTGTAGTGCGACCAGGCCCTTAGCTTAGTCAATCAGAGAGCGTGAATTCAACTGATGTGCACACCTCCTCGCAAAGTTGAGCACGATGGAATGTAATCTTGTTGCCTCGTGTTTATCACAGGAGTGTAAAGTAATATGTTAGTTACAAAATACGAAGATTTTATTCACTTTATTGCTTCACACGTATCCGCAGTTACGAAAATGATTATAGAGGGTCTGGATGGGATTAACTGACAACTGACAAATGGCCAAAATTCTAACTGACAACTGACAAATAACCTAAAATTTAACTGACAACTGACATTTGTAGAGGGTTTTACTGACAACTGACAAAATATCTTAATGCATGTCCTAAATATCCTTCAAACCCCGTTGTAAATAACAATGTTTTACTCTTTTCGTCAAACAAATGCCGTTTTATATTAAATCTTAGCAGCAGGACGCTTGAGTGTCATATTTCGTTAATAATTTACTGTATCACCCATGTACATCATGTCAAGGTCATTTCACCTTGAGCCCACCTGTGACGTCACCTATGATCTCGAATTTACAAACTCACGCTAACCAGTCCCGAGCACAGCTTACATGATGGCTGCTAATTCTGGCGTTATTAAAACGATTGTAAGCTTTTACCGCATTAATTCAGATACGGCATTCGAAAGACATAGAACCCGTATTCCGATAAATGACTTAAATACGGTACATGCTCTCAAAAAGCACCTTATTCAATTCCTTGGCCTGATGGAACTAACAATTAAATCGGCCTTGGAGATTTCGATATACAGTCGAACCTCCCGTAAGCGACCACCCAAAATGTCAATCCTAGGTGGTCGCTTACGGGAGGCGGTCGCTTACGAGAGTTCAGACCATATTGGGTCAAAATTTAGCCTTATTAGCATATGGTAACTGCGGAGACTTATCCCATGCCCATCTAAACCCATGTAATAACTTTTAGTAGTCACAAAAATACTCAGTTTAAGCTTTCCAAAATATTTATTCAGAGTTTCACGGTTCGCTCCTGTTAATTTACCTAATAAGGCGAATGGCCGAACAAGGCCGAACAAGGCCGAACAAGGTCGAACAAGTCTCACGATAGTTACAAATTGAATCTTTAATGTTGTCTAAACGTTAAGGGGAACTGAACATGAACTAATAAGGATTGGATTGCTAGCTTTAAATTTGACAGCCTTTTTATATTACTGGTGATTTACATGTTAACAAGCGCAAAAACTGTACATTAACCCTTTAACACCCAAATTTCCACCAAAAATACCCTTTTTCGATTCAGGCTACAAATGCCATTTTATGGCCATTATCTAACCAAATTAAGGCCGAACAGTCAAAAAAATCGTTTACAGCTCGGAAACTAAACCCTCCTACCATTTGTAGAAGAATTTGAGTTCGGCAAAGGTTTTGAACGAGAAAAACAGGACTTGTTTTGAGGAATGCGATAATGCTACAACACCTCATTATCCAATTTCCGCTCTATTATCTGTCAAGTAGCTTCAAGTGGTCGCTTACGGGAGGTTAAAAACAAAAGAAAATTTCAAACTTTTAGCTCTTAAAGTGGTCGCGGTCGCTTACGAGAGGTGGTCGCTTACGAGAGGTGGTCGCTTACAAGAGGTTCCAAATATAGTGATTTGACTTGGAAACTTTTGGTATTTTGGAAAACTGGTCGCTGAGGAGAGGTGGTCGCAACCGGAGGTTCGACTGTATAGCTTTATCGGATGGCACCGAAGGCCGGGCGGGAAAAGTGATAACTTTGCCATCACAACGGACGACCAGTGGAAGCTGGAGCTTCGAAGTATGCTGTATGATTTAGGAAGCGAAATGAAGAGTATGTATTCTTAGTGCTTGTGTATTTGTTACATGTATTGGTATAAATATAAGCATGCCAGTTAGTCCGAAAACCTTCTGGGTGCTGCTACGCTTTCAGAATATTTTCGTTGTTGTTTACACGTAATGCACTATGTAATATTTATTTTTCTTGAAATTATTTATGTTATAATTACAGTAGCCTAGTATATAACTACATTTTGTAGCTTTGCGGCAGCGGAGCGAACCACCGCGTGTGCTTGCTTCTCAACACCTTTCCCGGAACGATCGTTACACGTCATATTTTAGTGGTGTCGGTTGATGTAAATTCATGCATTAAACGCAGTAAATCAGCTAAAAAACAAAATATTATAGAAACGAAACACTTCACCCCTTCAAATGAAATACTTTCATTGATGATTATATGCCGACCAAGTTACTAGGCTTATTTCCTGCTAGTATGTCCACATACCCTCTATTTTGTCTAGAGTTTGTCGGGATCGCAAGCAAAATAGAAGCCGCGGGGGATTTGAAAGCGCACGAACGCAAGGGGTTGGCCCTGGGGAAAGACAAATATATTCCTTTTGCGCCCGCTCCGCGCTCGAAAAAACATAACCTCTTTGCAAAAAATAAACGTCTGTGGACAGACTAATTTCCTGCGATTTTGCTCACACAAGGTATTAAATCGTATTAAAAGTTTTCCTATACTCATAAAAATTACTGGTTCAATTTTCAATCTCAGATATTTTGATTTAATTCTGAGCTTTTTTCTCGCAGTTCACGTTCTACAGAAGAAAATCAATTGGGCTAATAAAGAGCATTGCCCGGAATGCCATTGTCTTTCGCGACATGTACTTACAGTGCCCAGTTTCTTGATACCCAGCATAATTATTTGCATATACAGAACCAGTCGGTTGTATTTGCTCAACAGATTAAGCTTTGGTAATACTCTAGTGTCTAGTCTCTTGGCAGATTCAACTGCTGACAATTACACGCAATTACACGGTTTGATGCGTGATGTAAATCCCAAGGTGTGATAGAGTTAACAATCGTGCTGTAATTAAAGGCGGGCCGCGCTCTTTTCAAACCATTTTGCCAACAAATTCGTGTGCGGCAAGATTTTATTTTATTTTTTTTAATCTTTAGATTCGCAATGGTTAGAGCACGATGGCAAAAATATTTACCGCAGAACACGGTTTTCAGTTAGGGCCTGATCGCACTACAGTCAAAAACAAAACTCCGCCCGTTCAAAAATCGAGGAAAACAAAAGAAACCGCTCCGGTGGGACACGCTTTTTGTGGAATTTTTTTGTTTTTATGTCATTTTGTACGGGCTAATTTTTGTTTTTGACTGTAGTGTGACCAGGCCCTTACAGGCGTTGCCAAATAGCGAGCGTGAATCACGGGTCACTCGCTTGTACGTTGCGCTTTGTTTCTCGTGCTCTTTACAAAGCGTTTTTCAGTCCAGATCTAGACGCGCTCTTTTTCTCGATCGGTTAACGTAGTTCAGACCAAGAGTACATTAACTGAGGTTTTAAAAAATAATATAGGCCTTTCTATTTGCCGGACAATGAGAAATGTGAAATAAATGATGGCTTCTCTTTGAAATCCTAACTTGAACAAGCAAAAAGCAAGCGCCCGCCTCTCGCGACTGAGGGAACATTGTTTGTGTTGAGATAATTATTCAAATTTGAATCTGTTTGCCGGTCTCGTGGGAGTTCGTAGGAAGACATTTTGGAGCGCCATTTTTATTTTGCGGAACACCTTCTAGAAAATAGCGCTTTGATACTATTTCCTCGCATCGTATTAAATCCAAACTTCGCCAATCTTTTGTTTAGACACGAGGCTAACATTTCCAGGGTGAACCTTAGTTAGCAAGTCCTTTCTTGAAGAGAAAGACCATTCTGAATATCAATGCGGTGTTTTTCCATACTGAAATCAGCGAAAAAAAAACGAATTTTAGAACGCGATTCGATAGTTGTTGTCCAAATCTCAGGCAAATAAAAAGCGTCTTAATTGATTCCTTAACACCTCTTCTGAAAAAGCCAGGGTGAACGTAACCGCCTAAGTACTTAGTTTTTTGTTTTGGAGTAAAACCTGTTTCGCCATTTCCCCCATTTTCTTTGTAATTTGGCTCTTTTGTCAGACGGAAGCTTTTCAAATTTAGCGCTCTGGACCGTAAGAAGGTCCCAGATATGTCGCTGTATTCTCGGCGATGACACTTTGTGATGCCAGTCATGAAGTAGCGTGCACTCCCCAGAACACTTTGCGATGCCAGCCACGGAGTAGCGTGCCACCTCCCAGGACACTTTGTGATGCCAGTCATGGAGTTGCGTGCCATCCCCCAGGGCACTTTGTGATGCCAGTCATGGAGTAGCATTCAACCCCCTAGGACACTTTGTGATGCCATTCATGGAGTAGCGTGCAACCCCCTAGGACACTTTGTGATGTCAGTCATGGAGTAGTGTACCACCCCCGTGGACACTTTGTGATGCTAGTCATAGAGTAGCGTGCACCCCCCCCCCCAGGACACTTTGTGATGCCAGTCATGGAGTAGCGTGCAACCCCCTAGGACACTTTGTGATGACAGTCATGGAGTAGCGTACCACCCCCCTGGACACTTTGTGATGCCAGTCATGGAGTAGCATGCCATCCCCTAAGACACTTTGTGATGTCTGTCATGGAGTAGCATTCAACCCCCTAGGGCACTTTGTGATGCCATTCATGGAGTAGCGTGCAACCCCCTAGGACACTTTGTGATGTCTGTCATGGAGTAGCATTCAACCCCCTAGGACACTTTGTGATGCCATTCATGGAGTAGCGTGCAACCCCCTAGGACACTTTGTGATGACAGTCATGGAGTAGCGTACCACCCCCCTGGACACTTTGTGATGCCAGTCATGGAGTAGCATGCCATCCCCTAAGACACTTTGTGATGTCTGTCATGGAGTAGCATTCAACCCCCTAGGGCACTTTGTGATGCCATTCATGGAGTAGCGTGCAACCCCCTAGGACACTTTGTGATGTCTGTCATGGAGTAGCATTCAACCCCCTAGGACACTTTGTGATGCCATTCATGGAGTAGCGTGCAACCCCCTAGGACACTTTGTGATGCTAGTCATGGAGTAGCATACCACCCCCCTGGACACTTTGTGATGCCAGTCATAGAGTAGCGTGCAACCCCCCCCAAGGACACTTTGTGATGCCAGTCATGGAGTAGCATGCCATCCCCTAAGACACTTTGTGATGTCTGTCATGGAGTAGCATTCAACCTCCTAGGACACTTTGTGATGCCATTCATCGAGTAGCGTGCAACCCCCTAGGACACTTTGTGATGCTAGTCATGGAGTAGCAAACCACCCCCCTGGACACTTTGTGATGCCAGTTATGGAGTAGCGTGCCAAACCCCAGGACACTTTGTGATGCCAGTCATAGAGTAGCGTGCACCCCCCTGGACACTGTGATGCCAGTTATAGAGAAGCGTGCACCCCTCCCCTCCCCAGGCCACTTTGTGATGCCAGTCATGGAGTAGCATACCACCCCCAGGACAGTTTGCGATGCCAGTCATGGAGTAGCGTGCACCCCTCCAGGACACTTTGTGATGTCAGTCATGGAGTAGCGTGCATCCTAGCATATTCATAACAAAGACTGCAGCCGATCACTACTTATCTTGCAACAGAAGCCAAAGAAGCCCTAACATATGCCAAGAGAGCTAGCATAACGAAGGCATAGAGAAACAGTCATTCTATAAATGGCTACACAGTATGAAAACCTCCTGTCATTTAAGAAATTTATATCCCAAAGATAATCAAAGGGTCAAACAATACAAATCGAGCATGCAAAACTGAGACAAATTGATAATAATGACTACTCACAATTCTGTTTTGGTGATCTAAACGGAACAAATATCTCGAAGACCTTCTTGGCAAAGCAATTCTAAAGGCTTCTTTATACTTTTTGCGACTAGCGGGAGTCGTGTTTGGTCTGTCACCTTTATAATACAGAACTCTTCCAATATTTGTTTGTCTTTCTCACGATATACTTCAAATATTTTGAAGGTGAATTTTGTTGAGCTAAGGGTCTAAGGGTTAGAGAGGAATGTTATGCTCGGGCAAGCAGGAGAGTAACGCTAGAAAGCCACTTAATGATTTCAACTCCAAATTTGAAAAAAAAATGGAATTTCTGGCGTTTGAGTCGCTACGAATTAGCCTGAAATGTAATATTTCTGCGTCACGATAGCGACAGGGCCTGGGCCCTGTTCGTTTGGATGCCAGTGCATTAGGGGTAATTTTATTTTATGGATGTAT
Organism: Dendrophyllia cribrosa; assembly: GCA_024195265.1. Taxonomy (NCBI): domain Eukaryota; kingdom Metazoa; phylum Cnidaria; class Anthozoa; order Scleractinia; family Dendrophylliidae; genus Dendrophyllia; species Dendrophyllia cribrosa. Next base: position 35,049,640 of record JAJLRJ010000009.1, on the reverse strand, counting down.
ATAAGCTGTGTATAGCATATGGGATGTCATTCTAGGCCGACACCGCCTTCTCCGATTAGCTTTGAATTTTTTTTAATTGTATAGCCACGTAGGAAGGGCTGCTAATTGCTGGAGCTTGAGCCATGGTTCCTACTCAGATTTCCTGTCAATTTTTTCCCTTAGAGGTTTTTTAAGGCAAGTTTTTTCTGGCCTCCGTCTACCCACAGTGGTATTGTGCGTGGTTGCTCAGCTCCGTTTAGGTGTCTTACTGTGATGGCAATTATTGGCCAGCGTAGTTATCGATAGTTATGTCATACTGTATACATGGTGTACTAAGGCTCTGTGTAGCTTTATTTACTGTATTGTATACATAGTCCCGGTTCAGTGTAGCTTTATTTACTGTATACATAGTCACGGTGCTCAGTGTAACTTTATTTACTGTGTACATAGTCCCGGTGCTCGCCGAAACCTGCAAAATAAACCTATTGGCATATTTACTGTCTGTTGCGTAGTGTAGCAGAAATAAAGTTATTAGTGTAGCAATTTTCGAATTAGTGATACAATTTACATTTTATGTGCCTTTTTAGCTAAATTTTGGATAAAAAAGAAATTATTAAATTACTTAATTAATTATTAACAGTCAATTAACTGACAACTGACAAATGGCCTTAAATTTAACTGACAACTGACAAATGGCCACAATTTTAACTGACAACTGACATTTGTACACCCACATCCAAACCATCATAATAAGAATTAGCTGGTGATAAATTGAGCGTCATTTATGAATAGGTGTATGGCCATTTAAATGAAACTATTAGCAAGACATGTACTTTAATGTTAGCAGTGTTGCTTAGTATGCTGCACAAGGTTGTTTAAGGTTTGAGGTCAGTCAATGAAATCTGAAAACTTAATATGTAATAATTCTAACGAAGGCCGCTGGACATTTTTTCACTGGAGTGACAAGTTGTGCAACAGTTGACAGAGTAATGTTACCTTTGGCTCATCAGGTACTCCACTTGTTATCACATAAATCCCTTCAACTTCTGCAAAGCAAAAGCAAAAAAAAAAAACAAGTATGAGGCAACTGATTTCCACAAAAATCAGGGGCACCCAACGACGGTTTTTCTCAAAATTCCTTAAAACACCGTTTTAGGCTGTCTAAAGTGCATTTAAAACTATATAATTGAATTATAAGCTTCCCTAGAAAATCTTTATCTGTTCGGTCGTTTTAAGGGAACTTTGGTCTTCACGAATTTATTAGGCATGTTTTACCCATTTCCCGAAAACCTCAGGTCGTTTTTGGAGATTCTCGAAAAGGTTAGGTCACCCAATGATGCCTGATAGCCAAAAATTTTAGGGAACCTTTTTATAGGATGATGGATGTGAGAAGGTTATTCGAAAACCCTAGGGATTTCAAATGTGATATCGAATCTTCTAGGGCGACAGAGAACTCTCTTCATTCTCTCCTCGCTATTAATCCAAAGTCGGTATAGAAAATGTTAAGGGCTTAAATTTTTTAAGAAAATTCTAGAAAACTTCAAACGAAAAGCGCGATTTTCAAAAAAAAAAAAAAAGACGAGAAAATCCATTAAGAAAATCCGAAAATCTCAGATGAATGGAACTGCCATCTCTAAATTCGTAGGATCCTTCGCGGTTTCGAAACTTTTAGGGAACCTATACCTTTCCGAACAGATATTTAACAGAAAACGATCGTTGGGTGCACCTGACAAATCACTCCTGTAGCTGCTGCTTTGTATACAATAGTTATCTTACCAATTCCATGAGCCTTTTCCTCCTCATTCTCAACAGCTTTCCTGAATGCATCTAAAAAGTTTCTACTTCCTGTGCAACCTCTTTGAAGAAGCCACCTAGCAAAAACAAGAGAAAGGAAATATATTCTGGAACCAAACGTCTTCATCTAAAAGAAAAACCCACACTTTCATGATTTAAGTGCGTACAGTGCCAGCACAGGTCTAAGAAATCAGTCTCATAACAGCATCCATGATCTATCCTTACACTGCACACACACCTCCGCAATTCCTCAAAATCTCACCCCAAATTAAGTTTTGGTTTGTTCTTGCTTGATCACTTATATAAGACAGTGTTTTCCTTTTACAACGTTATATATTTAACAACTATTCACCGAAGTGGAGGTGGGTAGTGGTGGATATTTACCGAACCGCGAAGTATATACTGAAACAGTGAGATAATATAACGAAAATGATGCTTTTTAACTCATTTATTCCTGTCAACGATTACAATTTTCGCGCGCAAATTGCTGGGAGGTGAATAGCACTTGCTATTCCGAGTTTCAGTAGCCAATCAGAGCGCGCCAACAATGCTATCCAAAAATTAATATCTCTCAATGTTCATAACAATCTAACAGATGGAACAAAGTAAACGAAGCCAGTTGCAGCATTTACAACTATTCTAAAGTTGCTGTGACTCAGACTCCTGGACTTTTATCCAGTTTCTGTAGCATAACGAACTAGGAGTATTGCTACTCCAACTAGATGGGATACTAGTCCATTGTATGGTTGTTCATTATTGTTCTTATTGCTACCTGTTCTCTGGTACTAATCAATTATACTATTCAGTGGAGAGGAACAATGTGTAGACGGTTAAGTTTCCAGGCAAATTAACCCTTTGACTTCTAAGAGTGCCAAAAATCAAAATTCACGAAAAAGCCCAAATTTCATTTGAGAAAATATTGAAAAACAAATGGTACCATGTGAAAATACTGCCAAAGAAGTTTCATTTGAATGGTCACACCACAGGATTTCGTTGATGGACTTAAAATTTAGAACTACACTACATGTCTCCATAATTGACTAAAGGGTTAAAGAAAACAATACAATTGCAGCAACCAGGTGTCGGACCACCAGCCATCAGATCTGAACTCCAGCATAACCAACATGCCTCCACTTACAGTTATTCTAATGATAACTAAATATTACTTTCCAAGAGTTTCGTGAAACATCGAAATAATAACCAAGTGCCTAAATCTAGTTAGCCATTTCCTTTAAATCATTTAACCTGTCTTCTTTAAAGTGTTTTTTATATCTCTTTTCGTTAATAAACTTACTTCCAAGTAGCTTCAAGATACTCTGGGGAGGGTTCCACCATGACTGGACGAAACATTTCTGTCTTGTCGCCAAAACTAAAAATAAACACAAAAACAATTGAGCGAGGCTCTTCCAAAGTCACTACTCTGCTTCCCAATCACTACTGACTGGGTAGTAACTCCAATGGACCACTCTTAAAAGATTACAAGAGGCGTGCCTATGCTGGCTTTCTGTTAAATATAACTACACACATACTTGACAAATTTATGTTTCATGATGCCATACTCTGTGGAACACATCTTTACTACTGGGGCAGCTATCATTGTGTGCAACTGTACAAGTTTGGCAGAGTGGATGGATGAAACAAAATGACAACAAGAAAAGTGGCCTGGACCACTTAAATAAATCAAGATGTAACGTCATGCACTAATAAAAGGTACGAGCAAATTGTGGCTAGGTACTATAATTAAAAAACTAAAACTATAATAATCAACTTTTAATATTTTTATGTAGCTTGTGGAAAGTTTGAAGTAAGAAATCATAAACGTAATAATTGGTTGAAATTGTATACCGTGAACTTACCAGATAAAGTTGTAGGAAGTCTTGTTGGCCATTTGCTGTTCAAGTAAAAGTCTGAGATGTTCTTGCAGTCTAAGTACAGCTGGTGACATGCATATTGACGTGTCCAACAACACAATCACCCTGGAACAGGCAAATAAATCTTACTATTGTCTCAAGTCTTTGTAAGGCTCAGTGTCGACATATTAAGGGTGCTTACCATTTGTCAGAACTGGCCGGCCAGACTGGTCAGGTTTGTAAATGAAACACGCCTTTATGAAGACCTGTTCCTACGAGTCCATCAAAATGGTGTACATTATTTAAGGAATGACCGGTCTGGCCAAGCTGTTCTGTAAAATGGTAAGCTCCCTAAGAGAAAGTGTGTTACTTAAAAACTCTGAGACACAGCACTTGGTTGGTGTACTGGACTTTCAATCTGAATGTTGGTAGTTCTAGCATTGTCTCCATCATAAGATCATTATAATAATTTTCCTTAGACAAGAAAATCTACTTCCATCCAGATAAACAAATGGATTAACTCGTGACAGTCAAAAAATGCTGTGGAGGAGGTTAGCCCTGTGCTTTGGAAATCACTTACACACTTGTCAGATGAAAAGGGTAAACGAGAAAGCCAAAACTGCATGTTTTCCTGAATAAAATGTTTGTTTACTTTTGTTGCAGCTTTATCAAACACCTGATTGATAAGGTTAACTACACAATTCAAAGTGTCCTTACCAGACCGCGGCATTGCGGCATTGCCGCACTTTTTCGGGGAATGCCGCACTATTATAAGCCCAAGGGGTCCCAAGCGTGCAAAGAAGCAAAAAAAAAAAAAGGAAGAAAGAAAGAAAGAAAGAAAGAAAAAAAGGGGGGGAAGAAAACGTATTACGAACGTACATTTCTCTATAATATAAGCCAAAATTTGATTGGTTATGGCCTCTTTAGAAAGCACCCAGAACATTTATTATCTAAGTTTGTTTGGGGTATTTTCTGGAATAAAATGTCGAGTTAATTGTGTCTAAAAATTGTGACCTGCTTTTCTCCCTCGTGACCCCCTTTTAGCTTCTCTATGGGTCCTGTGGACCCCAGTGCAGAAAATCCTGGTAAGAACACTGCACAGTGAATAAAGCTAAAAAAACAGGTACCTCTTTTCAACAACTGTGCCAAATATTCTTCTACAGCCAACAGACAGCCAATCAACACGCCTCTTATACAAATGGACAGCAGACTCTAGGTGACGCTGTAGAAGAGAAGGTAAACATGTTACTATATATACTTGTAAGTTACAGTTTATGTGGCAGCAAGAATATGGATCTGAATATGGATTTGAATTATTATCTTTAATCAACAACAGCACAAGGCAAAAAGAAACGTTTGCAATATTGTTTGGAAGAGGTATAAGGAGACTATGGACAAACCTGGTAGTCAAAAAGTAATGTTGGATCAACATGAACATTCTTCACAGATCCATCAAACCATTTGAATTGTGCCATACTCTGAAAAAGAAGCATAGGGGGAAAACTTTACCAGGGGCGCTTACCATTTGTCAGAACTGGTCGGCCAGACCGGTCCGTTTGTAACTAGATTGCATCTTTATGAAGACATGTTCCTACAAGGCCATCAAAAGGGTGCATACTATTTCCAAATTTACCAGTCTCGCCGACTAGTTCTGGCAAATAATGGAATAATATTTACGAATTGAGCGGTCCGGCCGGCCAGTTCTGACAAAAGGTACAAGCATGTAAGCACCCTAAGATTACATTGATGCCAGTATATGTCTGGGTCTGGTTTCAGATAAAGGAAACAGTTTAACAGATTAAGCCCTTTCCTATCCTGAATCAACAGCCACTGGGCTGATGATGAATGAGAATAAAACACCTGATCATTTCAGGAAAAGCCACTTTGATGTTATTGTTCAACACGTATGACAGGGGTTTGGAAATGCGATCTTAATTAGCATATAGATTTTGGTAATTTTATCCTTCATTTTCTCTTCATTTAATTCTAAGTTTGAGAAATTTTTTATCAAACACTGAAAAAAGTGTTTCATCAGGTATCCAAACACCTCGAAGTTGGTTAAAAAGACTGAGTTGCACCTCGTTTTTTCAACCCACTTCTCGGTGTTTGGATATCCTGATGAAATACTCTTCCTTGTGTTTGATATAATTTATTACTTACCACATAACAAAATAGCACTTACAACGCAAACTACTAAATATAACAAAGCAAGCATATAGAGCAGTTTTTAATTGAGTGTCGAAAGTAATTACACAATTGCTTTGGTTTTGCATTGCTACGCTTTGTGATTGGCTAAAAAATCTCGCGCCATGCACTTTCTCGACCAATCAGAAGTGAAACCAAAACTAATTGGGACTTAATTGCTCACATGCATTTTCCCGCACTTGGCGCCGCCGACATGTAATTGCTTCAAGCTCTGATTGGTTCATTGAATTGTTTACGACTGCTGTGATTGGTCAGAGTAATTACTTTGGTTTTGGTTTTATGACACTCAATTGAAAACTGCTCTAAGAGGATAGTAAATACAATGTAAGTCTTACCCTCTGATAAACCAGTGAGTGAACATTTCTATTGATAGCAGAAATGTACCCATCCACATAGGAAAATGAATTAGGGGCTAGTACTTGGTAAAGATTCAGTCCTTTGGCTGTACATAAAAGAATTAACACAGATTAATACCAGTAATGACTAATTTGAAAATGTCAGGTTCCCATGACTCTGTGAGAGATGTTTGAGGTTGGTAAGTCAACAGTTATTTGATAAGTGCTAATAATGTTAACAACTCAAATCTTTCCAATGAAGTTTTGGGTAAAAGGGTTCAACTGCGTTTTGAAGGCATATTGCACAATTGCAAATAAATAGCTGCGCTGTTCTTTAGAAGAGATGGCATTGTCTCAAATCTTGGCTGCCTACTCCAACAGTCCTTTATAGCTACCTCAAAACTTTGTGAGAAACCTGGACATTGTTAGGTTGATCAGCACATTCTCTTCCCACAATGACCTCACCTTTCAGTCCATGTTGTTTTAGCCACTCAGCTGATGTTCTCGCAGGAAATGATGGATGCTCCACCACCAGTGGGGAGCTGTCAGCTGCAAGTGTCTCGCTCTCCTCTGTAGGTAGCCTCATCAGATCCATACTTAGAGGAACCTGCAAAATAACAGGCTCTACAGTTGTCTTTTTTTGTTGTTGTTCAGAAGAGGACAGAGAAGACAGTGTAGGTCCACATTGTGAGGTAAGTCTTCACCAACCTAATGGCTCACAACTGCCAGAGCTTAACCCAGTTTGTGTAGCATGAAGCGACTGAGAGTATAACTTCTCCCCCTGGAAAGGATGCTGGTCTATTGCAAGGTTACCCCCCAGCATTATGTCGCCAGTACCCATTTATTAACCGAGTGGAGAGAGACAAGGTGGAGCAAAGTTTCTTGTCTAAGGAAACAATATCGTGGCAGAGACCAGGCTCAAACAACTGACCTTCAGGTTGAAAGTCTGACAAGCTAATCACTAAAACACCGCGCCTCCACCCACATTGTGAACAATATTATTGAAAGAACTAAATTTATACATGTCCATCGTAAAGAAAGAAAGAGTAAAGGACTGAAGTACAACACTCACATTAATTTTGTGTGTGCATTTTAGAGTTGTCCGTTTTCTTAGAAAGATGTCCATTACATGTACAAGGGAGCTGTCTGCATATTATCACTAAGGTCACCCACAAACATCGCCTCTCGTGAGATCAGATTATCAGTAGCATTGTCAGTCCTGGTGGCTGCGACTGATGGTGGCTGCCCCTCCCTTCTTCCTACAACTACACTCATCCTGTGGGCATTTAGTTCCGAGCTGTACTGCTAGAGAGCGGTGCACAGTAACCCCAGGATATCACCTTTTTTTTCTTCGGATGACAAAATAAACTTAAATTTTTTCTTAACACTGTAATGCTGGACACCCCAAATTTCATAGTTGAAATGTTTTGGGCTCCATATGATTGCAAATACAGTAGACCACAGCCTTCACTTAAAGACTAAACAAGGTGTAGTACAGCTCAATGGCAAGTGTAAATTCTTTACACTTGATTGGCCTACCACAGCAAATAATAACATTAATAACGAAGATCCTGGACAGAGTTGTGGCTAAGAAAGGTATACTTACAGTGCTCAAAGTACTGGAAACACTTGCTTGAACAGCAATTCTTGTATCTCCAATGGCTCCACGTTTCATCTCTCTGATCTTCGCTAATACCTCCTGAGCCTTCCTCAATTCTTCTGCCAATAAACTGAGATCAGTCCCAGTCATGATTTGTTCCTAAAAAAGAATCCACGCAACAATACAAAATCAGTCAACACAACAGGCATTAATGAGGCATTAAATTGATTACTATTAATAGAAGTTCTTTAAAATTCTAGTAAGTTGAATTGCTGTGTCCAAGGATTGACCCAATGTGATTGTCTGCTTTTCAGTGCAACATGCCTTACCCTGAGCACTCAACAAACTTTTTTACAAGTTAACGAATCAAAGAGCATGAATTTGAATTGACGGGCATGCTTCCTTCCAAAGTTGAGCACGATGGAATGTAATCTTGTCGCTTCGTGTTTATCACAGGTGTGTTAGTTACAAAATACGAAGATTTTATTCACTTTATTGATTATAAGAATTAGCTGGTGATATCATGAAAACTTCAGTGTAAAAACTTTTGTTGGGTGCTCATGGTAAGGTCAACAGTGTCACACTGTAGATGTCCATATATTAATCAATACTAAATTGTATTATGACACACTATACTCACATCACTGGTAGAAACATAACAATGATATCTTCCTCCTGTCTGCTCTGCCAGTTCCTTCAGAAACATCTGAAACAACAATACAATAATACTATAACAGCTATTCATTATTTGTTAAGGACATTCAGAAGTTTTAAAGCAATACTTAACTATACCATGACTCTACTACAAACTCATAAGGACTTAAACTAAGGTTTTGTTCCTTAACAAAACACTGATCCTTACATTAGTGGCTGAGATGCTGCAGTCATATGCCACAGTATGTAGAGGAGCCTTCCTTCCTGCCAGTGACTCACGGACATAATCACAGATCACTTTGGGATTCTGATCAGGGCTGCAATAAAAATAATTTAAAGTTATCTATAAATCAAAGTGTGATGATGCCATGGTACTAACAATATTATCTCTATCACACTTAGACATAAGTTCACTACTGTGTGGCTGCACAGACTGTAACTGGGAATGTTTCTTGATTTCCAACACTCTTTTAATTGCTACAGCTCCTTATGACTTCTGGCTGTTTAATTAACACACTGTTGTGGTCTCATGCAATCAGATACCATTTTGAGACATCTCAGTCCAACTGAAGGATGCTGGAGTTTTTGTCTTTTTATAATAAAGTCGCAAATAAGTACATGTAGATTTAAATTTTACCAGCTTCCTAAGACCAGAACAATGGAGTCAATCTCTTTTCTCTTGATGACTTGCTTAAGTGCAGACAGTACATTGCATCCACCTTGAGAACGAAGACTATTCACCCACCAATGAGACTCTTCAATTCTGCAATTGCAAACATTAATAATCACATCATTTACACACACTGCTTCTGTAACAATTCTCTAAATTATCAGTCAGCCTTCAAGGTTACTATTGATCCTGGACATCCTTTGAAATGGCTACAAAATCATCCAGGTTCACTAGCTGTTGGTTTCGCTCCACGGTTTGAAAAAAGTTCATTCCACAAGATCAAAATTTTGTTGACTGCAAATTGACCACATGATCGGTTATGTCATGTAATGTTGAACTTAATTGTGATGCATGAATTTCAACTTGCAGTCGCCTCAAATGTGCTCAGACAATACCTTTCCTAGAAAACATTTTTTGGTCCTGTTCAAGTTAGAGAAAGTTACCCTAGTGAGAATCTTTGAAGGATCTTTAAGGATCCTTAAAGATCTGCATGAGGATCTTACTGAGGATCTTAATAAAGATCTTTGAGGAATCTTTTAAATTCCTGCAAGATCCTCAATAATCTTGCCTCAGATCTTCAAGGATCCTTTAAATTCTTGTCAAGATCTTCACGGATCTTTAACGATCTTCAAAGATCTTTGCAAGATCCTTCAAAGGATCTTATTAAGATCCTTGAAAGATCCTTATAAATTCTTGAGGATCTTAAAGGTCCCTTGCAAAGATCCTCACAAGGATATTTTGCTAGGATTTTTTCAAGATCTTCATCGATTCCTTGAAGATCTTTGTAAAAAATTTCCACAATAAATTGCAGACGAAGAATCTTTGAGGATCTTTCAAAGATCCTGTGAGGATCCTTTAAAGATCTTTATCTTTAAGGATCTTTGACAGGTCTTTGAAGATCTTCAAAGATCCCTGAAGATCCTGTGAGGATTTTCACCAGAGGGTAAGTTCAAGAAAAATATGAATATATTGTTTGAAGGCAAAATAGGTGACTGCAAGTTCAAATTCATTCTTTGCAAGTTCAGTCAGCCATGCAAAAATGTGATCCTGTGATGAACTTTTTTCAAACTGCAAAGTGAAACCATTTTTTAAGCCATTTCAAAGGATGTTCAAAATTAATAGTATTTACTGTACATGTTCAAGTTTCATGTTCAAGTTGTGTGTGCAAAGTTAAACAAACCACAAGCTGACAGTACAACAAGCTGTGTAAAGTACACTAAGATTCAATGTGCCATAAAAATAGGCTACCAATATTTAATAAATGTTTTGCCAAACTTACATTCTGCAGTTAACATCTCTGACCACAGTCCATAGTGCCTTGGGTTGTGTTCCAAACGACACCAAGAATAACCTTTCCTTATTCGTCAACTGTTCATTTATGAGCTCCTAAAATTGCAAAATATTTAAGAAAACAAAAAAAATGTTACATTAATTTGTATGGTTCTGAAAAAAATTTCTTGTAAAAAATTAATTGCACAACCACTTAACAACAAATTCAAAATGCAAAGAGTGCATCTACCGACAATGACTCTTGAAACAGTTGTAATCTTCCATATCCACTGTTAGAATCTGATGCATCAACCAGTAAGGCTACATTTTGTCCCTTGACCAGACCAAATGCCTGCATTATAAAAAGAAAAAAAGGTAACCATGGCAATATGATGTTGAAGATGATGGTGGTGGTAATGGTGGTGATGATGATGACGATGACGACAACGACGACGACGATGACAACAACATCACTGACGAGGATGGTGATGATGATGATGATCCGATGAAAGGTCTTACAAGTCGATCTATAGTGAGCCACAAAAAAACTCTGATTTTTGTAGCAAGAAGTGACTGGTCAGAGATACTAGCCCATTGTGGAATAATCAGTGATCATCCAAACCAATAATAATGAGAAACCAATATTATCCACAATATGAAAAATAATCAATGTAGACTATATCTATTGCATTAATGTTTTAAAATAAATACATGTACTTTTTCCCTATCAGAAAAGTTGTCCTGTTTTCGAGTAGTATATCTTGTCTGCTTCTCTCCAGACCTTTTTTCCTATCCATGGCAGTTGTGTTTGCACTGGTCAACATATGTAACATGTTCTGAACAAATCACTTACCCTTCTACTCCCCTTTAACAGCCAGTTAATTCTCTGCTGGCATAACTGAATAAGACTGAAATACAAACAAAAATCATGAGGATTGTAATGTGGTAATTAGTAAATTAAATCAATTATATTTCCTTGAATATTAGCGCCCCCAACTCACCCACAATTAATTAATAATTAATTCAATTATTACCATTTTAAGGGAATATAATTTTGAACTGATGCCCCTAAACATACTGAGTTCAAATAAATTAAAAATAAACAAATCACTTTTATTATTTAAGTGTCAAGGTATTTAGCACTGTAGTGCTAATCGGGGACACTGTAAATCATTCAAACAAATATCTTGAAAATAAACTAAACATTGATAAGATTCTCAACTGGTGGAAAGCTAACCAGTTGGGTATTACAAATTACATAATGCAGCAAAGTATTTGAACAAGGCCGGACTAACATGTTACAAATCCAGCTGGTGGTGAGAGAGGCAGACTTGAAACCAGGGTCTCTGGATTACAAGTCCACACCTCTATTACCACTCAACCAGACTGCCTCCCTTGAACTTTAAATTGCCCCCTTTTGGAGCAAATAAAAGATTACAAGTGACATGTCACCAAGGTTAGGTTTTCTAGTTCGATAATTATATACAAATTACTTACTTGGTAATTTTAAATTCATAATCTTGTAATTTCACAGCATCATATTTCATGTGAACTTTACTGGGGTCTTCACCTGATGGAGGTCTGAAAGACGATAAAAAAAAATTAATTTATTTAATAAATAAATATTAACAAATACATGAACAAACCACAGACTTAAACACTCAAGGTGCTAACGTTACCATTTGTGAGAATTGACTGGCCGGCAGAGCTGCTCAGTTTGTAAACAGCAAGCCATGATTTTTTTTGAACTGGCTGTCCAGACTGGTCGATCAACTCGTAAAAACATGTACATGTAGCATGTATCAGTTTGATGGACTCATAGGAACAGGTAGCTCCTTCAAAAATGCGCATTTTGTTGACGAACTGACCGCTCAGCCAGTTCTGACAAATCGTAAGTGATCTTTATAGGTGAGTCACCAGTTTTAGCAAAAAAAGGTGTCTTAGTGTTGTGAATGACAAAAGACTGACACTAGAAAATACCCACACTATAACACAAATACACATACCCCGGTAGCTACTAGGCTAAAAACAATTACAGTAAGACATACTGTACCCCCTGATCATGAAAATACAAAGTACACAGAGAAATCCATGATACTTACTTGACAGGGATTCCACATTTCATTATATCATCAAAAGAAAGACCTCCGGCCTCAACACTGTGACTTCCCAGCCAATCAGATGATGACTGGCCTTCCGCATAGGCTGCTTCCAGTCCAATTACAGCCTAAAAAAAAATGTTAAAAAGCAGTTATAACATACAGTACAACCAGCTTCCAACCCTTCAAATTCACAGTCCTTCATTGTTGAATTAGGCCTAAAACGAAGGTTAATGCCGTTACTCAGGAGTAAAGAGGAGGGAACATTTATTAAAGGCGAACCTGAGGGAAAAAAGGGCAAAGCCCCACGCCAAATCTAATGCAAATGAGCAAGAACAATAGATTTTGCTCATTTGCATGAGTTGGACAGTCCAGCCGCCTTTTATATCGCGGGTTTGGCTTAATTTGAGCAAAATTTGGTTACTTTGACTTATAAAGAATTTAATGTTCTTTAAAAAGCTAGCTTGCATGCCTTTAATGTGAAGCCAGTACACTAGTCTTAGGACTAGTGGTTGGTGCAATGGATGTTCAATCTTAATTAATTGAAGTGGTTCACCGCCTTTATGGTAAAATTAAGGTTTTATAGAATAGTTTTCAAAGGGAAAATTAATTATCACTGGGAATGTTTGCTCTTTTTGGTCAAAACTGTACAATCATAAAAAATATTTGACTGAGTACCTTTTAGTTTGCTCTTTTGTGTATATACTAGGGTTTTAGAAATGAGCTGGCATTACTGCTGTGTGCAATTATCAGGCTTTTACAGGCAATTCATATTTGAAATACCCAGCGAGGCCTTCATACATGTACAATGTACTGCTCATCACACATAAGCGAAATCAGATGTTATATGAATGCGCCAGAATGAGCATAAAGACCAATTAAAATAAAAACAAATTCCAAGGACAACTCACATTCAGAAATCTATCTACACCTCATCACTATACAGTATGTAGAATGACAGAATGAATAGCAAAAATGCAGCACATATTCTTTCCCCAAAAAGAGTTAGAAATTAAAAATAATAATCTACAAATAAATCTATTTTTAAAATTAATATTTTTACCATTGATATCATATATTTTATCAATACTCTTCTGACATGCAAATGTTTAACCATTGTTAGTACCTCATGATCCTTGTTTGAGCTTTTATTTGAAGAGAAAATTGTATACTTTTCTTCAAGCATTTTCCACAAGATTTCAAGATTGTTAACAAAGATAACTCTTTTCAATTCTCACTTTCCCCTCGGCAATGACTTTGAAATGTTAGATAGAGAAAGTGATATAAATATTATAAGTTTGGCTTGCAAAATCAAACACCTTGAGCTTGGTAACCAAGATACAAATACAGCAGGTGACAATCATATGACAATATTTTATTCATGAGTTGTTCAAATTAAATATTTTGATACTCGCACAGCTTGGGACTACTCAATATTTTAGTCTACAAAAGATTTTCTTGGGTTGAGTTGATCCAAACACAATCATTTACCATGAATTGCAGATCATTGATAGATCATCATAAATATAAAATGTAACAGGTACAAAGGTTTTCCAAGTAATTAATTGGTAATAGGTCCATGATAACCGTCACGAATATAGAGCCTCCTATACACTATCATGACCATATAGTTTAGTACCTGTAGTAGCTGTAGTAGCTGTAGTAGCTGTAGTAGCTGTAGTACCTGTAGTACCTGTAGTACTCGTAGTACCTGTAGTACCTGTAGTACTCGTAGTACCTGTAGTACCTGTAGTACCTGTAGTACTTGTAGTACCTGTAGTACCTGTAGTACTCGTAGTACCTGTAGTACCTGTAGTACTTGTAGTACCTGTAGTACCTGTAGTACCTGTAGTACTCGTAGTACCTGTAGTAGCTGTAGTACCTGTAGTACCTGTAGTACTCGTAGTACCTGTAGTACTCGTAGTACCTGTAGTACTCGTAGTACCTGTAGTACCTGTAGTACCTGTAGTACTCGTAGTACCTGTAGTACCTGTAGTACTCGTAGTACCTGTAGTACCTGTGGTACCTGTAGTACCTGTAGTACTCGTAGTACCTGTAGTACCTGTAGTACCTGTAGTACCTGTAGTACTCGTAGTACCTGTAGTACCTGTAGTACTCGTAGTACCTGTAGTACCTGTGGTACCTGTAGTACCTGTAGTACCTGTAGTACCTGTAGTACCTGTAGTACTCGTAGTACCTGTAGTACTTGTAGTACCTGTAGTACTCGTAGTACCTGTAGTAGCTGTAGTACCTGTAGTACCTGTAGTACCTGTAGTACTCGTAGTACCTGTAGTACCTGTAGTACCTGTAGTACTCGTAGTACCTGTAGTACCTGTGGTACCTGTAGTACCTGTAGTACTCGTAGTACCTGTAGTACCTGTAGTACCTGTAGTACCTGTAGTACTCGTAGTACCTGTAGTACCTGTAGTACCTGTAGTACTCGTAGTACCTGTAGTACCTGTGGTACCTGTAGTACCTGTAGTACCTGTAGTACCTGTAGTACCTGTAGTACTCGTAGTACCTGTAGTACTTGTAGTACCTGTAGTACTCGTAGTACCTGTAGTAGCTGTAGTACCTGTAGTACCTGTAGTACCTGTAGTACTCGTAGTACCTGTAGTACCTGTAGTACCTGTAGTACCTGTAGTACCTGTAGTACTCGTAGTACCTGTAGTACCTGTAGTACCTGTAGTACTTGTAGTACCTGTAGTACCTGTAGTACCTGTAGTACCTGTAGTACTCGTAGTACCTGAAGTACCCACAGGTAATACAAGTACTACAGGTACTACGGGTACTACAAGTACTACAGGTACTACAGGTACTACAAGTACTACAGGTACTACAGGTACTACATGTACTACAGGTACTACGAGTACTACAGGTACTACAGGTACTACGAGTACTACAGGTACTACAGGTACTACAGGTACTACAGGTACTACAGGTACTACAGGTACTACAGGTACTACGAGTACTACAGGTACTACAGGTACTACAGGTACTACGAGTACTAAAGGTACTACAGGTACTACGAGTACTACAGGTACTACAGGTACTACAGGTACTACAGGTACTACAGGTACTACGAGTACTACAGGTACTACTGGTACTACTGGTACTACAGGTACTACAGGTACTACGAGTACTACAGGTACTACGAGTACTACAGGTACTACGAGTACTACAGGTACTACAGCTACTGCAGGTACTACGAGTACTACAGGTACTACGAGTACTACAGGTACTACAAGTACTACAGGTACTACAGGTACTACGAGTACTACAGGTACTACAGGTACTACAGGTACTACAGGTACTACAGGTACTACAGGTACTACGAGTACTACAGGTACTACGAGTACTACAGGTACTACAGGTACTACGAGTACTACGAGTACTACAGGTACTACAGGTACTACAGCTACTACAGGTACTACAGGTACTACAGGTACTACAGGTACTACAGCTACTACAGCTACTACAGCTACTACAGGTACTACAGGTACTACAGCTACTACAGGTACTACAGGTACTACAGGTACTACAGGTACTACAGCTACTACAGCTACTACAGGTACTACAGGTACTACAGGTACTACAGGTACTACAGGTACTACAGCTACTAAACTATATGGTCATGATAGTGTATAGGAGGCTCTATATTCGTGACGGTTATCATGGACCTATTACCAATTAATTTGATACATAATTGAAGGGGTGAGTGGAATAAAGCTCTAAGTGACTTGTGATCAACTGCTAGATTCTCCTTCCAGTTTGTCTTGTATATGCTCATGTAACAAAGGGAGAATTTGGTTTCAGATCAGGAGTCACTTAGGGCCTTATTCCAGTTTGGGATAAGGCCCTAAGTGACTCCTGATCTATGGCCAAATTCTTCTTTTGTTATATGAGCATATACAAGACAAACTGGAAGGAGAGGTTAGCAGTTGATATTTCTTCAGCAGCACAATGAATTAACAGTCTGGAAACAATGAAAATGACGAATAACAGTCTGTGTCAATTCATATTTTTGCATTTGAAAAAATACTGACGTTAAATATTGTGTGAATTAGTCATACTCAATGTGACAATTAGTTCTTACATGTTTGTCTTGTATTTATAAATTCAATATTTGTTTAATTTTAGTTTGTTTTCTTTTCAGATTAAGTTCAAAGTATTTGTTCACATAATTTGACAGCCATTCAGTAGACAATGTTCTATGCATGTTGTGAATAAATTTTTGTTTTGCTATAAAATTTTTAGTTTTTGTTCTCCGATTATGGTAATTATCAATCTGAAACAAACAAAACTACAAATAAAACAGGTTTGAAATTTTCAAACCAATAAAAAATTCAAAACCGTAACATACATAGCTTATAACATCACATGCCATTCTTTACAAACCTAATTTAGGAAGTTATTTTGTGTAGGTATCCTTTCACTCTTTGCTGCTTTAAGAATCCTTTTTTAAATATCACTGACACACTCACAGGTTCGCACTTTGAAAGGGTAGAGACCCGGGTCAAATCTCTGACCTTCAGATTAAGAGTCTATAAAATTTATGCACTAACCACCAGTCACTGTCATGTTCTAACAGAGGAAGTGACTAGGGAGGAGGGGAAGGGGTTGTTAAACATCCTTCTCCCTCACCCCCACCCCCCAAATAATGGTGCACCATTTGTCACTACTGGCCAGCCAGACTCTTGTAACATTAACAACCCTATGTAACAAGTTTATCACACAGCATGCAACCAACTCCTACGCACACAACCTTAGAGCTAGTAGTCTCAGGCAAGAACAGTGTCTTTACTGTGAATATTTTATAGTAATTACTTATTTTTTGGATATTTTTTATTTCACCATATATTGTACTATTTGTTACATTATATTTTATAGCTCTTATTGTAAATCCATTGTATTTCTAAGGGTGCGTTCCTTTGGGATGATCTGGATCCGGATCACTGATCCAAGATCACTCGGATCATGAAGCATCAAAGGAACCGACGAATCCACTCTGGACAAGGATTCATCGGTTCCTTTGATGCAGCATGATCCGTGTGATCTTGGATCAGTGATCCGGATCCGGATCATCCCAAAGGAACGCACCCTAAACTACATGTAAGCATGTATGGATAATAACATTATTATTAATAATTATATATATCTGACCTATCAGTTTATAAAATGACTGTGCTAATGCCACTCTGAAGAACTAGTCAGCTCTCAAAATGACACATTCCATTTTCAGTTCTGTCAAATGGTACTCTTCATAAAATGTTGTGGTTCAAATTTTTCTTTGTTTGAAACTTTTCAAACCTGTTTAATTTTATTTTTATTTGTCTGACGGTTCATTACCATAAAATGAGACAAAGGAAAATTAAAAATTAAATTGATTTTAAAATTTTCAAACCAAAGAGAAATTTAAACCTCAACATACATTACCTGAAGATCATGTGACTGTGTTACTTTGGTAACAGTCAGTGCTCTGGGTGGAAGAGCATCATTTGTCTTCAGCATTTGCCAAGGAGGTCGTACTTCTGTCCTTATCTCTTCAGCATAACTACTGGTACCATCAGAGTTCTTATTCTTTTTTCTCCTTGTTGCTACCGGGGGCTTTACTCTGCTTGAACTATACATACAAAATAATGCTTATTGAATTCCTTAATTTACCAACATCGAAAAATATATATAACAGTTGTAGTATATATAGTTGGACAATGAGTTTCATGTAGCGGATTGAGAGGACTGATCAGGCAGATAATTCAGTAAATAAAATGGTAGTATTTAATTTGATGTAATTATGTATTTTTGTCATCTCACAAGAAAAGGAAAAATGAGCTTATGGTGACGCCTGCTGCCAGTCTGTCATGGCCAAATTTGAATTGGGTTAACCGTTTTAAAGTCTTTCATGCAAAAGTGAACCTCTTTTAAAATGAGAAAGTAAAAGCCCATTATTCTACAAAGGATTATTGCAGGTTTTTCTCGAGAAATCAAGAAATCCCTGACCAAACCCGCTCAAAAAATACAATAGTTTGAATGGCGAATGCACTGTATTTAGAAGTAGCAAATTACAACAAATTAGAATAGCTTTAATACATTTACCTGTCAATTGTAGGTCGAGTTTTGACCTCAATGTTGGAGTGTGTAATGCTCCACGGTTTCTCAGAAGGTCTGTAAAAAAACACATAGCACAATAACATTGCAAAGAACTCTCAACTCAAGGAAAAGATTAAATTTAGAGAAGAAAAGTCTTACGCCTTTTTCTCCTGGCGGGACAATGGCTCGGTAGCGGGCTCATTATCTTGTCTTTCTTCGCTCTCCGATCCCGAAGATGAACCCGAAGAACTCGAACTTGACGAGCTTTTAGAGATGGACGAGGTTTTCTTTAAACGTTTCTTCCCATTTTCCATCATTCAAAGTTAAATTTGAATCCCTACAATTTGTTTTTCGAATTCCTAAACAACCCCGAACGCCATTTTGTGACCTTCCAGAACACTGCGTTGCCTTGGTGCCGAGTGTCATGGGGATTACTGCTGACCAGTAGCTGTTGTTTATAATTTTTGGCGCGCTAAAAAAATTTCGGCGGCAAAATTTAAGTATATATTTTTTAGCAGTTTTTAGAAACAGAAAATTTTCGCATAGTTTTTTGTGTAAAAGTTAATATTTAGATTACAAATATCTTCTTTAACAATATTCTTGACGTTCAGGATTTTTTTTAAATTTATTCAATTAGAATTGAATAAATTATTTAAAAACTATTGTCAGGGAATAAGCCTCGAGGCATTTATTTATTAAACTTTGGTTTTAACTTTTGAATTTGTGGACAAAACCGAAAGTGTGGCCATTGATAGATATTGAGTATACTTTTGTTGCTCCTGTGTCGATGTTTGTTTTTCAATTTTGTTGAAATTTGAGAAAAACTGTAAAATCAAATTTTATATACGAGGTCAAGATCAAAGATACAACTTCAGTCTCTTTTATTAAATTTGATAAAAAAATATATATATATTACATGATGTGATCTGAAGTCGATGAAAAAAAATTCCCACCACTGTTTAGATTTTAATTTTGCTTGTTCTCTAAGGATTTGTGACAAGTTTAAGTCTCTTTTGTTTTTTTGGTTAGTGATCTTTACAATCAACCAATGGGGTAGAAATTTCATAAATATTGCATTGTTCCACAACCAATAAGAAAAGTGACTCTACAAACAGCAATCTAAAATGTCTTTTGCTTGTCAATCAACTCTCGCTGCTATGCAATGTGTACACACACAACTTCCGAGAGAATAGCGAGAAACACTTCAGACATTCGGTGACTGTCTTGGACTCGAAGACCCTTTCAAGTTCCCTTCCACGTGAAGCTCTCGAATGGCTTTCCGCACGCATGGATGACATAATTCAAGGGCAGGAGCCGCAGGGTTTGTTCTCAAAGCGATCATCGTCGAACATTTTGTCAGATCCACGCATTCTAGCGCACTTGCGAATTGTTGCCGAAGAAGCACAGAGCTCAGACAAAGAGGATGAAGAATCGGAATTGCGGAACACGAAACGGGAGCTTGGGCTGAAGATCGCGGCGTACAACAAAGGCAACCAACATGGGGCTTTCCGACTGATATTGAAAGAGGTACGTGAGTGTTTTATCACGAAATATATTGTCGAAGGAATGCGCTTATTTATGATATGTTAATCATAACATCAGCGTGCACTGTCGCTCGTGCCGCCTTTCGAAATTGGCACCAAAAAGTTCTTATCCGCGCCGTAGAAAATTGGGTTATTACAGACAACAATCATCGGATAATTTTGTTGCCCTTGTCGCTCAGCAGTTCAATTTTACGGCTCATAGAAGCCTATTCAGGAGTGAAGTGTCACAACATCGTTAGACCCATCAAGCGTGAAAAGGTAAAATTGCATTTCGCTAAATCATATTAGGACCGACAGGATATAAAAAGTCATTCGGAATCGATTACTACGCGTGTGACGTACACTGTAGAATATTCGAACACTTGATCGTCGCTGATTATATCTTCTTTCACTTTCAGGATTTGGGTTTCGAAGGTGCGTTACGTTTCTACTTCGAAGACGGCAAGGAGGAATTGACAAAGGCCTTGCGCCTGACGAACAGAACATTGGTTTCCGAGTTATTGCCGACTCTGATCGAGAAGTTTAAGCCCGATTTGGTGAATTCCACGGTCGTGAAAAAAGCCAAACTATACGAAGTCTATGAAGAAGGTAACGTACAAAACAGAAAAACATGACGAATCCAAGCAAACACTCTATCACATAGCAAAGCCATCGTGCACGTTCAAGTATTTTTTCAATAATTGCGGTTTGAAATTTACATTTCCACGGACGTTACAGTTTGATTTTGTTTCAGCACAAACAGTGAAAAGTTCCATCGGGAAAATTTTATCGTCAGTTTGGTAACGTATTTTTTTTTACTCGGTATACATGTAGAAATAAACTTGAACGTTTTAGTTTTTGATTGGCATTTATCCCAATCGAATTAAATCAATTTTTTTTTTTTTTTTTTGGAAGTCTCTAAAGATTGTTTTGCTTGAAGTTTGGCAATGTTTACTTTGAAGTCCATTCCTGACATAGCAGGGTTGACAATCTTTACTTTTCTTCTGTACTCGTACACGGAAGGGAAAATGTTTGAAATTTTGGCGATGAAAATCTTGACATACAATCCATACCTAAGATCGCGGGCGGAAAAGGAATAAACCTTGTTATGATCTCATTGTGTGAATATAATTGAAACTTGATGGGCTCACTAATAGTTTACAGTTGTCACGTACACAGCAAATTGAAGAGCAGTTAATTGGATTCCCTTAATCATACTACAATTTGACTTGGTCACAGTATTTAAACTTTTTTTTTAAAAAAAGTAACATTTTACTCTTCGTAAACTTCAGTAAAAAACGTGAGATCCAAATGAGATCACATTTTATTCTTATGACTTATAAATATAATAGGATTTTCTGGTAAACCTTTTTGAATACATATTTAAGACAAATGTTGCTTTAAAATCTCTGATCCTAAGGTTGAGTTACAAAGAACTAGAGAATCTGTGACACAAAAGGTCAAATTTTTATAATTTCACAGTTTTCACCCTGTGATAAGCATGAGATTATCAGGATTTTACACATATTTACTGCAATGACATGATCCAGATGCCACAATTGATAAAATTTAAATTTTAAAATACATATGGAGAAACAGCAAATGACCACAATCAGATATTATTTCCCTTAATTCTTTTATTTCCTGTTTCAAAAATTACAAATAATTGCTTTATGATGTCACAGGCAGTTGTGTCTACAGAACGTTTAGCATTATATAGTGTCTTATTGATGTTTGCAACAGTTGTTTGTATAACATGTTAGATAGACAAAACAAACACCAATGCCACAATCTCGGACGGAATAAAAAGAGAAATAACACCTCCCCTCCCCCCGATTCAGTGATGGATTCGCGCGAAAACCAAAACGCGCCATTTTTCCCATCACTGAATTGGGGGGAGGGGTGGTATTAATTTTTCATTTGAAATGTCCAAGATTGCAATCTCGGATGGAATAAAAAGAGAAATAACACCTCCCCTCCCCCCGATTCAGTGATGGATTCGCGCGAAAACCAAAACGCGCCATTTTTCCCATCACTGAATTGGGGGGAGGGGTGGTATTAATTTTTCATTTGAAATGTCCAAGATTGCAGCTCACATCTACACTGGCTCATGTGCATGCCTCTTATCAGTAAATTCCAATATACCACAAGTATTTACAAGAGCAGTGATCATGATTTACAACTATTTTCAATACCTTTTCAAGCAGGTAGATTATGAGCACAAAAGAAAATCCTCAAGCTAAGACAATATTGTTTTGTTGTATTATTGAATTCTTAAAGCCAGCATTAGAAGTGTGAGGATATTGTCTTTGTGAAGAAATTTTTTTTCAAATCTAACATGAAGAGAAATATGGTGTATTTAATTTAATACTTAAACAAATCGGTTATAATAAATTGTTTACTAATGCAAAAGTTTGCTAGCCTACTTATTAAATAGTGGTGTTAAAATAATAACTGTTGTAAAACATAAGCCAAAGTAATCCTTTGGATAATAATAACAGACACAATACTAACATATATCTCAATGGGTGGCAAGCAAAAAATAAAGCATGCCAATTCATGATAATTAATTGTCTTGAGTTTGCAATCAAATGCTGGAATAATCTGCTAATATGATTGGTTAAAAGTTAGCAATGAGTGATTCAACACTTAATTACCGCCTGTACACAAAATAATTGAAAGAGTTTTGACATTCCCCTGCACTCTTGGCCTCATATTTATTCAGTCATGAAGTTCACAGTGCTATTTATTAGCAAAACAAGTCCACAGATAACAGATTTTCATTCCATTCTCTTGCAGATGAAATTTGTTTAGATCCTTCTGATGCCCCTCTTGAAATTGCATTGAATGCCAAAAAGCACCCAAGATTTGTCCTGCGTCTGGATTTTAAGAAACCACCTCAGACAGCTGTAACACCAAATGGTGAAGAAGTCGCAGACAAGGCATTAGTGCTGAACGGAACAGCCTCAAGTAATTCTACTGTAAAACCCATCTCTCCAGTTCCAAGTCAAAGTCCAAGTCCATCAAAAGCCAGTGTATGGAGCACGGGTAGCAATAACAGCTCTACTGGTAGTTCTCCTGGGCAGGCTTATGCAAGACATGATAGTCCAACCCCTGGCAGAAATCCATTTACAAAGTCAAAATCTCCAGCACAAGACACCAAGATAATAAATGATAAAATGCCTTCATCATCAAGAGGTCAAAATGTGAGAAACTTTTTAAGCTCACCACGGAAAGGTTTCGGGATGTTTTTCGATGGAGTTGGAAGTCAGGCAGATCAGAGCTCTCATGCTGCACACAAAATGGGCCGTACAAAGCATAAGAGAAAAGGATCTTTGGGCCGCCTGAAAATAAAAAAGAAAGAAGCTGAAAACGTTCACACTGAGCTGTCAACAGAGCAGTTAGCACCTGGCATTCTCAAGGTTTTTGGAGATCATGTTTCACCAGGTTCAAACTACAAGAGTGTGAGAGCCACTGAGTTGACATCTGCTGATGAAATTGTCAAGCAGGCTCTGGAAAGATATTCACTGAGCACAGAAAAGGCTTCAGATTATGTTCTTTGTGATGTGATTGGTTACTTTGCAAAAAGAACTGGTGGTGTAAATGTTAAAAATCCAGAGGAAGATGCCGATAAGTGGGAAACTGAGTATGCCAGGGTAATCAGTGACAAAGAAAAGCCGCTGGTGCTTCAACAGTTGTGGAAACCAATTGGAGGATTTTCTCGCAGATTTGAATTACGAAGGCGAGTGGAAACTCAGGATTCTTCATTCTTTAAACCAAGAGGGAGTGTTGCTGTCATGAAAGCTGCATCAGTGCGTGGAGCTCAAGTGCCAGTAACCTTCAAGGAAAATTGGCGAGAAAGAGGAGCAAGTGATGCTTCTCAGCCTTCATCAACTGGAGAACATTTTCCAAGCATGAGTGCAGAGGAAGGGGGAAGTTCTGGACGAGCTTCCTTGATTCAATCACCATTGATTGCACCTATGGACACACCTTATCTGCTCCTTCTTAAAGGCTCCAGTAACCATGATGACTTTTTGTTCCACAGACTAGATGAACAGTTAGCACTGGTTGGTCGCCCTGTTCATCATCTGGATGATCAATCCCCAGACATTGTTCTTTTTGCTCCAGATGTCTTACTGCAGCATTGTACTTTAAGCAAGAGAGTTGAAACATCGGCTCCTAATTTTGAACAAGAAGACTACAATGTGAATTTTGCTATTTATCTGGAACCCTACAGGGGTGCCGATGTCTGCATTAATGGTCTAACTGTTTCGTCAAGTTCTAAACTTCACCCTGGAGACTTAGTTTCATTTGGAAAGCATTACTTGTTCATGTTTAAGGATCCCTCTCAAGTAGCAGACACATCAATGAAGTTAACATGGTTTAATAATTTAAAGCAATTTCACAAGTTGCAAATGTCTGCAAATGCGTCCAAATCACACAGACTTGAATCAAATGCTGTCGATTTTGTAGACATTCAAGATGAATTCAACAACAAGTTAAGGTTGTCTTATCTACCTCACGATGAAGATGATTTGCTGGACATGATAATGGACATTGTAGATTTGTCAGCAGATGGGTACAAGTTGACGCCATCGTATTTGTTAATCATGTGTATTGAACACTCTGCGAGATATCACACAGAACTACAAACAAGGCAGCTTCTCATCAAAATATCTAATGCCATCCAGACTGTTGCATCAGTAAGTTCAAGTTTTATTTTTCATGTAAAATATTTCATGGTCAACGACTCCTGTTCCATGTTTGTACACACATTTGGGTGTGGACATGGGCACCTAACCCCATTAAAATTATTCTGATGACATCAACTTTAAACTATGTAAAATATTCATTTATTTCAAATAATTTTACTGACATCTTTGTGAATAGATAAGAGCACTGACAAACGACTGTTTATATACAATTCCCATACAAACCTTTATCAATTTTGTGTTGGTACCCTTATCACCCGCAATGCACCATTTTGCAGAAAGGGATCGTTAATTGCCAATTTTTACACCACTCAGTGAGCAGGGGGATTGCTGCTACCCCTGGGTGAGATGTTAATTCATCATGGGTTGCCCCACAACAGTTTTTTCAGGTTTCCTCTTAACTCTTTCACTCCCAGAGTCAATAGTAAAGACATGTAGTGTAGTTCTAACTTTTTAGTCTGCCGACGAAATCCTGTGGTTTGACCATTCAAATCAAACCATTTTGGCAGCACTTTTGCATGGTACCATTTGTTTTAATTCAATATTTTATAAAAAGAAATTTGGGATTTTCTTGAATTTTGACTAATTTGGCACTCTTGGGAGTTAAAGGGTTACCCATTTGACACTCCAGGGTAGGGAATGTTGTGGTAGTAGAAATTAAACCATCAAACTTCCTATCTGAAATCTGCATCTCTTCCACACTCAAGCCCAGTTAAAAAATATGTTTCAGCTTGGTTGTAATAAGAAAAGAGCAGAATGACACAAGAGTATGAAAAAATGGATGCTTCAGTCTGCAGTGCAACATCAGTAAAATTGCTTTTATTAAAGGATGCTGAGACTAAAATTTTTTTTTTTCAGGAGAAGACAGCAGAAATGTCAAAAACAATTGAAAGGTATGAAGTGAAAAAATGATGGTATTCAGTACAGTATTCCTATGATTAATTCAAGGTTTAATTTAATTTCAAGAAAATGTCTTTACGTTAACCTTTAAGGCCCAGACACACAGTGCAGCATTGCGCACAGCAAGATATTTTTGAGGTGTCACAAGATGCAATATGTTGCGTGCAACATTGCAAAAGTAGAACTCGATTCTACCTCTGCAACTGTTGTGGGCAACATTGCAAGAAAAGTTGCACCGTGTGTCTGGGCCTTTACTATATACAGTGTATAGTGCAACAATGTCTTTTATTAACAAATATAAATTTGTGACAACAGGACAACAGTTCCAGAGAAAGCTTTGGAAGAGCTTCTACCTCAGCTTAGACCAGTGGTGTTTTGGATGGCCAATTGTCTGGAGATGCTACCATACCTTCAAGGAAACATGTCACAGTACATCAAGGATCCTTCAGAAATTGCCTTACAAGGAGATGAGGTTTTGCTCAATGCTGACGAGGAACTGCTCATGTTTCTTGAAGAAGTTGTCATTTATACCTTTCAGCAGACTGTGTATCATCTTACTAAGGTAGTAACCCTTTGCTTAATTATTAACTCCCAAGAGTGCCAAACATCAACATTCAAGAAAAATCTCAAATTTAATTTTGCAAAATATTGAAAAACAAATGTAATTACCATGCAAAAGTACTACCAAAGAAGTTTTATTTGAATGGTCACACCATAGTATTTCATCAACGGACTCAAAAGTTAGAACAAATGGTACCATGCAAAAGTACTGCTGAAGAGGTTTCATTTGAATGGTTACACCATAGGATTTCATCAACAGACTCAAAAGTTAGAACAAATGGTACCATGCAAAAGTACAGCTGAAGAGGTTTCATTTGAATGGTCACACAATAGGATTTCATCAACAGACTCAGAAGTTAGAACTACACTACCATGTCTCCATAACAATATTGACTCTGGGAGTGAAGGGGTTAAGAGTATTCAGCCCTTGTGAAAGAGAGATGCAAGGTAATGCAAGTTGAACACTTGCATTGACTTGCAGCTTCATTTGGCCACCAAAAGCATGTACTCCCACTTAATAAGGTGAAGTAATATAGGCAACAAAATCGCACAACTTGTCATGAAACACTCGTGTTGCAACCGTTGCAGCCCTGATGCTGCACATTTTACCATCTATGCACAACAAATTTTCATGTTGCAGAAAGTAGAAGTAACATCTACTTCAGCGTAAGCATAGGTGGTAATACGTGCAACATCAGGGCTGCAACCTGCAACACAACATTGTTGTGCAATTTTGTTGCCCATATCATATTACTTCACTTTTACTAACAATGACTTATATCCAGTTTGATGCAAGTTGACAAAAATGTTTTCTGTTTTGGCCACCATACACAAGCTGACACAACTTGCTCTCAGTTTTGTTTGGTTTGGTATGGGCATAAACCCAATCAAGTCTGTGGGGAAATGGCATTTTTGCAACTTGCAAACAACTTGCCTCTACTAACTTGCAAGTTGGCATTTCTAAAACTTGCACTGGCTTGCATCTTTTCTTGCCCGTGATTTTAGATAGTTGAATACAAAAATACTGGACTATACTTGAAAACTGTGAATCAGGGAACTTAGAAAATTAGGCGTCTGCAGGGGCATTTGTAATAACAGCCCTTTTAAAGCATGCATAACATTAATATTGATAACTGAGATACTGTTCAGTGTCATCATAGAAGGCAAAAGACCATGCTACTCATTGTTGAAATAAACCACTTGGATATCATATATCAAACAGCAGTAAGAGTGTTTCATCAGGATATCCAAACACCGAGAAGTGGGTTGAAAAATGAGATGCAGCCGAGTTTTTTAATCCACTTTAAGGTGATTGTATACCCGATGAAACACTCTTCCTGCTGTTTGCTATTGCTTCTCAAACTGATCATTAAACACAGAGAAAAAGAGGGAATAAAATCGCCAAAATCTTACTAATTAAGATCGGATTTCCAAACCACCGTCACGCGTGTGATTTTCTTTGTTCAAACTTGAAGTATTTATGAGAATCTAAATCTAAATCGAATACTGCGCAAAGCTCCCACGTGGGATATATGTGCACAGGGAACGGGATATATGTGCATAGGGAACGGGATATATGTGCACAGGGAACGGGATATATGTGCACAGGGAACGGGATATATGTGCATAGGGAACGGGATATATGTGCATAGGGAACGGGATATATGTGCATAGGGAACGGGATATATGTGCATAGGGAACGGGATATATGTGCACAGGGAACGGGATATATGTGCACAGGGAACGGGATATATGTGCACAGGGAACGGGATATATGTGCATAGGGAACGGGATATATGTGCACAGGGAACGGGATATATGTGCATAGGGAACGGGATATATGTGCACAGGGAACGGGATATATGTGCACAGGGAACGGGATATATGTGCACAGGGAACGGGATATATGTGCACAGGGAACGGGATATATGTGCACAGGGAACGGGATATATGTGCACAGGGAACGGGATATATGTGCACAGGGAACGGGATATATGTGCACAGGGAACGGGATATATGTGCACAGGGAACGGGATATATGTGCACAGGGAACGGGATATATGTGCAAGGGAACGGGATATATGTGCACAGGGAACGGGATATATGTGCACAGGGAACGGGATATATGTGCACAGGGAACGGGATATATGTGCACAGGGAACGGGATATATGTGCACAGGGAACGGGATATATGTGCACAGGGAACGGGATATATGTGCACAGGGAACGGGATATATGTGCAAGGGAACGGGATATATGTGCACAGGGAACGGGATATATGTGCACAGGGAACGGGATATATGTGCATAGGGAACGGGATATATGTGCATAGGGAACGGGATATATGTGCATAGGGAACGGGATATATGTGCATAGGGAACGGGATATATGTGCATAGGGAACGGGATATATGTGCATAGGGAACGGGATATATGTGCATAGGGAACGGTTAGAAGAACACTTTAGAACTTATATTTTTCTTCTAGCTTGTCTTTTTAATGTTTCCAACACACTATAAAAGTGGTTCATTGCATTGGACCGTGAGTCGTATAGATGGTTTGCAATCAATCTCTAGAGACATAGATAACAATAGTGAAACGAACAACTGCTGGTGGACGAACAAAAGGAGCTAATGAGAGAACTATTGTTTATGTCCACCAGCATGGCGGCGATGACGTAACATGAAAACCACCTATAGATCAGTCGAAAACACGTTTGTTATCGATAATGAAGGAAGTTCATGAAAACAAGAAGTTTTGGAAATCTCAGTGTCAGTAGCCAAGATCAATGTTTGGTATTTTGAATACCCTACCTTTATGACACTAAAACTTGAGAATATTTTCGTCTATTTGTTAGGTCCTGTACATCGCTCTCCCAGCCATCCTGGACACTAATCCATTCCAAGATACCGATGAGGACAGCGACAAGAAACCGCAGGAAGTAGAGACGGTCATCAGCATCTTCCAAACAACTTACGATGTTGTTAAAACGTATTCCGTTCACGATGACATAATCCACCAACTCTTCGCCTATCTGTTCTTCTTCACAAATGCTTCCCTCTTCAACACGTTGATGGAGCGAGGAGCTGGGGGCAAGTTCTACCGCTGGGCTAAAGGAGCGCAGATTCGGGGCAATCTGGACGTGTTGGAGAGCTGGGCTGCGCAAGTGCAACTTCAGGACGAGGCTAATGAGTATTTGAACAGATTGTCGACCGCGGCGGATTTGTTGGCCACGCCCAAAGTACAACTTTTGCAGGTTTGCGTCGGGTTTGTGGAGTAAAGGAAACCGATTATAAACCTATTTAAAAACGAAGAAAATCCATGCAAATGGTGCAAGCGCGTCAGGTCACATAGTTTTGTTTCTGTTCCTGATTGGCTAAAAAAACCTAAAGTGTTCACTTGGTAAACCATTCCAAGCGAAATATACCCCTTTTAGCGACACATAAGACGAAATAACTGAGAGCGCTGTTGAATTGAGCCAGCATAGTGGCACGTTACGACCAGATCAACGTTTGATGTCTTGAGAAAAGAAAAACAGCATGTTTGCACGCGAGAAAACAAGGGAAACAAAAGCCGATTACGTTTAATCTAGCAGGAGTTTTAACGACTTTAGAATAGCAGATGTCTAGGTGTTTTTGAAGACAATAAGTAACTTATCCACGTTAACGCTTAAAATCTGTGATTTTCTACGGGAGAATTAAATTTGCAGCTCCTTTGTGATGCATACACTGAATATAACCTTTGAAAACGGAGGGGGTTTTTGTTATTTTGGCCCTAAAATGTCTCCATTATAAAACTTCTTCAGTTTTCCGAAGACCTTCATTTTAGGTCTCTATAGAAAGCCGTTTCAGATTTCTGTTCTCAAATAAAATTACCTGATCTGTGGAATGTATTTCCTGTGAAATATCCGTTCTTAGTAAAAAGGATCATTGTGTACTCTGTGTGGTAGGAGAAACATAATTGCCAATGTTATGATTAATTGAGAGATATACGTGCCCCAAAATATGCACAAAACCGATTATAATTCCCCGGTTGATCTAGCGTGGTTGTCTGAATAAGGTCAGTCCTAACAAGGACTGTTGTTGGAGACTGACGTTTGACAACCTGATCAGTTAATTCACACCAGTGGGGTTTACCGATTGGACGGATTAGGAACAAAGCAAAGTTAGAAAGTTAGAAATTAAGCAGTCGAATAATAAACTCCTTATTTGATGGTTTGACAGATAATACGCGCGGATATTTTACTCGTTGCCTGCATTTTTCCTCGCCGCTGCGCAACTCATAACATATATCTGTCAGATCATCAAATAAGCTATATCTGTGAAATGATATATATGAAATAAATCATATATGAACTGCGGAAATGAAATCAAATGAAGAATGATCCTCGCAGTTATGAATTATGAGTTATTTCACGGGAACATATGAACCTACAATTGACCTGCTCCCAACGTCAGTGGCTTCATAGCTCAGTTGGTAGAGCATCGCACCGGTATCGCGAGGTCACGGGTTCGAACCCCGTTGAAGTCCTGAATTTTTTTCAGGCTTGTTTTCGCAATTGCTGAAATTGCGTTCATAACTGCGAGGATCATTCTTCATTTGATAAGCTATATCTATTGATCTGTTACGTCTTCCAAGTAACAACCGCAAACAGACAAGCTCGTTTTTGTAATCAATAACGTGTTTTTCTAGGCTGACTGGATGACAATCCGACGAGATTTCCCGGCACTCAACCCGGCCCAGGTGCAACAGATTCTCGGTGAATACCAACTCGGCCCAGGAAAGTCTCGACCAAGAGGCTGGTTCCCCCCACCAGAGGAAGTAGAACCTGCCCTCAGAACAGGTAATAGAAATTGAGTTACCCTTTAACCTGCAATTAAACAATTATTGCATAAAATATGGAGGCTCATTGATCGTCTTAAACCGCGGTCAATTAAAGTTAGACTTCGTTTCAATAGAGTCCTAAAGGGTGACGTCACATGTTTGGTAAGCGGGCATTTTTCGTTACGCCCTTTTCGAATATTTAATCGAATCCCATAATTTTACAAATTTGTTTTTTTGTGACGTCATCGCTTTAGGACTCTATAACAGGGCCTTAAATATATTCAAAAGATATAGGCACACAGGTTGCCATTGCTAAGAAGTATAGTAACAAATGAAAAGAGGAGCTTACTATCAAATATTAAGTTACCTTACGAGATCTTTAGAAAATTGATCGTTATCGTTCTTCAAAGATCGAGACTAGTTCATGCGCAGTTATCCAAGTTTGAATGTGTTGAATGAATGTGTCGTTTCGTTTTCCACAGCGGACATCCTGCTGAGTTTCTCGGAGCATCCTCCGTTGAAATTGCCGACTGAAGGGTTTGTTCTGGACATGGAGAATGGGCCGTCGGAACAGTCTTTCTACGATTACCTGGAGGCCGTTAAACAGGCGATGAATCCAGGTAATGAAATGCAAAAATTAACAGTCTTTTTTAACAGTTTTACTTCAAAACATGATAACATGCACAGGGAAATGACATTTATCAGGGTTAAGTTGGTTATTAAAAACCAAACACTACCACAAGTGTTTTACGAGTCAAAATTTAAACGGGTTGATTCTTTATATATTACAAAACTTTTCGTCCTTTCAACATGGATTATTGCGAGAGAAGCGAATATGAAGTGAATAAGATAAATCTCTTGGACTTTTTCCCTCAGTCGCTTGCCACTTTTCTCGTTTCTCGTCTGCCGATTTGTATAAAAACGGGATCACATTCATTTCAAAAATGGTCTTCCAGTGAGCCGTGGACTACTACAAACAATAATTATACAATAATTATAGAAAGTTTAAAAACCTTATGTTTAAAAACCTGTGTGGAATATCTTCTTTTTTTTTTTTGACGCTGGAATATTCCGATCTTTGTTGTAATTTAGTGTAACCTTTTCTAGGTCATGGTACTTCAGGAATGAACATGACAAGGGTCAATGGAATAAACAGGTTAGTAAAGGAGGAAAACATTTATCTCTTGAGTTAATAAGGTAGGTTTTAACAGCCGTCTCTCGTAGGGAATCCAGACTCCATCGTCGCGGGTGATGGGCGAGGGGGGCGGGGGGTGGGGGAGGGGAGTGGTGGGAGGGGGGCGGGATAATAAATGGGCGGGAGGTCGAACTGAAAAGGTTAAAGGGAGGGTTTCACGATTCGGCGCATGAGTAAGCTATGACGCAACCCATTTAATTTCATTGTTTAGACCAATTGCCTTTAGCCTCTCTATCAAAGCGAGGCTAGGTGCGAAATCTTTCATATGAAAATGAGTTTTCATTTGCATGTGAATGAAAACTCATTTTCATATGAAAGGTTGTGCACCTAACCTCGCTTTGACAACGAGGCGTAACGTAACTCGGAAATGGTTTATTGGAAGCGAGTAGATAACTCTGGCGTGAAATTTGCCCGTGAAAATGTCGCGGTCAGTCAGCTGATTGAATGGATGATTATACATACCCATGTGCGCCATGAAAGCCACCAGAGCGTAGAATAAATCTTTCGGGTCAAAGGTTTTATAGGTGGTTTGCAATCAATCTCTAGAGACATAGATAACAATAGTGAAACGAACAAATGCTGGTGGACGAACAAAAGGAGCTAATGAGAGAACTATTGTTTATGTCCACCAGCATGGCGGCGATGACGTAACATGAAAACCACCTATTCAGTGTTGACTTTGTCGGTGTAATCCGTGATATTTTCTGTGAATTTTGGTCATCCTTCGCTTTGTTTGGACTTTGTTTGAAACCATCTCTTTAAGACACTGAAAACATTTTTCGATATTTCGGGTCTTATTTTTTTGGCAAGATCAGGGATGTGGTCTCAAAAGTTAGTCACGGGATGCTGCTTTGGGCGAATTGTGTCGTGTCGTAGGGAGCTAAGCCATTTAATACTGAAAACGTGCATGATAATGACGCACAGGAATAATCAAGAAACTTGTTTGAAGTTGCCTTGGAAACGAGAAAGACCTCAAATGGCCGAGATGGTATAGTTTTAGCAAGCTAGTTCCAGTTCAATACGGAGAATACGAATATCGTCTATTGAATATTTGCAGGGTTCAGCAACCGGAACCGGAAGTGAGACACTCAGAAATGATTAGCACCTCATCTCTATCTCAGAGTCTTGATCACGTGCCTGATGTGGTATTCTCGCCAGCTTCCCCTAAAAGCACGCCACCAAAGGAGTACGTTTTCGCGACTGTTATGGCCAGTTCACCTCCTCTCAGAAAAGGTATAAACGGTGACGTTCAGAAGAATTTTATTATTATAATAGTCTTACAGACATAAAAAATAATTCATTTCATTTTAAGGTAAAGTAATACGGGCAACAAAATCGTACAGGTTGCAGTCCTGATGTTACGCGTATAACCACCTACGCCCGCAACATATTTTCATGTTGCAGAAATTAAAGACTGCACGAAAAATCGCCTTTACCACACGCCTTTGACATGTGTCCAAGGTGGCAAAGGACGTTTTTGCCAAATCTTTGACACGGTGTCAAAGACCGTCTTTGATTTAAGTCAAAGGTAGCACACTTTTGACGCATGTCAAATGTAAAGTAAAGGCGCTGTCAAACATTGCTTTGACTTGTACAAAGGTATCTTTGATTCGCCTATGACTTGCTTAAAATGTGTAGTACTTTTGACTCGCGTCAAAGGTGTATCAAAAGCAACGTCAAAAGTGCTATAAAACCTTTGATCACATTTGATGCCTGTGTCGTGCAACTTTGCTACTCTTTTGATGGAGATCAAAGGTGATCAAAGCCAACTTTTCGTCCAGAAGTTTAGAATAAGAATTAATTGGAATATGTACTAGGATTTTAGCATTTTGTTGAGTCGATGTTATGCGCAGATGAAAATTTCTTTCCCTGGATTGATATTTGCGCAATACAAATCAATAAATATTATTATTATTATGTCGCTTCTACTTTCTGCAACATGAAAATTTGAGTCGCGCGTAACTAGTAGTACGCGCAACATCAGGGCTGGAACCTGCCTACAACGCAATATTGTTACGCGACAAGTTGCACAATTTCTTTCCTGTATTACTTCACCTTTATGGATGGTTTAGATGACTAGAACGTACGTCAACTTGCCATACCCACCCCACCCAAGAATGGAAAAAATTTACCAAAGATGATCACGTGTTCGTTAACTCTCTCAAGTCCCCAGTTTTGAAACGGAAGTGGCTATTTCCATGTGGTCAGCGGAGACATCCATGTCGTTCCCAGGGTCTCACTTCTACCCGTCCTTGAGACACGTGATTGCCAAGCAATTTACAATTATCTTTTAAGTAATGATCCGCATAAGAAGGAAAGGGCTGAACGGCAATGCACGATGGAATGTTAACTTTTTTCATTGTTACAACTAGTGAAAACCGCTAAAAAGTTAAGGTTCAAGATGCATTTTGTCTAATTTTTTTTAAGGTTTCAAGTAATTTGAGACCCAATCGAACAACATACAATTTTTAAAAGATATTGTATTTGGGGAACTTCATCAAAGAAGCAAAATTATATGCTATTGTCTTCTGCTATTCTGATTAGTTAAGCACGAAAATTTCCTAAACATTTATATGACGCAAATGGATTTTCTTTATTTTTATACTGAAATATAATTATGAACCATCAGCCCCTCCTCTATTCTTCAAACCAAAGATATTCTATGCGGGAAAGAGCCAATGCCGCAGAACAATGAAGTTTACTGTTGTTCTTATATACAGCATTGTTTAAACACTCGAACTTGATTTGAAGTCTCCGGCGATCGATACCTTAAATTATTTTTCTTCTAAGATAGGGGACGTGTTGATTACGCCCTTGAATCATTACCCTGCAAACCAGTATAGGTGGTTTTCACGACACGTCACGGCGGCCATGTTGATGCACACCTACAAAAGAATTTTAATGACATTTTTTTGTTATGTGCACCAACCTTTGTCATTTGAATCCCACGGGACTGAAGGTCACGTGAGTGCTAACCAGTATACTTTCCCATCTCAACTAAACGCTATGAGCGATTACAGTTTTTCCCTACGCTGTTTATTACAGCATATCAATTCAGAATATTTGCGTTTTCAGAAAACGAGAACGTTTTACCTCAAGGGACAAAAGCATCCAGCCCTGTCGAGAGAAGAGAAACGCCTCCGAAGAAACACGAAGTGAGACCGAAAATGTCTGATCCGACAGCAAACACATCTGTTGGCCATGCAGCCAAGCGGCCGCTTTCCAGATTGGTCACTGGTCCAGCAGGTTCAGGCCCCAAGCCCCGCCCTGCCAGAGCTAGCTCCCCGGCTAATCCTTTGCAGAGTCGTGATTCCACGGGGTCGTCTTCTGGGGACTCGACTGTGGTTTCTACGAGAGGACTAATGAAGAAAGAGCCAAGGACCCCAGGTTGGTAGATACCCCCACCTTCTCGTTGTTTAAATTATTTTTGAAGTTGTCTCAATCCGGGGCCAGACTATAGCTAAAGTATTCAACTTGAGTAGAGGGCACCTGAGTCGCCAAGAGCGTATGTGAACTGTCGGTCGAACGGGATGTCCCATGATCACAAAGCGTTTCAAGATGAATCACTTGTACTTGTATAGATCATTTCGTTTAGAGGTCGTTAAGGTTTTTAAATGGCACTGAAGTTAATGATTTTTTCTGATCTTCCTTTTCCTTTAATACAACAGTCATTTTCCCTTCAAATTTATGAAGCTAACGATACCCATTTCTAGTACCAGTGATTGCATTCACGCAGAGAGGTGGCTGTTTCTGCAAAACGATGTTTGAGCTAATTTCCATTACAACTGCTATAAAACCTCAATAAATAACAATTGGCCACCCATGAATCACGTAAATGACACATTGATACAGGCAACTAATCAGAAACGGTGTCAAGTGCCGGAAAACGCGCAAATCTAGGTCACCATTAGATCGGATTTAACTCCTGAGCCGTCGAATAAAATGCTTGTTTTCTCTTATAAAATAGAGCACCTTAAACTAGTTGTATAGTTCTAAACCTAATCAGAAGACTTACCACTCTCGAAAGCCGAACCCGAATTGAAATGACTTTGTTGTTGCTGTTTTCCCTCAGATGCACCAGCTATCGGGGAGAGAGATGAAAACCAAAACGTGGCGAGAACAGACTCGTCGTACGCGAATGACAATTCCAAATGGATTGACGTGACACCTGCCGTGACACGTGACGCGGTCAACAATGTGGAAGGCTTGTCCGTTCTTCCGGTCGATGACCTGGAAACGAACGAAGAGCTTGCCTTGCAGATAGCGATGGATCCGACAATTGAAACAACAAAGGAATTCGACGAGAAAAGAGCACTACAGAAAGCCAAACTTTTAAGTCGGTTGCGAAATGAATCCAATGTTGACCTTGGCGAAGATATAGCGCCCGCGAACACGAATGGCTACCCAACCAAGTTAGAAGGCATGCGCGAAAATGATGACCGCCAAGATGACGTGTTCATTGTCGAGTTGGAAAAGGGGGGTGACGGGATAGGCCTGGGATTGATTGATGGCTTGGTAGGTTTTAAATGTTCTGTCCCAATTTATAAAGTTATGTTCTCTTATAAACTCTTGTTCTTAGGTCATCATAACTTGATAAGAAATAAAACACAAACAGCGGTGATAAACATGGTAAACCAACGCATTTTTATAATAAACGTGACGTTTCGTGTGCTAAGCGACATACATTTTCAAAAGTAACCATTACAGTGTTTGAAAACTGTTTAATATATAGTTCAAAAATAGGGGTCTGAATCCAGAATTTGCTAAATACATCAATTCTATCTAATCCTGGTACCAAGGCTTCTTAATTAAGGGGGAGGGGGTGAGTGGGGCCCATAGTACCACCGGCTCAAAATTGCCGGACCCCACACAATCAAGACTTATTTCTCAGTTATAAGAAATAGTTCCAGTATTATGCTTTCACGGGCACCCAATGAGAAATATTTATTTTTTAGCACCTATGTGAAATCCAATACAGTTTGATCTTTTTGCTGAATATTTTAGCGGCAGAAAATTTTGGGGACAGGTATCTTATCCTCCGAATTTACTGCTGTAAATGCCTTCTCTTTTCTCCTGGCTGACCTTGTTTCCCACACAAAACGACATTTTTTATCCCCTAGAAAACAAAAGGCTTTAAGACTTTAGGAAGTTTGAGGCGACGTTTTACAAAATAAATTAACCAGTTTTTATAATTACGAATTTTCAAAATGATTAACGCCTTCCGAACAAATGTTTCACCGAAGCGATTCGTTGAGTGCACCTCGTTCAAAAGACACTAGGTGCGGTAACACACACCGCGGTAAATGGCATTTCCTATGGGCCTTTATCACGCCCCGCCATTTTGTATAAAAACAAAAGATTTGCCCCCAAGCCTCGCAGTGAAAAAGTTGAGAACAAGGTTAAGCAGGGGAAAACAAAGCCTTTTATTCTCCTGGGAATCAACATGGCCGCCGCGTGATAAAGGCCCATGGTATATCATCCCGCGGTGCATCACACTTGGGTTTAGTATACCGTGTCAACCAGCGGTTACACGCGATTTGTGATTTGCCAAGGTAAAAAAAAAATGTCACGCGATTCTGTGAATCACTTTTCCTTTGCGGTTACGTGTTGATGTCAAAGGGAGCATCACGATTGGCTCTCGTACCTTGGGCATCAAAACGCTATTGTAACTTACCACGTTAAATGTCATGGGCGCTTCGTGTGATCTTTTTTATGTATCCATGGATATTTACCAGGGGAAATTTACCTCGGGAAATGTCGGTCACACTCACTAAATGCAGTTTCCCGTGGTGAAAAGGTCATTTACCACGGTAAAAGTGCCCCGTGTAATCGCACCTACTGTGTTCTAACGTTCAACTTTAATTTCTAGTACACGCCATTACGATCACCAGGGATTTATGTGCGAACGCTTATAGCAGGAGGACCAGCCATGAAGGTCAGTAACCACCTGATATCCACATACAAATTCTCCTTAATGGCCACCATGACATTTTTAACGTACACGCAGCTCCTGGTACATGTTAGCTTAGGAGAATGTCTTAATGTATCAAGAGGAAATATTTGCTGATAATTAATGATTGTTTATATTCTTTTGTTCCAGGACGGCCGCCTCCGTCTCGGTGATCGTATCCTGGCGGTGAATGGAACCAGTCTTGTTGGAGCCGATTATCAAAGGTAACTTCCACAAGGATCAAACTGCAAATATAGTTGAAGCTTCCCGTCTCAAATAAGCAACCTCTCTAATAAGCGCCCCCTTTCTGGAGCAAGAAGCATGCAAAGCAGAGCCGTAAACCAACTGACATCCAAATAAACGTCCGTTCCAGCAGACTTGCTAGAAACAAATCGTTGCCCACCATAATTGTCCACAGGGAGGCCACACAAGCCGTTTTTATCTGTACTTGCTGGTTAACCTGTGCACCTGACGGCACTGTTCTTGCAAAGCAAAGGAAAGGCATCGTTTACTTGATGGTAAATTTTTGGGACGAAGCCTTTTCACCCCGTCTTCGTCTCCTGCCAATACGTACACTTGCGCGAACTGAATTCCGCCAGCAATGCAGGCCTCTTACATGTACTTGTAGCAAAGTCAAAATGTAATATAGATTTTTTTTTCCCTGTTTTAGTGCTATGAAACAAATCCGCCAATCGGGAACTCATTTATCTTTCCTGGTGGCGAAGTCCGATATTCACGTAGCGATGAAGATCACTGCCTCCAGCTGCTGATAGATTGCCATTAATCAAGAGCGTGTGAAGTTGCAACCTGGGGGCGGATAAACTTCTGGGCAAGGCTGCCGAGATATTTTGACATGTGACAGATGCTGAAATTTCTTCGTTCCGTTTGAAACCGAGTTCCAGGTTGAAAGAAAACAAA
The DNA here is from genome assembly GCA_024195265.1 of Dendrophyllia cribrosa. NCBI lineage: Eukaryota > Metazoa > Cnidaria > Anthozoa > Scleractinia > Dendrophylliidae > Dendrophyllia > Dendrophyllia cribrosa. Next base: position 35,010,513 of record JAJLRJ010000009.1, on the reverse strand, counting down.
TATGGCTGCCAATCGCTGGAAATAGCCTGCAAAGACGACATTTTGTGTCACGTGACAAAATACTCCAAGTTTCATTGTCCGGGGCCATCTCCCCACCGCCATTTTGAATGCGGAGGAGGCCCTGAGTTGAGGTTGGACGTGTTGCTGCCCAGTCTTCTCGCGCTGCTTTCTGTGTCCGCGAAAGATTTTGTGTAAAATCAAACGGCCTTGCACGTTGCAGATAAATGAAGACAATGTCGTCCGTTTCGCAAAATGATAGATTTCTAATGGACATTTGTTTATCATGCTGGCTTTGTATTCTGTTTAAGCCAAGTTAAAGCTCGACCTTTTAGAAGATTTAATATAGTATTTTTGCTAGATGTTTTTTGTCGCAAAAGCCGTGCACATTTTTGCCGTTTTGTATTTTTGAAGAGTGTACATTTTATACAAGTTTACACCACATTTTCAATTGGTGATGTGACTATTTAGGTAATTCCTCGACTTTTGATATAAATATCGAACGATCCACGGTTAACGTTGTTTATATTTCATACCTCGGAGAGAAGGCGCATAATATATTAATGTGCAGTATAATTTATTCAGCGCTTTGCGAGGTGGACTTGATCAATACATTTAGAGAAAAAAGTAAAATGTTTGGAGATTAATTATTTGCCTTTGTTGATGGTGTCGTTCTAGTTATTTTTCTCACAATCTACGAGGTTATAACGGGTGCTATCGCATTCTATCTTCTTTTCTTTCGTTATGGTTATCCACAATCTCGTCGTACCTCGAGTCTTTGCTCCTAACTGCGCAAGCTTGACCGACCGTTGGTACTGTACTGAATAACGCACTGCGCATGCTCGTTACGTCACTGCTTTCCTCGCGGTGGAAAATTTGTGAATGAGTCAGTTTCTTATTGAGCTATGTATCCGGTGGCGGCGTTTTTTGGTGGGCGTGCGCTGAATTTACTGTTTGGTCGTGCGCGGTTTAACTCAGCGCTCGTTCCTCCAAATACGCCCGCTTTGCAGGCTATCTAATCATAGTTAATAGAACAAACTGGTTATGAAGCTCAACAAATTTCAAAAAGAGTGTACAAAGCTGCTTTGTTTTATGTTGAACGAACCGTGACCCTGCACATTGTTTTATTTAACGTGAGAGCCCAAATGTTTCTACTGGTCAGTTGCTCATATGCATTTCAATACCTTTTGTGTTTTGTGCAGGGTCAAGGCAAAGGTGGTCCAGGCCGTTGTTATCTAAGGTTTTCCATCTAATGGGCGTTATCTTGTGCCTGTCCGCGGGAAGCCTGAAACGAGGCCCAGCGGAGCTGACATGTCTACAGACTGCTAGTTTCCTACGCATCTGTTATTTGTGTCGTCGCGCAACGCTCTTCGTGGGGAGGAGCGTTGGGTGACGACCCAGATAACGGTTGCGATTGCAGAACAGGCGTTATTTTTTATATGCGTTTTAAGGTGAACGCGAAACGCTCTCCTCGTCTTGGCATGCAAACTGCAGGCCAAGACGTCTCCGGTCTCCCAACAATGAGTTATTAAACAGTTTTGGTCTAGAACTCTTTCCTCTGAAGTTAAATATTTTCCTCTTTAACACCCGCATAAAATATAAGTACGCGAGCGGCAGAGCAGAAAACCGCATCTCCAACCAACAAGTGGTTCGGGAGCGTTTCTTTTTACGCTTCATCGCTCGCCATTCACTTGCTACTCAATCAGCGGCACATAGCCTTCAAGAGTCTGTTTAACTCGAACAAAGTTCTAACGATTGATCAACGGCAAAGTTCTCCATACAATATCGATTAATTATAAAGCAGATAGCAGCCGATGGAAACGTCCTTTGGTTTTGACGTGTAGTCTCTAGTTTGTTCAAGAGTAGTGGAGCGTGACACGCAGCCGTTATTTGCGTGAAACGCAAATCACGAAGGAGCGTTGCGGGACAACTAAATTACGGCTGCCTAGTAGACAAGAAGGTTGAGAATAGAATCAAAGGAGGTGCAAGGGAATGGCGACAGCAGGAGAATTAAAACTCGAGAAACAAACAAAGGAATCGTTGTAATCAATTGTTTATTATTACAAAACCTCTTCACAAAAACTGAAACATGCCTCAGTGACAGTCGATAACTAAATGAATGGAACTGAATCACCATCCTCACAATAAAGAATCAATATTAAGCCTCGTACGAAGACAAAAACTGAACGCCTGCGTACGAGGTTACCTAACCCCTACATTGAGTTCAGTTTCCCATGCAGCAGCCTCAGGAGTCGCTGCGTGACGACTACGAACGAAAGAGGCTGTTGGAGTAGTCACAGATGTACCCAGTCCCTTGACCGCGGAAAGAGCATTGCGTGACGACCCAACTATCCCGCAGTACAGTGAACCCACTTGGGCGCGCAAAAAATGACAATTTGCTCAAGCTAAAATCAATTCAGCTGCATAGTAAATTCAAATATAAATTAATAAAAGAAATTCAATTCGATTCAGTACTTTATTTAGCCACAGTCCCAACATTTATTTCGAACTCAAATTTCCCCAACCTCGTCCCCTGGCGCCGGGCATTCTCCGCTTTTAAAATGGGCGGGTGTAGAAACCTCTGGACAAACGCCAAGAATCGTGGACTATAAAATCACGTTACACACGATAAAATGGCGTCTTCTGAGGTTTTTCGAGCGATTGGTAGCCGAGTTTTCTAACAATCAGAAACCGTTGTCCAAACGAAACGAAGACATTTCGTCTTGTTTTACGCGTCAAAATACGCCAGGATTTTTTAATTATTTTGGCAGTCTTGTCCAGGGGCGCTTGTTTGTCCCGCCATTTTTAAAGCAGAGAGGACCCTGCGAACGAGGTTGAAATGCCCCGTTTGCATTCTGCACTGCTGTCCACCTTTTTATGGTGAATTGTCATCATAATTGTCCTTCTATGAAAATCATTCGCATTTATTCAAGTGTCAGTACGAGTTACACATCTTTACAGCGTACTCGTCAGTCGTTAAAATGTTTCCAGTGTACCACTGAGCAAGCCATATCCTCGACTGAATACAGTGAGGCTCACGAAAAACACAACAAACACAAGACGAAGAAAATTAACGATGCAACTAAAACAGGATTGAAATAAGCCAACCGAATGCAAAACTAAAACTAAGTACATGCACATTACGGGCCCAACAACAACAAAAGCCCCCCTAAAATAAACCGGAAAAAGTGCTTGTGACAACGATCGTGAAACCAAACCAAACACACCTGACCAATCACAGCAAACAAAACTAACGCGATGAGCCAATCAGAACTGAGGTAAAAACGTGCAGCTAGTGCCAAGCGCGGGAAAATACAAGTAGCCAGATGCGGGAGCGGGAAAACTCGAGTAGCCGCGCCAGTGTCAAGCGCGGGAAAGTGCAGGTAGGCAGTGTAACAGAAATAACGATTGCTTGTGTTCTTTCACTTGATTGGCCAAGAAGAAAGTACGTTTGTTCTGATTGGTTGAACCAAAGCAAGAGCGTTAAAATGAGAACTGTTCAAGAATTCTGTACACCCGAGGTCAATGGACGTTTCCTCAAAAAGGAGCGAGTCAATCGGTCAATTGTTAACATCAAAGAAGAAAGTACTGTAGGGTTGCGGCCATTATCACTGAAAAAAAAGGAAAAGAAAAAAAATCAGTTTTAATCTTTCAATTGATGTTCCTCGATCCTAGCCTAGCTAATAACAGACCAAAGAATTTGCATCTTCTGCTTGCAATGTATTCCTCCGCGTGTAAGACGATGTTGAGACTATTGATGGTTCGCACGCCGGTCATGTTGGGGGTTAGAACAATGTTATTTCCATTCTTTGGGAATAAAACTCTATTTTTATGCAAACGACTTCTATTATTTTTGACCCCCAAGATGGCCGACGTGCAAACCACCAATTTCATGTAACTTTTATCGCATTTTGTGAAATACACGTAATTTTGTAATTTAGTGCCCATGACTTTGTTGAAAAAAGGTTGTTCAAAAACAATTTTACTCTGCAAGTTAAATGATAATTCTTCAAGTACCTTATGTGTTGAGCAGAATATCGTAAAATTGTCCTCAATGAAGGAACAATCTGAAAAAAAAAATTCAAGTTAACGAAAGCTATGTGACTGACTTATTCAACTGACTACAGCATCACGAAGATTTGGCTGATTTGTAATCAAAATTGTGCTCTTTGAACTAAAAAAGAAGATATTAACCCTCGGACGTTCACGCAAACTTCTACCCCCGCCGTGGTGCAAGGGGGACGGTGGTCGGTTGGTTGTCTTAGAATTTTAAGGGTTAAAGTTAATCACCTTCCCTTCTCTTTGCAGCACTGGGTCAGCAACTGCAACGCTTTACTTCGAGGTTTACGGTGGCCAATTTACTTAATAACTCAATTGATAACAAATTTTCGTTTTTCACTCGTTTTTCAACATGACAGTTTTTATGGAAACTACCCCTACACATAATTAGCACAAATTACACGAACAATTACAGATAGGCACCTGAATCTCTCGCACAAGCATAGTGGAACATTTTGTTACATCCTCGTTTGAAGCAGACCAGTGTAGCACCAACTTCAGAACACTTTGTGCATTTCTGTTGGAGAGGAAATAACAAACAAGAATATCACACAGGGTCTAGCCTCCTATACAGACTTCCTTTGAGCTCGTCACACAATCTTAGCCCGAAGGATGTCTGCGTAGGAGGCTACATAAAGTCCAATCCACGTGATTTACAAGTGACTTCCCTGGCGTCACGATTAGCAGCCGTAAGTCTGGTGTTTCTTTTATTGGCAAGCTTCTGCTTCTCACAAAGAAAAGGCGTCTGTGGCGTGACGCAAGGAAGACAGAAGACGCAAAGAGGAATTGTATATTCTTGGCTTGCACATGACGTCATAGAAATTCAAAAATCTAAACTACACATCCTAAAAAGCTGTTTCTAACATGGTATGTAGATACCAGTGTTACAATCCTTCACAAAACGTTTCAAGTTTTAACGATGTTTTGTTTCCGATTTGTAAAGGTTTTAAATGTGTCACACGATTCGCCACTGTTTTAGATAAGCCGTGAAAATAAACAAAATTCAACCAGTTAAAATGTATCCTTGCATTATAGATGCTTGAAAGCCGATTTGTTGTACCTTTATTGTGAATACAATCTTTTGTTATGGGATTTTTTTGCGTAAGGGTTGGTTCCCACTAGCGACGTAATCGGATGCGGAGTCGGAGTCGGAGTCGGAAGCGTAAGAAGCCTTACGTTCTAGTGGAAATAAAAAAGGGAGTCGCAATCGCAATCGGAAGCGCGACGGAATCGGAATAGGAAGGATCAGAAGGTTTCCTTTTTCTTCCGATTCCGCTTCTGCTTCTGTCGCTTCCGTCGTTTTGATTTTCACTAGATCGTAAGGTTCTTGCGATTCCGATTCCGCTTACGATTCCGCTTACGTCGCTAGTGGGAACCAAGCTTAATTGTGACTTTGAAGTTTTGGTCGCCATGTTGGTGAACCGAAGTGGAACACCAACATTTTTACTAAGAATGTCAATACTCGTTCACCTACAACTCTTAAACGAAATGCTTCAAAATTCTTCTGGCGCTTCAAGCTTTGGCCCAGAAATGTAGTTTTAAACTCTCTACAATTCCATAAACATTTTGGAATCGAAATATGTTTTATAATGCTTCTGAATTTTGATATGACATGATATGACGTAAGAGCAAATTATAGTGTGTTGTGTAAGAAGATAAATCCGTGAATGAAATCCAGTCAACTCACGCCTTGTGAATCATCTAATTAATGTTACTATTAAAGCTGTTTGCGTTAGACTAATTCTTGTGTCTCCGCAACGAGAGGCTCATTCCGAAACATCAGTAAAAACAAAGCTAAATTGTGATCTTATGCGTTCAGATTTAGGGGAGCGACGAAAGCAAAAAATGGAACTTACGTGTTGCGCTGCACTTTCTACAGCTTGTTCCAATCCATGTAGGGTTTTGCCTAACATAAACACACCGGGAGACCACACTCCGCAATCCCGATGAATCCACAAGTCCACGTCACAAGTTTCCAAGTCTTCTTCGTTAGAACTCGACTTCCGATCAGCGTGCGTATCCAAGCTCGAACTAGACTTCCGGCCGGGTGACGACAGTTTCTGCGACAGTTTACCGTCCTTAGCAGAAGAACTGTCTGTTTTCTCTTTAGAGTATTTTGTTTTGTAAGGACCGTAGAGATCTCCTAACAAGCTAAATCCGCTGCGCTTCCCACAAAGAGAACAAACCCAGGAGTCGCCATCGACCCCTCCACGAGGTTTCGTAGAGATGTGCTTCACTGGGGAGCCCGACGTCGAAATTTTGCGCCTTTTGGGAGATTTACTCGCATTAACCGTTGGTACGTCCAAAGCTAGAGGCCGTTTAGAACTGGTCGAAGGTTCAGTAGACGAGGAAGACATTTCCTTTACAACACTAGCAGTCTTTGAGAATTTCCGTTTGGATGTAGGTTCATCTGTGTTCACTTTAACTTCCATTTTGTCGTGCGTTCGCTTGGATTTATGGACAAACGGTTTTCTTTTCTGTTTATCCTTGCTCCCTGGAGGCCGACCGCGTCCTGGAGTTTTAGGCCCAGGCTCTTTACTTTCTTCCATCGTTATCGTCTGTTTGGTTGGAGTAGACGTTTGTTCCTGTTTATCAGCATAATTTTTCAAGTCTTTGCTCGCAGGCGATTCAGTTTTATTACCAGGTTTCTCCTTTCCATGTGTGCCAGTGTCTTTTTCAGGTATCTTTGATTGTTTAGAAGCTGGCGACTTGTCAGTGCTCTTTGTGTCGCTTTTGCTGTTAGGCGATCGGTCTGATTTTTTTACACTATCATCTGTTTTGATATTACCAGCGCTGGGCTTGCCCTCATCGGAAGCCTTTCCCTTCTCCGAAGTAGCTTTAGTTGTCTTAATGTTATTCCCTTTGCCATCAACGCTCGTCCCTGTTGTCATTGTTTGTAACTGTTTGATTCCTTCAATTTGCCCTGATGACGACTTTATCGGATTTACAATAATCACCTGGGAAAAAAACAGAGAACCACTGTCAACGTTTAAAAGTAAAATTGTAAAACTGAAAAAAAAAATCCCAGATTTCATTTTCTAAAGTAATGCAAAACAAACATGACCACAGAAATGTACTGCTCAAGAGCTTTCGTTTAAAAGATTTCACCCACGGAGACAAAAATAGATCTGCCGTTTATAACATGATACACAGCAGCAAATAAACTCCCAAGAGTGCCAAAGCTCAAAGTTCAAGAAAAATCCCAACTTTCATTTTGTACAATATTGAAAAACAAATGGTGTCATGCAAACGTACTGCCGAAGAGGTTTCATTTGAATGGTCACACCAAAGGATTTCATCCACAGACTCAAAAGTTAGAACTATACTACATGTCTCCATAATTGACTCTGGGAGTGAAACGGTTAAAAGCTATTTTCGAATTTGTTATCAACCTTTCAATTGTTTCGTTCCTTCGGGGGTCGTTACTTTCGGAAGGGTCTCGCATTTGACGGGTTTGTTACTTTCGAAAGTTCAAGATGACGTATTTACATGTATGCGGCTAACTGTTCCGCTTAAAAATAAGGAAATTGTAAACAAGCATAAGCACGCGGTATTTTAAAAAATCACAAAGAAGAAGCGTGAATGCTTATATAACTCACCAATGCACAAGGTCCTTGTTCCACAAGGTCGTGTGCTCTTAGAGGTACTAGTCACTCGTATATTGTTGAGTTATATAAGCACTTGGGAATTTTAAAAACAGTTGTGAAGTGCGAGAAGCAGGAGCCGCAAGCGAGTGCTTTTCGAAGCACTTCTCAAGTGTACACGAGAAACAAGTTTACTATTACCTTAAGTAATGGTTTTAGTAAGAAGTAGGCAACCTAACGGCAGGAAATGCAGAAAGGTGTTAATTGTGATATTGTTGAAACCGTCCACCTCATTGACTAAAACGTGAAAATCTACCCTAACTTAAGCAGTGCATTTATTTCTCTCTAGTTTACTAATTGATTCCCTTTTAGTGCAAACTATTCTGAGTTTTAATGCAACCAAAATTTTACGTGGGAAACATGTAAAATCAAAGCCTTTCTTGGCCATTGTTTTGGAGTTTCACGATTGGATGAAATCTTGTAGCACAACAGAAACATCACTTTAAAATAAAGTTCCAGTACATTTTATTTAAAAAAAAACATGTCCATAGGTTGATGCATTCTCAGTAAAAACACCTAAACGATCTTATGTGGGGAAAGCGAAATGCCGCGGAACAATAGAGCATTGCCTACTTCTTCCACGCATTGTTACTTATGGCCCTGTCACACTATTGCGTATCGTACTTGCGTATGCCAGCGTATGAAAAATATCACTCATACGCTGGTATACGCTGTCATACGCTAGGGGTACGTTAGGCATAGGTTGTATACGTTTGAAGCACGGTCGCAATGGCATACGCTGGCATACGGCGACGCAGAAAAAAAATTTTAAGCATGCTTAAAAATTTTGTGCGTATTCGGACGTATGGTTTATTGGCTAAGCATACACTAGGCATACGCTGAATACGCGAGAGTTACGCTAGAGGTTACGCTAGAGGTACGTTACTCATAGGTCTAATCACTGGTCATTTTGTGCGTATGAAAATTATTTTATGAATTTTCATACGCAACTCATACGTTTCTCTCATACGCAATAATGTGACAGGGCCTTTAATAAGGTACGCGCGTAACGTAAGACGCATGCATTGTGGCGGTATAACGGACTCGATCTGATCAACCATAATCTGCGCTTTCTTTGACTTAAAATGAAATAGGAATAACCCTAACAATCAAAGGGTCTATGTCATGGTGATTTTTATATTTTTGGCTCAGACTGTGCTAAAATGAAAACTGAGTATCTTATTTCGCACAAGAAATGCTCTTAGAACAGCAAGATATCAAGTGAATTCTTGAAGAAAGGACAAACAATAATCAATTTTTCACACATTTTCTAACACCCATGGAACGGACGATAAGATTGGGTTGCAATCCATTTCCATCCTGGCCATCTGAAGTCAGAGACACTTATTTAAGCAAAACCGGACAATTAGTTTTAGGTTTCCAATGATTTAAACAAGCCTTTTGGCTTTTCAAAGTGAAACTAAAAACTGCTGACATAGGCCCTTTAAGAACGACAATAATCACCTTTGAATTCTGCTTTGACGAGGAGCCATCTTTAGATTTGACGGACTGCACAGGCACCAGAATGTTGCCTTGAATGAGGTACATTTGTCCAGTGGCGGTCTTAGCCACCATCACCTGTTGATTACTCTGGTTGGACTTGCCCTTGGCGATGATTGTGGCTTTGATGGGAGTTGCCTGCTGATGGGTGGCGCGTGGTGTGGATGTGGTCTGCTCTGTTGTCTGGATCCCCTGTGTTTTGCTCTCCACTGGCGGAGCCGATGGAGCGTGGTCATCTTCATCTGAAGACAAACGTTCTTCGCATCTCAAGGAGACCATAGCTGGCTTTGTCTGGACTGACACTGTTGGAGTCGACTCACTTTCGGATTTTTTCGAATGCGGTTTCTCTTCGACCACTTTCTTGCTTTCTTCCTTGACGGTGCTTTTTTCACATTTGTTGGATGATGGAGTGACTTCACTGGCCGATTGGACAGGCTCTACACGTTCTACAGCCACCTTAGCTTCAGTTTTCTTAATGTCCGACTTATGGTCCTCTCCCTTTTCTTTATCTTCATTCGCATCCCTGTTACCAACACTGTCAGCAGTTTTATCCACTTTACCAGGATTGGTTTCAACTCCTGTATTACCGGATTCTCCAGTTTCTTTACTGGTTTTAACAGGCTTACCGTCAGCTCCATCAACTGGTTTTCCGGCTTTTCCGGCCTCAGACATGTTTTTCTCAGATGGAATGTCTGTTTCATCACCAGGTTTGTTTGATTGCGAAACAAATTTATTACTTAATTTGTCCTTCACGTTCGCAATCTCACCACAAGTTTTATCAGTGCCACCATAAGCTTTACCACTTTCATCATATCCTTCTTCACTCTTCTCAACACCAGTCGTTTTACCAATATTGTTGGCGGTCTTCGTTTCCATTTTACTGGTCAATTCGTCTCCTTTTTCATTCGTGTCTTCACTGCTAGAGAGTGCTTGACCTTCCCTTGGTTTTTCACCAGCCTGGTCAGTGACGTTTCTAGCTATGACATCCTTTTTGTCAAATCCCACACTCTCAACAGCAGTAGTTTTCTGAACTTCTTGGATTGGAGCTTTTGTCTTGTTAGTTGATTTCTCAGCATCACTTGTTTCATCTTCACCCTGTTTGCATCCCTCTTTAGTTGTAACAATCACCTGCTGAGCTTTTGAGAGTGGTTCTTGCGGAATTTGAGTAAAATTTTCTGGCCTTGCTGTTTCAACTGGTGCAACATTGCTGCAAGAACCATTTCCTTTGTATTCAGAGGATCGTGGAAAGTTGTCCTCTCCTTTATCTCCTGACTGCTTCTTTGGAGAATGACTTGCATCATCGCCCTGCCGTGGCCCATTTGATTTCTTGGGCTTTTCAGCTTTCTTTTCAGTGTCAATTTTCGTGAATTTTTCCTCCATTTTTCTACTATTCGCTTCTACTTCATTCACATTACCATCAATACCTTCCTTTCTAATGGCCGGAGGAGATACTGAGGCACGTCCAACATCAGAAGCACTTCTTCTCTGACGAGGCAAACCTTTATGGCCATCACTCACTTTCTTTGGCACGGCTTCTTTCATTTGGGATGCAGAAACTACGTGACTGGGATTAAAGCAAGGTGGCGAAGATGACTTTTCTTTTTTAGAAACAGTTTTGATGGAAACTCTCTCATCAAATCCCAATTGATTTCCCCTTGAGAGATCAGGACTCGTTGGGTTTGGCAGAGGGGAAGGAGGAGATCTCTTAAGAGGAGGAGAAGGCATCTTCATTGTACTCTGTTGTCCAGGATATGATGCTCTGCGTTGAGTTAACCCTCCAGTTGTGGGTCCAACCATTTGCTGCTGAGATGGGTATTGCGACTGGGGCGGTGTTGTGCCAGGCTGAACAAACATGCAAGAACTATGCTGTTGCTGAAACTGTCCCTGGCTTGAACCAAACGGTGACCTTGGTTGTGGAAAAGATTCACGAGGCCTGCTGTATAACACTGCATCTTGCTGTTGCACTGGAGATGTAGTTGACCTCATTACAGGGGAATGTGGTGGTTGGTATGGGCTCGTTGGTGATTGATATGGCATGTTGGGCATCTGCATCCCAGCATTAGATCTTGGTGCAAATGACCCCCCAGTATTAAACCCCTGCATTTGACTTTGTACTGACGATGGTGAAGGCCTCTTGGGGTATGAACTGGATTGGTACGACTGAACCTGCTGCGAATAAGGCATTCCTGAAGGCTGAAGAAAACCTCCACTTTGCTGCATCTGCTTATGCACTGGAGACACGGGTGGATTCATTGCATAACCATCAGAATAGTACTGCTGCCTGGCAGACAGGTTGGCAAGGCTTAAGGAGGCTGGGCCTGGCATTCTCATAGATTGATTAGCACCTGCCTGTGGACCAAACTCCCCTATAGCCTGATTAGTGCCAGATGCTTGAGGAAATCCAGGTTCAGATGGAAAACCACCCTGGTATGGACCCATAGGTTGGGCATGAGTTTGGGGTGACATAGGTCTCGGGCCCCGGTAGCCTCCATTGTATGCCTGGTAGTTGCCATTTCCATAGGCAGATTGCTGTTGTTGCTGCTGCTGATACTGCTGCTGCTGAAGCACTAAATCCATGTCTTGTTGCATCATACCGTTGTTTGGACTTCTGGGAATCATCTGACCTGGACTCATGGGATGGAAACTGGAGCTCCTTTGTTGTTGCTGTTGTTGGTGACCCATTGTTGGTAACTGCTGCTGCATCCCTCCATAGTGAGCCGAACCATAACCCATGCCTGTCTGGGAGTATCCCTACAAAGATTTATAAACTTTAATCAGAAAAATGAAGTGTTGAGAAAAAAAAACATAAATCTGAGACTCAGGAAAAGAAAAATTAATCCGGTTTGAAAGTTTCAAACCAAAAATTTGAACCACAACATACACAAACAAGGAAACAGTTACACCAAATCACACCGAGTCGCTTGCCCACTGAGCAATTCAATCTCTGTTATCACATGGTTTGTCTTAACGAAGTTTTTAACATTTTGATAGAGGTGCATTATGTAGTGATTTGACTGAAGAAATGAAATTCAATATCATGGATAAAGTGGCACAAAGACAATAGCCGATTTCTAAGTTGTTTTTAAGCCCCGGCTACACGTTCTGTAATGTAATGTAATGTAATGTAAAACCTTTATTTAGACACAATTAGTGATTAAAGCTGTACAGCTTGTGCGGTCGTGTATAACTTAACTATGAAATTATAACAAAAAGATAAAATATGTAAATATATGTTAAAATTTATACCTAGCCATAGAATAATAAAAATATTGGTTTAAAAGTTAAAATTAAATACAATGTAGTTAAAAAAGTTAAGAAAATTCGACTGATATTCATATAGCATTAGTAATTTTTGTGTAGATTTCTAACATTGTTATAACATTTTTTGGTTCAACAATGTTAGAATGTGTAGCCGGCATGTTAGATGACGTTTGTCTAACATTTCTTGTTAGAAGAATGTTTTGATTTTGATCAAACACTTCTTCCAACAAGAAATGTTAGACAAACGTTATCTAACATGCCGGCTACACATTCTAACGTTCAAGGCTTGGAGAATATCCCACTGCTGGTTGCAGTGCTTATGATCGCACATTGAATTGAAAGAAGTACACTCTTTTCTTCAAGTCAACTTACAATGTATCTGAGTTGGTGTCCAATTCTGATCTTGTTTCATGCTTACAGAATTAATTGTTTTAATCTAGTGATACTGATCATAGTAGCAAGTCAAAAACATTCCAGCAGCGGATCTGTATGTTACTAAAAAATTCAACAAACTCACGGCTTTTAAAACCATCAGTGAAAAATGAAATCATCTCTTCTCGATGAGAACTAAGGTAGATTTTAAATCTCTATCCTTTGTTGAAGGCAAATGAGCAAAGAAGTGAGGTTGATTTGAAAATACAGCATGACATGAGATATCATGATGCAGTGATGAGTTGGATTTCATTACATTAGTTGTAATCCTTGTACACTGGGTAAGGTTAAACTTTTTACTTTGTGAACAAAATTATAGTATTTTGTGTTAGCCAAAGGGTTCAATTTCATCTGTGTTTTACAACAAGTTACTTTCCAGAATACCGTACTTCAAAACATAAACAGACGACCACAAGGCATTCTGGTAGACACAGAGTCTTTAAAATGCGAATACATGTACAGGGTGTATGATGGGCGATTATGACAACTATGAAGCAAAAACTTTGCCAGATCTAAATTTTAAGGAACTGACCATTAATATGTCATTAAGCACTTTCAAAATAGAGAATTATTTGTAATTTTCATGTGATACTTGTTAGTGTCCTTTTGTTTGATTTCTAATCTTCTATGAATTAATCTAAATGTTTAGCAGGCTCAGTTGTCTTTTTCTGAGACACAATACCGTAAACAACGGTGTTTAAGCCGCACTCACAGATAACCCGCACTCCGAGTTTTAAAGCTAAAATTTATATTTAAAAAAAAAAACAGTTTCAGCAATTCTCAGCGCAGCTACGTTCGTTTCCCCGCCGTTCGTTCAGGCCAAAACAAGCTTGGTACATGTAACTGTGCAAATTTCTTGAGCACATGTTTTTATTTAGCCTGGTTACTAAGGTTAACCAAGATGGCCGCTCGTTTACAGACTCTTTTCTTTGGCTTTGTTTGTTCGTCTTCGGTGTTCCTTCATTGCTAAAAGCTTCGAAATGTCTGACAAAGATTGTGAGCACTGTTTTAACACAGGTATTTTGACAATTTGAGCTAAATTTTTCAATTTATAAACACAACACTCCATTTGTGCGTTGTTCGATGCAGATTGTTCAATTTCATTTTTGGTCTCGGAGGCACTTTGGCTGCACTGTTAGACAAGACTCACTTTTCAACATCATCTAAAGTTAAAGAATTTTTGTTCCACGTTATACACCTCCAATTAATAAAAAAACTTAATTTCGAGGCTCAAAAAGTCTGGTGAACTTTTATCACCGGAAAGTACAATAACCTTTTGCAGATGTTCCCGTAGATGGGCCACACCCTCGATTTTGAGCAAAAAGTTTGGGCAAAAAAGTGTGGCTTATACACCAGTGTTAACGGTAATTTTTCTCTATTGTGCTGTATCAACATCCAAATGTGACAAACATGGCAATCAAAACAAAGCTTCCATTGATATTTTTTTTGTCACTACACTTGCAGTAAGAAAAAATTAACTTATGCATATGAAATGTTTGGACCCCCCTCTTCTAGACGTTTTGCTTCACTGACCCCCCACCCCCTGTGCCCAACTCCCCACCCTACCCTCCCTCCAACACTGTCCCCATAGGTAAGACAGGTGACCAAAACATATTCCAGGCTCAATGTTCACTGACCTACCCCTCTCCTAGGCATTTTGCTATCTAGACGAACCTTCTACCCCTTGCATCTTAACTCCCCACCCTTCACTCCCTCAAATGCCATCCCCCATGGGTAAGGCAGGTCACCATTACATATCACGGGCTTATTGATTACAGCTGATCAAGCAATCTTGGGATCAAGTGAAATTTTGTCCCATTGCTTAACTCGTTCAATGCTTGGCTAACATACCATAGTTAAAATAAATGCAGAATCTGTGGGTGCCATCTTTTGCCAATATGTCAGAAAGATTTAATTTGAATAGAGCCATTTGTCAGAAAATATATTTAGTAGCATCAATTTCATTGATTAAACAATCCCACCTACTGTAGATCTTGGCCATGATTCTACAAGTCTTCAGTTCGCAAAATGAACAAAAGGTCAAGTGTGTTATTTTAATAACAAAATGAAAAATAGCAGTCAAGGACTGCATGTGGTTACTGCTGTAAAAAGAAAATTGATAATCAATATAAAGAATTGGTATTCCTGTGTTACTAAATCGCATGCAACCTGTGCAAAATGGGTTATTCCAGAAAAAATCCCCCCGGCCCGACAGATGCAAGATTTTTTTACCCTTCCCCCGACCGGATTTCCCGGCCAGCTAGACCCACCCTTATGCTATATAAATTGGTCAAACGTTTTTTAAATAAGCGTTGCGTGATGCATTCACTAAAACCTATCGGTGATTTCAAGACCAAATCAAAATGAAATGTTTCCATAAAGGTAGTTCTTTAAAAAAACAATGCTTTGATTTTGCCATCTTTAAGTGTTTTTTCAGGCGTCACAGTTTCTTCAGAGTGTTGTTGCAAATACACATTTTCATTTTATGCAAATTCCATGTGAAATGTAATTTGATAGCAAGCTGTTTTTTTATGACCACTGAATCCAAAATACATGTATCTTTTCTATAAAAGGTCAAAACTTTTGATTGAAAATCATATTTCCTTGAATGAAAATGTCTTTCCTTTGATTAAAAGAGTCAAACACTTATTAGAATTCAGTGATTTTCTGCTTCTGGAAGTCTTCGATTCACAGCTCATTTTTTCACTAAAACCTTTTTCCAAACCACCAATAATCTTTGAAAACAATACTTGGCCACATTTGGTGAAAACTGTGCTTGGTAAAGCAGTAAAAAGAATGAGAAAGCATCATTTTCTTTCCCATGGATCCGCAGCTCGTACTTACAAACAGAACTGCTTGACTATCAAGTCATCCAATCTGAAGCTATCCGAACTGTCTCATCGTACGGCAATCGGGTAAAATTGGCACAACTTTGTGCTTCAGAAAGTCAGATTTACTTAATACCTACTTACTTACTTACTTACTTACTTACTTACTTACTTACTTACTTACTTACTTACTTACTTACTTACTTACTTACTTACTTACTTACTTACTTACTTACTTACTTACTTACTTACTTACTTACTTACTTACTTACTTACTTACTTACTTACTTACTTACTTACTTACTTACTTACTTACTTACTTACTTACTTACTTACTTACTTACTTACTTACTTACTTACTTACTTACTTACTTACTTACTTACTTACTTACTTACTTACTTACTTACACAGGTGACAACATGGTGGTGACTAGTAACCACAAAAATATAAAAGAAAAAGTTTCTTTAGATTGTTTTTGCCATTCTTTTACAAGCTATTAAAATTTTGCTTGGGTAAGTATATGTTGTGGTGCAATTTTGACCTTGGTGCAAATTTTATTTCCCTTTGTTTTTGGGTATGGAAATGTGTGATAATGTATGATAATGTGTTTTAAACAAAGGAAAATAAAATTGCACCAAGGACAAAATTGCACCACAACATATATATGCCATCTGGCAATTTTTCCAAGATGATTCAGAAGTAGTTTGAAAAAAAAAAATCTCAATATGGATTTCTGAATCTTATTTTGATTGGATATCCAACATTGAAATAAATAATGAAGTTTGTTTTGCGCAACTTGCTCTGAGAAAATGTATAAATGTTCTTGATTACTGGTATGCTCAAGTCATTAACCAAAGGCATTTTAAAAAAACAGAGGCCAAAACACACATTCCAAAATAAAAAAACAATGTTTCACTGCTTATTAAGGCTATGTCTACACTATACCAGATAGCTCTTGCGCCGGCACGAAAACCATACTGGATAGGCCTTTCGTTCACACATGAAATGCTAGTTTTGAAACGATTTTTGTTCCGGAGCGCCGCTGCGACGCGGCGCTGCGACGTGGCGCTCGTGAAAGTGAATCGTCACATATCGGATAGATTCTCGTGCCAATCTCTGGGGCAGTGTGAACAGGCAATCAAACCGAACCGTAGCGGAAGTCAACAACTAGGAGCGAAGATTGAAACCCACTGAAAAAGAAGTACATATCCAGTTCTGGGTCGTTTCTGTTCACACCAGGCCGGAGTATTTTTCATGTCGACATGATAAGCTATCCGGTATAGAGTAGACATAGCCTAAAAGTCTGTGTGAAAAAAATAGCAAACTGTATGATTGGAAACAAAAAAAAACTTAAAGTCTACATCTATATGTTGTGGTTCAAATAATTATATTTTCTTTGGTTTGATTTTTTAATCATATTCTGAGACAAAGGAAAACAAAAGTCAAACTGGTTTAACTTTAAACCACAACATACAGTATATAAAGTGAATACAGCCACCTTACATGTACGTGCCAAGACTATTCAACAAAAATCATTTGAATTCCCTTTGTTCGTACAAACAATCATGTGAAAAGGTAACATAAATTAGGGCAACTCATAATACCAAATTAAGCCAAACAAAGAGCACTGAGCCATCAATAAAAGACAACAAGATGTACATGTAAACAAACATAATAACATTGACAGGTTTCCAATACAACTACAGAAATTAAATGGTCCATTTAGTGGACCCTTTCTACATGTCTAGACTTGACCTGTTCCCTTGTCAACGCCATGTACAATATACTGTTGTTACCAGCTACCCGAAAGTTGCGGCCCCTTAGGTCTGCTAGTTACAAAAGCAATGGGGGCCTCAACTTTCGGAACTCTACAGTGGCACATTTGACAAAATTTAGGAAATAACAGGTTAATCTACAGCATGACTGGCCAAATTTATTACTGGGAGAAATAATCAAAATATACAACATAAAACAACACCCAAACAACAATAAGTATTCAGCGTAGCTCAAAGATAAGCGTATCACGCAGATGCAAACCATGTGCACCCTTATTACGCATATTCGCAATTGTCCAGATGCATTTAAATGCATGCATGTCATGCACATATTTTTATTTGTTATTCATTGCCATAAGTTTGCTTTGTTTGGCATTGTTGTAAAATATATAGAAATATCCAGGTGAATAAGCAGCTGCCAACAGGCACAAGATTTGCATATTATGAAAACAACAATGATCGCAATCATACATTGTATTTTGATTTGCAAATGCATACTTAATACCTTGAATCTTTAAAATATTTTGTTGATAGATCGAGATTAAACTGCTTGTTAAAGAAAAAGTAAACCAAGCTGATGGATCTAATATTATTTGTTCGGAAAAATCGTAAAATTGTCCGTCACTGAAACAAACAGCATTTTAAAAACAAACTTTCCAAGAGTTCTTATTTCATAAATTCCTGCAGCATGGATGCCGACGGTCAAGTATCACAAGAACAGGAAACCAGTAGCACAGCACTGACCACTAAGGAAACAGGTTCTCATCAGAATAATGCTGATTTAAATCACCAATCACAGCAAACCATTGTCCTACAAATGGTGATGTATAACCAGAAAAACCCAGCACCAAGACTTTTGACTATAGCAGTGAGCAGTCAAAATATAATGAGTTAGATTTTAAGTGACTACAACATAAAACAAACTGACAATAGACCCTTCCACGGTTTTTTCCAACTTTTGATATTGGTCATGTAGCGAGAATCTAACGACACTGCTGGAAAGAGCACCTCAAAATTGATAAAATAGTCAAGTTTGTGAGTCGTATCTTCAAAAATCGCAAAGTTATAGCTTCGCGAAGTCGGGAAATTTTACAGACGTTTGTATGCTGGGGGGCACAAACTTGCCCACCAGCATACAAATGTCTGTAAAATTTCCAGACTTTGCGAAGCTATAACCTTGTGATTTTACAAGATATGACTTACAAACTTGGCTATTTTACTAATTTTGAGGTGCTCTTTCCAGCAGTATTGTTAGATTCTCGCTACATGGCCAATATCAAAAGTTGAAAAAACCGTGAAAAGGTCTATTGATGACAAATGAGCTAACAAAAGAACACAACACTGCGCAGTAATCACTTCTTAAGGCAGAAAACTACACAAGACGAGGTCAGGGATATCTTGTACATCCTTTAGATGGGAATGGAACTCAAGTACTCTCCTATGGACTCAAGACGTTTTCCAACAAAGACTATTGTATCAAGTGTCCATGCGTCCTACTGTACCTTTGTGTCTACAGAATGCAAAGATATTATCGTATGCTGAATTCACTGACTGGTTTAATCTTAGAATTGTATTTTCTTTTTAAATTTAACAGCACTTTTTGCTTTTTAGAATTTTACAATATATAGGTAATGGTGGATAAATGAGATGAGGATGAGTAGAGCAGGGTAGAGTAATTTAGAATTAGTAAACAGTTTATCTTGCTGTTGTATTTTAATTCACATTTTGAGCTTAGAATACCCAAATAAAAATATTAACATGTATAAACGACAGGGAGGAAGTAAAGGTCTACCGTCATTCCGGAGATCAAGTAAGAATTATCATGTTAAATGACAAGTGATGTGTATTAGCATAGTATTAAAGAACAGCTTCTTCCTGTATAAATGGCTGCGCTAGTTACAACCTGTTGAATTTCGCTCAATGAATTCATAATAGGTTTCGAAGTCGTGTCATGTTTCCGTGAAAATTGACGCAGTATTATTTCAAGACGATAATCTAAGCCTAGCTCTTCGGGAAAATAACACGAAATATAGCCTTTTCATTCAAGGAAGTAACGTTTTTCCTCACCACACAAACAGAGAGCGTCAAACTGCATCTGGTTTCACGTCGTGAAAGATCTTATTGTTCAGTCGGGTGCACATGCGCCGAATTACAAGCATGGTGCGAAAATGACTGGTCATACAAATGACAAACTATGATCTCCTCTTACCCCAGATTGTACCATCGCAGAATCCTCCATCGGCCTTTGAATATTCTCGTCTGGCTGGTCAGACTGCATTAGCATTTTCATTAATTCCCCGTCGCCTTCTCCCAGTTCCATATCTGAAATATTCCGGTGCCAAAAATGCAAATTAATGTCGCGAATTGTCTCGCGTTGCTCGCTTGCGCTAAACACGCACGACAGAGCTATGTGGTTTTTGCCGGCTTTTCTCGACAATACTTCATCTTTAGAAGCTCAAGATCACAAAAACATAACAGCACCAAGCGCATATACAAATTTCATGCAGCATAGCTTGTGGTCATGAAAGGTCAAATGAATAATCCCACACTTCGCGTTTATAATATTACCGTGATGAATTTGACTAGCAAATGTCGTTCTTATCCCCTGCGCCGACGTACGTCGAAAAGCACAACAAATGTTTTCAGATACCGCGGCGCTACCATCCTGAGAACATCTCACCTGACTAATAAATGAAGTCCTTGGATTTCTGTGAATAATGGAGGATTTTAAGATTTCTCCGTTTTCCCCTGTGTATCGCCCATATGATGACTTTACTGCCAACTTTCAGCTTGCAGTTCACATTTCACTTATCCCGCGACTGGTCAGCGGTAAACACCGGAAACTTGCCCTAGCCTCTCTCGGCAAACAGGAAGTGACGCTCAAGAGAAATTACAGGCAGCCCAAGCTATATGTGTCACAGTAACCGTTACGAGCGAAATTATAAGGATTTGTATGAGAAAAAAACGGTCCATTCTATGAGCTAAAAAATACGAACAAGATTTCAATAAAAATTGCCTACCTTACTTCGCTTGTGTGTTTCCTTGTCTCCTGTGTGGTTTTTGGGGTGATTTGGAGCGTTTCCAGTGATCGAGTTTTAGTTCCATTGCTTTCTCTCTACACTGTCTCATATAAAAGAGATAAAGCAATGAACTAAAACTCACTGGAAACGCTCTAAATTACCTCAAAAACCACACAGGAGACAAGGAAACACACAAACGAAGTAAGGTAGGTAATTTTTTTTTAAATTCTTGTTCGTATTTTTTAGCTCCTAGAATGGACCGTTTTTTCTCATACAAATCCTTATCTGATTTCTCTCGTAACGGTTACTGTGACACATATAGCTTGGGTTACCTGTGGAGAAATTGGCTTAGTTTTTCCAGAGGATGAAATGCGAGCAGAAATTCCAATTCTTTTCAACAGTTCTAAGTTGAAACGTCCGTATTTCCATGAAAAATTTAAAGAATCTGATTATTTATTACTATTGCAAAAATTTGCTTAAAATATTTTACACTCAAACACTATATGCATAAATGTGGGAAAAGACCTCTCAAAATGTCAAAATTGTTTTGGTTGTCCCACGTTTATCTCTGACTGCATCACGCAAACTCACCATTCCTTCTTCCCTCAACGAATGTAAAAGGACACCGCAAACTTATCCGTACCGCAGAGAAAAGACAGAGGCAAGACAACAAAATGAACTATAAAATATGAATATATTTTTGTGCCTGATATATGACGGTTTGAAACAGAAACCTTCGATGGGGACTTAAACATAAAAGTGGCGAGTATTAACGTTAAGATCATTTGAAAGGGTATAAACCTGGAACTTAAATATGATTGGTAAAGTTCTACATATGGCCACGCGCACGGTACTGGTGATCACGGCCAAAAATTTGACTAAAAATTGCTGTAGTAAAACTATTTCAAATCAGATGGTTGTAAGATTTGGCCACAACTTTAAGTTGTTGAAGAAGTTTCCTGTGGAGTGTCTTTTGTCTCTTAACAGTGTAAATTGCAATGAAAATAGTTGATTTAATACTCCAAAAATGGACTCTTTTGAAGCACTGCCCGTAACATTTGCAGTCTAACCACGCACAATATAGTTTTTTTCAGCTGTAGTAAATAGTACGGCAATAAAACTTCGTAGTAACAAGTGAAAACTTATGAACAATCAAAACCTTGGCTAAGGCTAGACCTAATGGGAAAACAATAAAAATATTCTTCTTAACAGGTGAGCTACTGCTGAAGAAAATTCCTACTAGCCGTCATGACGTGCATTTTATAAGTCGTTTCCACGTTATTCCCAGCAGAAATTTAGCTAAAAAAAGTGTACATTTTAAGAGAGTGTCCACCAGAAAACCAGGCAGGACCAGGCAGGAGGTGATAATACTCAAATCACCGATTTCGCTCAAACTTGGCACAAAGGTTGAGGGTCATGAGTAGATACATGTACCAAAATATAAGGTCAAGATTTTTTATTCTCTCTGAGTTGTAGGGTCCCCCCGAAAAATGGCCATTTGGCACAAATTTATGCATATTAATTAGCTCAATTTAGTCGAGTGGTTAGACAACAAAAATAGCAGCCTGGGAATAAAAACTACTAAATCGTATTCTATATTGATCAGTCTTGCAGCAAAATGTGTTATTGGAATCGGTTGCTTTGATTTGCTGCTTTCCTAATACCGAAAGTGAAGGGCATATTTGGTCATTTTCACGAGACGCCAAAATTAGGTCATTTTAGATCTTAATATCTCCAATGGGCAACAAGCTAACAACGTAGTTTTAATACCAGAAGTAAGAAGTATCTTTATGCTTTCGAAAAATATAATAAAATTTTTGGGCAACTAAATACCTTTTTAGTATGAAGACATTTTTTGCACCTCACTCAACGATTTCTGGCGATTTCATGAAAATTCGGTAATTAAAAATAGTGGTTTAATTTTAATGAAATTGCAAGAAAAAGACAGCAAATGTTCAGCTAAGCATCGTTCTGCTTAAAACAATGCTAAAACTAGCAAGAAAAGCGTTTTGAAGCACATTTCATGAAGTTTGTAAATGAGGGTTTCGGTCTTTAATACTTTATTTTAATGCAAAAAAAAAAATCAATGGGACACTTCTCTTCGATCTACAATAACTCTGAGTTTTACTTTCAGGTACAGTAAGGGACACAAAAAGGCAAAGACTCATACATACATGTCATTTAAATGCTTCAGACTCATTGCTAGGTTCCATTGCGATCCGGCCAAATCCAGTAAGCTTATATTTTTTAAAATTCGATCGCCTAATTCAGATCTTCGTCGATATTTATCGCGCAGTTCATCGCTGTTGACTTTGCTATGAGAATATACATTGCTACCTTGTTGTAATAGCTCCAGTTTATGCCAGTAAGAGTGAAACAAATAAGTTATAAAACCACGGGAGAACCATAAACGCGATCGAAAACTGTCAACATAATGTTTGGAAAACATTCTTCGCCATTTTGAAGTTGAGCCTGCGTTGTGGTCAGTATGGACAACGGACTACCGAATTACCAGATCGACGGACAACTCGTACGGACCACGGACTACGCATAATATAACGGATAACTTGGTGTAAAACGCATACAGGATATAAGATTTGGACTGGTTAAATTTTACGGTCGATTTTGAAACATTGATTATTCAGAACTGCAGAAACAGTCCATAACTTAAGATTTGTGACCAGAAAATTCAATACTAAAGAGTCTGGAAAATCGAATAACTCCTTGACCGCTCTAAAAATAATTCGACATTTGTCTTGTGTTTCTCGTTGCTTTTTTTTTTTTTTTTTTTTTTTTTTTTTGCTTTCATT
Source organism: Dendrophyllia cribrosa (assembly GCA_024195265.1). NCBI lineage: Eukaryota > Metazoa > Cnidaria > Anthozoa > Scleractinia > Dendrophylliidae > Dendrophyllia > Dendrophyllia cribrosa. The sequence continues at coordinate 34,987,186 of JAJLRJ010000009.1, read as the reverse complement.
TTGGTTTGTGGGTGAAACAAAGTATGAGCCCTTGGTGGATCTAGACTAGCTCATAAGGTCGGAGACAGAAGTAAACATTCTCTGCCATTTTGAATGCCAAAGTTAACGGAAGTCAACGCCAACAAAATACTAGTTCAAAATCGGCTTGCGATTCTGAGGTTTCTACAGTTTGTATAACTTAATATATATGCTTATCCTGATTGTGGCATTAGGCCATGAAAAGATACCTCGTTTAAGATAAAAAGTGATGGAATCGAGACCCCGTTAAGAGACAAGAACCCCATTTGTAGTGAAGTACTCTATCGGGCCGCACGTCTTCGTTAAGGCCAGGTAAGGGATCGGTAGAAAAGTTATACGGTCTTATACTACAACTATGTTACTACATAATAGTTAAAAACATCTAGTTAGTTATATTTAAATAGAATTCAAAACCTTTTTGGATCTTATTGTGACCTGTATATTATTTACTGCGCATGAGACATGATAGGCTCAAATCAAACCTTCAGACATGGAAACAGATAACTTGTTAGGTCGATTGCCTTTTAAATGATTCGTCTAAAATCTTTTTCTTTTAACTCTATACTCGAAACTCGTCCAAGTGCAACCAAAAGGCAGGGGGGGGGGGGGGGGGGGTTGATTGCAACTCCTCCCTTGGGTTTTTGCGCTTTTACAATATTTCGGAAATATTTTATCTATAATACATAGCCTGTGATGTGTTATACAAGATAAGGTAAATATTTTAGGTTATGGCGCTACTAAAAATTCAAATTTATCGGGAAAATGCGGAAATTGCAAATAGTTTTTGGCAGAGTTGTAAAATATGAAACATTACACGTTTTGCTACTTTTGGTAGCAAAAGGCAAACAAAAGATAACTGTCATCCGATTTCCCAGACTCTTTGGTACTGAATTTTACCGGTCACAAATCTTTATTTCTAAAGTTCGAAAAAATCAATGTTTGAAATCGACTGTAAAAAATTATCCAGTCCATTAAAGCACGATTAAGCTAACCCAGGATTAGCGTCAATTTTGAATCCAGTTAAAGGCACAGACGGAAAATCGAAAAATCGACGTGCCAGCCAATCATAACGCTACATTGAACAATTGAACCGTTTCAAAACAAAAACACAAGCGCGCAAAGCAGATTGGGTGAACATGGGCCTTTAAATAACTCAACAATTTAAAAATTTTCAAAGCTTTCTGCCCTTCAGTTTTGACTATAAACAGAGAATTTTAAAAATTAACCAGTCCAAATTTTATATTCTGTATGCGTTTTACAAGAAATTATCCGATATATTATGCGTAGTCCGTAATCGGTCGATCCGGTAATTCGGTAGTCCGTTGTCCATACTGACCACAACGCAGGCTCAAAAATTTAACTTCAAAATGGCGAAGAATGTTTTCCAAACATTATGTTGACAGTTTTCGATGGCGTTTATGGTTCTTCTGTGGTTTTTTAACTTATTTATCACACTCTTACTGGCATAAACTGGAGCTATTACAACAAGGTAGCAATGAATATTCTCATAGCAAAGTCAACAGCGATGAACTGCACGATAAATATCGACGAAGAAGCTGAATAAGGAGATCGAACTTTTAAAAAATATACTGGATTTGGCCGGATCGCAATGGACCCTAACAATGAGTCTGAAGCACTTAAATGACATGTATGTATCAGCCTTTGCTTTTTTGTGTCCCTTATTGTACCTGGAAGTAAAATTCAGAGTTATTGTAGAGAGAAGTGTCCCATTGTTTTTTGCATTTAAAATGAAGTATGAACGACAGAAACCCTCATTTACAAACTTCATGAAATGTGCTTCAAAAACCTTTTCTTGCTAATTCTAGCATTGTTTTAAGCAGAGTAATGCTTAGCTGAACATTTGCTGTCTTTTTCTTGCAATTTCATTAAAATGAAACCACTTTTTTTAATTACCGAATTTTGATGAAATCGCCAGAAAAACGTATAAATCGTTGAGTGAGGTGCAAAAATTCCTTCACACTAAAAAGCTTTTTAGTTGCCCAAAAATTTTATTATATTTTTCGTAAGCATAAAGATACCTCTTACTTCTAGTATTAAAACTACGTTGTTAGCTTGTTGCCCATTGGAGATATTAAGATCTAAAATGACCTAATTTTGGCGTTTCGTGAAAATGACTAAACATGCCCTTCACTTACAGTATTGGGAAAGCAACAAATCAAAGCAACTGATTCTAATAACACATTTTGCTACAAGACCGATCAATATAGAATACGATTTAGTAGTTTTTATTCCCAGGCTGCTATTTTTGTTGTCTTACCACTCGACTAAATTTACCTAATTAATATGCATAAATTTGCGCCAAATTGCCATTTTTCGGGGGGGACCCTACAACTCAGAGAGAATAAAAAATTTTGACCTTATATTTTGGTACATGTATTTTACTCATGACCCTCAACCTTTGTGCCAAGTTTGAGCGAAATCGGTGATTTGAGTATTATCACCTCCTGCCTGGTCCTATCGTGGACACTCTCTTAAATGTTCATAAAATCAGCTTCTTAATTGTGTAAGTTATACAGAAATAAAATAGCATGTTTAAAAATTGTAAGAAATTTACGAAGTTAGACTGCCGTTTTTAAACCACTTAAACGCTTTTTACCGGGCATTGGCATGAATTACGGGCATCCTAGCGTGCCATGGCACAAACGGTTGTGCGTAATTCGTGCGTAAATCGTGCCCAAAGCGTGCCTAAATCGTGCCTTAATCATGCCTTAATCGTGCCTAAATCGTGCCCGAATCGTGCTTAAATCATGCCTTAATCGTGCCTTAATCGTGCCTAATTCGTGCCTAATTCGTGCCTGAACCGTTCCTAATTCGTGCCGAAACCGTGCCTTGAACGTGCCTAAATTGTGCCTGAGTGTGCCTAAACATTGCCTAAAGCGAGACTAAAATGCATGAACTCCACTTATGAATGAACAAACACATAGATGTCTAAAAAGGTAAGCTTATCTTTAAAAGCAACAAGAGTACAGGAACTGTCCTCGCAAAATTGGCTAAGCACATGGTGAAATTCATAGTTGTCATTTTGACTGAATTTTCACATTTAACATGTTTAGCGGGTTTCTACCACCGATACGAACTTATTCTGCTCACAACGTGTAGTTTACTTATTCTTTTGGGTGGTGAAGAACAACAGATTTTGTGAAAAGCTGAGTAAAAATTTAATATTGGAACACCCATCTCATAAATAGATTTTTTTTTCTTTTCAACTGATTTAACAATTTTGCGCGTGTTCAGATTTCATTTCTGCCTGATCTCAGTGGCTCCCGTTTCTTTAACAATCGATCACTGCCAGATAAATAAAAATTAACGATAATTATCTTAGTGTTGAGTTTTATTGCCGAGAAGTTTAAAACACACACATCTATATATTATATGACGAACAATCCGCAAACTAATGAAATATGTGAAACGCGCGCATCAAGTTTAAGTTAAACTTTCAACTGAGCTTACGTTAAGATGACAATATCATGGCAATTAAAACACTACATGGATGACTTCTTTAGTACTTCTAAAGTTATTACAGTTTTAGTGCGGGTAATGGGAAATATGGTCTTCATTCTGTTCAATGAAAATATTTTACGCATTCATAGACACGCGAAATAAGGCTTAAACACCCCTTAACGAAGTAGAATATAGAGATTTTAATGATATGGTTTTGTTTATTTATGTTTATATTTTACTATGAGAAGATAATTTAACTGAAAAAACTTCTTATCCTTCTTTGGCCTTAATCTTGTGTCCTTTCCCGTCATTCACATTTACATCCAAACCCGGTGGGGTACTGTTCCCAGAAAACATGATCGGAGCCGTGTCTAAATCCGTAAATCATGCCTATACATCCATAAATCGTGCCTAAATCGTGCCTAAATCATGCCTAAATCGTACCTTAATCATGCCCGAATCGTGCTTAAATCGTGCCTAAATCATGCCTAAATCGTGCCCAATTCGTGCCTAAATCGTGCCCAATTCGTGCCTAAATCGTGCCCAATTCGTGCCTAAATCGTGCTCAATTCGTGCCTAAATCGTGCCTTTCTGATTTCCATGCGTGTTTATGCACGAATATCGAGCATGAATTGAAACAACGATTTCGTGCATATGCACGATGTTACGCCGTGATCACCAGTACCGTGCGCAAGGCCATATAGACAGGTTATATGAGTGTAAGTGGACGCTAACGTCTAGGAAATAACAAGTAAAGATGTAACAATTCAAAGATCGCAAACATGGAACTGATAAAAATCATTGGTTACAGTCATACGTTATACATGTGTGTGTGACTTATTTTTACTTTTGGCGACGCGAAAATAATGGCGAGGAGGACTGGATCCTACAACCTCGTTCCCAGGGTTTTTTCCCTTTTTTTGAAAAATTAGGAGCTATACCCAAAAGTTAAAAATTAAATAGATCGATATACAACAGGCTCCAGTTGTTCAAAAGGTGGATAGCGTTATCCACCGGATAAATCACTATCCAGTGGATAAGTATTAACAAAATCCTTTGTGTTATCCACTGGATAGTGATTTATGCGATGGATAGCGCTATCCACCTTTTCAACAACCAAGGCCAGATAAACTAAATCACCTTGCGAGCAAACAGAGGGTATTACCGGTAATAATCTTCTTGCGTTATACTAATCACTATGTTTTGGTAATCCTATAATCCAGTTAGATTGGAGCCTTCTTACCGTAACAAAATTAGCTGGTGCAAGTATGTTCGTCATTTATAAAAAGCCAATAACGAGGGATGCACATGTGAGGCCGCAAAACAAAGGCCGTGATGTTTCCCCATTTTTATATTTTATATTGAGAAGTAGACAGTTCAAACTCTCGCCCTCGTTTAACTTCGATTTAACTGACTGGCAATTCACATGTGCTTTGTTAAGCTCTGATGCTGTCTCAAAGTGTTTAACATTTTTTTTTAAAGTATTCCGATCTGTTTCGAGCCCATAAAGGTTAACCGGGTTTGACGTTAATCCTGTAATTATTTATCCCACTAATGCATCCTTTCCTTTATTCATTCTTTTTTTTCATAAATTATAAGAAAAACGTTGAGGAAAAGAGACGAGATCACGCTTGACTCGCAACGCTTACATTGAGTTTTATATACCTAATTCAATAAAGGTTGCTTTGACAATTGGTCATTGGTAATTGGGCATTGGAATTTGGGCATACGGAACACAATGCAATGCTTTGCTTGAGTGAACACCAAACAATAGCTTCCCAATGCCCAATTACCAATGACCAAAGCAACCTTTATTGAATTAGGTGTACACCTAATTCAATAAAGGTTGCTTTGGTCATTGGTAATTGGGCATTGGGAAGCTATTGTTTGGTGTTCACTCAAGCAAAGCATTGCATTGTGTTCCGTATGCCCAAGTGCCAATGCCCAATTACCAATGACCAATTGTCAAAGCAACCTTTATTGAATTAGGTATACACCTAATTCAATAAAGGTTGCTTTGGCAATTGGTCATTGGTAATTGGGCATTGGCATTTGGGCATACGGAACACAATGCAATGCTTCGCTTGAGTGACCGCCAAACAATAGCTTCCCAATGCCCAATTACCAATGACCAAAGCAACCTTTTTTGAATTAGGTATATAAAGCGACAGTAGATTGGGATTTGTTGTAATTTCAAAAACATATGTACACCTAATTGCAATAATGTTGTCATAGAAAAATGAAAAAAGAAAAATGAAAAAAGCCACATAGGAATTAATTAGCTTAATCATCATAGCGACACGCGGCACGATTAAGCGTGCAGCGGCTATTGTTAATTGCGTCGACGAAGGAGACGCTTCCTAATCTTGTCGGCTAGGCGGAACGAATCGAGAAAAGTGTCGGTACCAAATCTGCGCCATCTTGAAACGTCACAATAGTATCCAGCATACTTAGCGCATCGTCTAGGCGGAACGAATCGAGAAAAGTGTCGGTACCAAATCTGCGCCATCTTGAAACGTCACAATAGTATCCAGCATTTCCAGCGCGTGGAAATCAGTAGCCTGTTCCAGGGTCAAGCCCAAATCATACCGTCCAGAAGGACGTTGGACACCTTATTGAGACTTATATAACGTAATGTCGACACTTAAAATTTTATTTTCAATAAATTTTTAAGTGTAAAAAAGAAAATCTAAAAGCCCCACTCAGGATTGAACCTGTGACCTCAGCTAGTTCGGCTTACATAGCCTACCGTACCACTGTACCACCTACATATATATATATATATAACCTCAACTGAAAGCTAACCAGTTACCCGTTATATAAGTCTCAATAAGGTGTCCGACGTCCTTCTGGACCGTATGATTTGGGCTTGACCCTGTTCCAGGCGTTTAGATTGTGGGGAGCAGCGAAAAGTGGCGCGCGGCGCAAAAGGGTCGGCGCAAGGGGGGTTTTCTCTTGCGCCCGATTTTTCTTTCGCGCCCCACAAATAATTAGTTATATTTGCGATTATTATTGTTAGTTAGTTTTAATTATCTTTGAAAAGCCCCCTTGGGGAAAGGTAATAAAGTATGTATGTATGTATGTATGTATGTATGTATGTATGTATGTATGTATGTATGTATGTATGTATGTATGTATGTATGTATGTATGTATGTATGTGTGTATGTATGTATGTATGTATGTATGTAAATTTAACGCCTGGAACAGGCTAGGAAATCAGGCACAATCCATTCAATCCTGGGGAGCTGAGTGCTCCGAAATGTCAAATGTAAATAACTATTTGTCTTGCTCCGAAATGTCAAATGTAAATAACCTATTTGTCTTGATTTAGTTTCGGATATTTTCCCGATTTTGAAATCGTACGGTACGGCTCAATATCTCAATGTCTAAAAGTACACAGTGGAAATGGACGAAGGTTCTTCGGACCAAGTTAGTTGTTGGGTCTCTTTAGAATCAAACAAGACGTTATTGGATTTTCCTCGCTTCTAGCACCGTTCGGGTATGTTTTGAATGCTCTAACTTTATTTTTCTGTGGTTCTTTGCCTGATTTGGAAAGCTTTCACCTAAATACCGACGTCGCTTCTTCGCGATGTTCTATGAAGCGATTCGCTGTATGTCTTGCCGGCCGCGCCAGGCGAACGCCTGCCCATCTAAGAATTCAACTAAATCGTCCTTTGTCTCATTGCAAGGATTAATGTTCGCTTGAGAGAGAGCAATGAAAATTTCTGGACTTCATTCAAAACAGATCAAAATAACTACTGCAGCTAATACTGTTCGCGTACGCGTACGTGACCTACCTTGAGATCGCTTGTGTGTTTATATTATAAATTACGTGACAGCATTGAAAGCACACTACTTTTGTAGAAGAGAGAAAACTATGACAACTTTTGGGTTGATTTCACAGCAGTCAGCCCCGGAGAAGAACCTTTGTCCATGCTCAACTGATTAAACATTTCCAGACATTGAGATATCTACATTTATTTAGTCGGTAAAATCCTTTTTTTTTTATATATATATTTTATTAACAATACAATACAATACAAAAAACTAATTAACAACAGCAGTAGACACTAGTTACAATTACACTAATTACACTGGTTACGTTACCAAGTAAATGTAGAAAAAGAAAATAACTAAAAAAAAAACCTAAACTAAAATAAACGTTAAGTAAATTATAATATTCTTAATTTACGTAAAATATAATATTCTTAAAGATCATAACTGTTAATTGGTCACAAAAGCCATTAGTTTGATTGGAGCAGTACACAAATACAAGAAAGCCGTCTCTAGAGCTGGTAATTTGGGAACATATATACATTTGCCAATTAAAAACTAACAAATACCATTGAAAAGTGGGACCAAAGGGTCCCATTTCTTGTTTGTAGGATTGTTTGTAGGTACTCGTTTGTACAATTCAATTTTATATTGGGACTGAAGGGTCTTCAAAAACATTTTTAGCTTAGGGGTCCTGTTGCAGGGTCCGCTGCAACCCCAGATGTAGTATCTGGCTAGAAGAAAGCAGAAATTTATCTGAAGAGAAAATTTAGAGGTATCCGACTTTAAGCCTAAAAAAACTGCGATATCCATCGAGTAGTCTCTAGGTATAAGGTAGAAATCAGCAAGCTTTTCAGTCAAGGTTCCCCAAAAGGTTTGAACGTTTGGACAGTGCCAGAAAAGATGATCTGAGCGAGATTTTCCTCAGTAGTACGGCAAAAGGAGCAGTTTGGGTCTTGCGTGATACCAATCTTTGTCAGAAAAGAGTTTGTGGGAAGTATTCTATGCAGAAATCGATATTGAAAATTAATAAGTGTCGTGCTTTTAGTACACTTGAAAGCCAAGGTATATGCTGCATTCCAATCAGCAACACATCCCTCCTGGGAGACCGTAGTGTTCCATTTCTCGGATATCGCACCAAGTACTGAGGCGCATCATTTCAGAATCGGAGAAATATAAACCGAAATGAAATCAAGACAAATATACTATTTATGTCGGAAAAATCTGAGACCTTTCGGAGTACACAGCACGGCAGAATTGAAGGATTTTCCACGGCGATAGCGTGAATTTGTTTCAGTGACGTCGGTCCGACGTTTTTGCCTGCGTGACATATCTCATGACATAGCCCCTTTCAACAGTGGCTGAAACTGAGGAACTACGTAGGTCAAGACGAGGTGCTACGGTATAAGGAGACGCACTATAATCTATGATTACTACTAGTTTTTAATTAAGCGTGAAGCGGCTATTGTTATTGCTGCGAGCCCCCAGGCGAGTAGCACACTAATCTTTGGTTGGCCTGTGGTTGCTTGGGTACCCTGCGCTTTATCTTATGCTGCTGCAGTCTCGATTTTTGAGATTTTGATGTTTGTCACGATGATTTTGAGCAAGCGTACGTCCAGCGGTGTCATCATAACTTAGATGCGCCTGGATCTGGATGCATCTTTCGCCGTCCATATCCGTCCATAGCACATTCTCGCTTCTCTTCGCTTCTTCGATATTTGCAAATGTATCATGCCAAATTCGAACTTATTTGTTGCTGGAAGCATTCATCAAGGTCACGAACGATTTATTGACATTTCACGGGGAAGACAATGCTTTTTTATGAGTTTTTCAGCGTTACGTGCTCAGAGTTTGCCGATCGAACAACTGCAGAATACCCTGCCATTTCGAGCTTTCGAGTGCCTCAGGAAAAAAGTCTGTACGCGGTACGCAGTGGCAGTATGAAGACATGACAAGACAACATATTTTCTTGCCTACGCGGTTTGCGGTACGCAGTCGTTAAATAATCCAAGAGGACAGGGCAATATTTTTTCTTGCCTACGCGTTACGCGGAACAATGGATCACAAAGAGCATTCATCAAGGTCACGAACGATAAATTTTGGTGACATTTCACGGGAAAGGCAATGTTCTTTTATGAGTTTTTAGCGTTGTTACGTGCTCAGAGTTTGCCGATTGAACAATGGATCACAAAGAACTACTTTACGGTATGTAATTCGATTGCAATTTTGAAGGCAAGGACCAACGTAACAAAACAGAAGCACCGGATCCAAATTGAGGATCTAATCAGCTATAAATAATAGTAAATTAGCCTTTCTTTTTTTTTGTTTATGTAATTCGAAAATCATGGTAATTGACCAAATAAATAAATTTATGACATTATCAAAATCTGTATGTAAATTTACTGTTTCCGTTATGTTTTACTGCCCAGCATCTGCTCGCAGCATTATCATTACAATTTGTAACCTCTAGTTTAAAATTTAGCTAGGTTAAGTCTGGTTTCCATATAATCGCAACAATCGCAGCGATCGACGATCGCTGCAATTCTTGCGACCCTTGCGATCATATGGAAACCAAAACGTTGCGATCCTTGCGATTGCGATCGCAGAGATAGAAAAATTCCTATCTCTGCGATCGCAATCGCAACGATCGCAAGGATCTCAACGCTTTAGCCTGGTTGCCATATAATCGCAACGATCTCAGCGATCGTTACGATCGACGATCGCTGCGATTCCTGCGACCCTTGCGATCATATGGAAACCAAAACGTTGCGATCCTTGCGATCGCAGAGATAGAAACCCGGCCTTTGGTTTCCATATGATCGCAAGGGTCGCAAGAATCGCAGCGATCGTCGATCGTAAGCCTGGTTTCCATATAATCGCAACGATCGTTACGATCGACGATCGCTGCGATCCTTGCGATCATATGGAAACCAAAACGATGCGATCCTTGCGATCGTTGCGATTGCGATCGCAGAGATAGAAAAATTTCTATCTCTGCGATCGCAATCGCAAGGATCGCATCGTTTTGGTTTCCATATGATCGCAAGGGTCGCAAGAATCGCAGCGATCGTCGATCGTAACGATCGTTGCAATTATATGGAAACCAGGCTTTACGATCGACGATCGCTGCGATTCTTGCGATCCTTGCGATCGCTGAGACCTCAGGTTTTCATACGTTCGCAGCGATCGCAAGAAAACATCGAGTAGGCCTGGTTCCGATAAACTTTAAGTGCATTATGGGATACAAGGCTTTGGGGTGCAATGCTTTTTGGGACATTTTGGATCGCAAGGATCACAAGAGTGGTTTCCATATAAAAACCTCTCGATCGCAATGATTGCAAGGATCGCAGAGATAGAAATTTTTCTATCTCTGCGATCGCAATCGCAAGGATCGTTGCGATCGTTGCGATTATATGGAAACCAGGCTTTAACCGCGGTCAAACGAGAGAAATTTGCAAAAGTTAAGCAAAGAACTTAAAAGTTAAGGTTGTCATTTTCACTGTTTAAAGTTTAATGCATTGCCAATACCAAACGTTTTGAAAGTTTACCAAAAAAGTTCTAAGCGTTTAAAAACTGTAAACTGAAGAATTGTCGGCGCCAATTTTGCCAACATAATTTTGATCAGGCGCAAAGAGTTTTGGTCAGTTTTCAACGGAAAAAAGCTCATCATTTTGAGAAAAATTAAAAGATAGTAACGTCAACTAATTTTTTTAATACGTCCTTGCCCATTTAATAGTAAATGAAATCCCACTAGATAAAACGAAAAACGCACCAGACGTTTGACCGTGGTAGAGGACCTGGCGTGCGTTTCTCGAAACTTCCGAAGACTTTTCGGGCCCGAAAGCTATTTTTTAAATGTAGTTTCTAACGAAAGGCGTTGAAGTTTTTAGCCCACACATCAGCTAAAGTTGTGTTGAAAACGGAAGATTTTATTGCTTAGCCTTCAAAATCAACGAAAACCGAATCTTTATTGGTAAACATTCTGCTCGTAACACAGCTTTTCGGGTCCGAAAAGTTTTCGGGACTTTCGAGAAATGCACGCCTGGTCGCACTACAGTCAAAAACAAAAATCCGCCCGTGCAAAAATCGAGGAAAACAAAAGAAACCGCTCCGGTGGGACACGCTTTTTGTGGAATGTTTTTGTTTTTATGTCATTTTGCACGGGCTAATTTTTGTTTTTGACTGTAGCGGACTTGCTGGACTTGTTGTGTTGGTAAGCCGGCTAAACGTTCAAACATGGTGTTGCGCCAGCAAAATGTTGGCCAAAAAACGCTTGATCGAAAACCAAACATTCAAACAGAAAATGTTGGTCAAACCTCATCTGACATATATGGGTGCTAAACGTTCAAACATTATTGTGCCAACAACTGTTGTACAATAATATTGGAACGTTAATCCGGTGGACATAAGAATCACGTTAAAGAGACACTAGGCCGGTTCTCACTAGAGCTCTTAAGTACACTTGAAGTGCACTTGGTACGTACTTGTAGTGTGAACTCCTTTCTGAGAGCGTTTTCTAAGTCTGACTTACGTTTCAATAGAAGCAGTCATCTGATTTATTTACACGTTTCAATCTCATTGTAAAATGTATCAAAGAGGTAAAAATTAATATCAGCTGAATGTAATTAGAAAGTTAAATAATTTCCAGTAGTTCGTTTTCGAAAAGCTCCATATTTCCCTTCTTTTTTATCAAAAACGTCTTTTTGAATGGCATGTGCTGTTGGTTTGTGCGGAATCACCCAAGTGTAGCTCGCGTACTTGGAGTGTGAACGTTTTAATGACCGCACTTATTGGATTCTTTGTTGCCCTGGCGATATGCGTAAAACAAAAGAATCCAAGTGCACTTCAAAGTAAGGTCTACCCCTTACTTGGGAGCGCACTTGACCAATGACAGTAAAGCCGTGCAGCCGTGCAGCTAAAAGCACGTGGGCGCGCAACTTTGAATTCCACAGGGAACGAGCTCTCTGCGTTTTGGTTTACGATTCGCAGTCACGGACGACTTCTAAAAGACTCTCAAGCAGGATCTCAAGTTTTACTTTAGCTGTTGTATTGGAAGGCGTATTTCAAGCCGACTTAGGGTAAAAAATTCTGCATTGAGAAAAAAAGGTTGTAGTCTAATTCTCAGGTTTAGCCAATCAAAAACACTACAGCCATGCGCGCATTCAATACTCATAAGATACAAAAACATGTTTTTATGACGAGCACGAAAAAGTTCCCAAAAAATAACAAAAAGTGAGCATAGCGTTACACCAGGCTCTTAGACGATGTTTTGCTGAATTAAGTTCAAATAAAACTTGACATGATAAGAAAAAATATTTTACTAACGACTTAGCGTTTTATGCATATCGTACTTTAAGGCTGGTTTTCACTAGCGCATAAGCACAAGCATAAGCATAATCGGCCGAAAAGCAAGTGAGAACGCCAGAACATAAGCATAAAGACATACGCAAGCGCAGTATGAACGAAATTGGCGGATGATTTGGTTGACTGCCTTGTGCTTATGCTTGTGCTTATTTCATCCCCGTTCTCACTTGACATAAATGTGACACAAGCATAGCATAAGCACAAGAAGAACGAACGTGTTCGTTCTTCTTGTGCTTTTCTTGTGCTTATGCTATGCTTGTGTCACATTTATGTCAAGTGAGAACGGGGATGAAATAAGCACAAGCATAAGCACAAGGCAGTCAACCAAATCATCCGCCAATTTCGTTCATACTGCGCTTGCGTATGTCTTTATGCTTATGTTCTGGCGTTCTCACTTGCTTTTCGGCCGATTATGCTTATGCTTGTGCTTATGCGCTAGTGAAAACCAGCCTTTAGTGCTTAAACTTTGTTTATCACGGCTAATTAACTGCATACCAACTTGCGATCGCAAGATTTACATCTAAATACGCACGCTGTGCGTAGTCATGCCTGAAAATCTATTGTCTCGTCTTTCCTAAGTGAACCTCAAGTCTACTTGATTATCAAGTGCACTTCAAGTGCACTTTGGCTCTAGTGTGAACCGGCCTACTGTTTCGCCGAAATCACAAAATTTCACTTACCTTATTTCCATGTTTTATCACCAAATGCAACCAAATATACAACTTAATTGCATAAAAAGATTCTATAGAGCAAAATAGAGGCAGTAGTTTGGAGATGAAGTGCAGGATTGCAAGGATGGAAGTGGATTAAAGTGCCACTATGATCAAAAATATACATTTTCTGTTCTCTTCATATTTTGAGAATATAAGTACTCGTTACTTACCTTGCGAAGTTTCAACTCAAAACCCGTATTGAAAGTGCCATTATTTTAACTTTACATTTCGAATGCGGCCTGCCGCCATTACTCAATTAAAAAATGACCGGTACCGAACCCTGAGAGTTGGATCGAGTTGGCCTAATTAAGATTTTGTGACGTCAATAACTCAACACGTGCCTTTTGGTTTTGTTGTCTGTGAGCCCGAGGGAACCGCGTTGAGTATATTGACGTCACAAATCAAGTCATTTGTACCAGATCGCAAACCAGTAGAACGTGGGCTCGGATTTATGAACGGAGTAATGGCGGACGGATTTTACGCGATTTTTGTGGGTTTTCGGCCAGCTATTTCTGGGCTGTATAAGAATATATCAATCTAATTTATAGCAATTTGCATTTGTCTAAACCTATTAGATACATTTGCGTTAAAAAAAGCGGAAAAGAAATACAAAAGTTTTCGTCATAGTGGCACTTCAAGGGTTGGATACAACTTTTCTTGCAACCGGCGTTGCGCGCAACAATATTCTTTGGGGGTGTCACACGGGGCAATTTGTTGCGCGCAACAATATTTTTTGGGGGTGTCACACGGGGCAATTTGTTTTACGCAACGTCGCAAAAGCAGAACTCGATTCTGCTTCTGCAACTGTTGCGCGCAACGTTACAAGAAAAGTTGCACCGTGTGTCCGGGTTCTGCCTAAAAGGACGTCGGACACCTTATTGAGACTTATATAACGTAATGTCGACACTTAGAATTTTAAGTGTAAAAAAGAAAATCTAAAATCCCCACTCAGGATTAAACCTGTGACCTCAGCCTGGCTTAGGCTTACATTGCCTACCGTACCACTGTACACCTAGCTTCTCGGGTTGCTTAGTCTTAAATTTAACTATATAAATTGCTACCCTTACCTCAACTGAAAACTGACCAGTTCCTCCGTTATATAAGTCTCAATAAGGTGTCCGACGTCCTTCTGGACGGTATGATTTGGGCTTGATCCTCTTACAGACCCTCTTTAAATTGACTCTGAGTTGGACTATTAGTAGCTACAATGTAATATTTATTATTATATTTCAGTCGAATAATAAATCCCTTATTCGATGATTTAACATATATTACGTGCCGATATTTTACTCATTGATGCTACTCGTAAACTATCCGCGCCTATTATCTGTTAAACTATCGGATAAGATGTAATTTATTTCACTCTTCTGACTGTGCGCTAATAAAAACACTCCCAAAAACTTAGATTTAGGAGAAAATAACTGTCGTATAATAAACAATTTACTTGTTTATTAAATTGATTCAGTTGTCCAGCGAAAAGTTGTGTAATATGACTGGACATTTTTACTCGTCAGTTTTTATCTTTTCCCGCCTAAGGGCTCGAAAAAATAAAAACTGACTCGTAAACATACGTAGCCGTATTACACAACTTCACACTGGACAACCTCCATAAACTTTTCTATATTAGCACTCGTTAATGACACGAACCTTTAATACCACTAAAACTCAAAGTTAGTTGTAACTTAAAGTGCACATAAAGTGAAATTTCACTACCATTTTTTTCGGTAATCTGAATAAAGGTGTTTTAAGAATTATTTTGATGCGAAAATAAGCCACTTGAAGTAGCGGGAACATATGTTAACAGGCGACGCAAGTTGGGCATATTAGACAAGGACCTGGGTTCTAGTGACGTCATTAATGGTTTACAACTGAGTGCCTCACTCGTTTTACAGTGGAGTTTTGGCAACTTGTGGAAGGATTATTTCGGTTAAACATGGCTGAAAGCGACGCGTATTTTAGCCCCGGGTTCGTCCCCTTCTCTGCCATGTTTTGTTGTGATCAAACACACGAATAACATCACAAATACCCTTTTGGCCGCGCTCAAAGTGTCGCAAATTTCAGGCCACGGCGGGAGTTTTCAAACCGCTAAAAAACCAGTAGATCCTCTTCGCGCAAAAGAGGAAAACGACTGAAAATGGAATAAAGGTGATATAAACAACATAAACTCCCTAATACAAAACGGTAGTGAAATTTCATTTCATGTGCACTTTAAGGGGACACTGTCCCGGCTGATGTATCGTATTTTCATGGTTATGGTAGGCTCCTGCCACGAGCTAGCCTTAAGCTTGCTATATTATCTTGACAGATGAAGAAAAAATCGCTAAAAGAGACGTAAGAAAAGAAAGATTTACTAAAGAGACAAAAAAAACAGCCAAAAAAAAAATGTGAATTTGATATATTTTTCTTGCCGCCTGTCATGAAATTAAATTCGATGAACTATTTTGCCTGGGCTTTCTTGAGTTCCCGAGCCTGGGCACATTTTTAAGGCTAAACGTGTGTCAGGCCAAATTGCACCCAAACTGAATAGAATAGATGCTCATGGCTTGCAGACTTAAAAAACGATCACTTGCGAAAAAACGTCAACGAAACCACCATTCGACAACTACTTCAACATCTCGCGCGCCATTTTCCCTTCAGAGGTGGTTTTGTTGACGTTTTTTTTTGCGAATGACGTCTTATGAATTTCGCCGGCTAGGAGCAAAAACTGTAAAAAATTGATTTCTATAATCTTACATACAAACTTTCATACAAACATGAACGGCTTTAAATATATTTTCTCTGATCAACCTGAGTGAGGTTGACTGATGAAGAGTTTGTGATGTGTACCCAGATGTTGATGATGAATCAGTTTAGATGATGTGTCCTCTGAAGGGAAAATGGCGCGCGAGATGTTGAAGTAGTTGTCGAATGGTAGTTTCTTTGAAGTTAAGGCGTCATGAATTTCCTGGTTGTATTTCAAACAGGTTTTATCTTTCATTGTCGCCTCTTGCTTGTTAACTGTTCCATTGATTGATCTCTTCTGATGGAGACGCGAATGACGTCTTGTGAATTTCACCGGCTAGGAGCGAAAACAGGAAAAAATTGATTTCTACAAACCATCTCCAATTCATCTTGTACTTAAAGTGCCCATAATCCTTAAATACATATTTTCAGAATCAACTCTATGCACATTTGAATAGTTAAGAGGAGTGTCCACCATAGGACCAGGCAGGAGGTGATAATACTCAAATCGCCGATTTCACTCAAACTTGGCACAAAGGTTGAGGGTCATGAGTAGATATATGTACCAAAATATAAGGTCAAAATTTTTTATTCTCTCTGAGTTGTAGGGTCCCCCCCGAAAAATGGCCATTTAGTACAAATTTATGCATATTAATTAGGTAAATTTAGTCGAGTGGCAAGACAACAAAAATAGCAGCCTGGGAATAAAAACTACTAAATAGTATTCTATATTGATCAGTCTTGTAGCAAAATGTATTATTGAAATCGGTTGCATTGATTTGTTGCTTTTCCAATACCGTAAGTGAAGGGCATGTTTGATCATTTTCGCGAGACGCCAAAATTAGGTCATTTTATATCTTAATATCTCCAATGGGCAACATTAGCTAACAACGTAGTTTTAATACTAAAAGTAAGAGGTATCTTTATGCCAACGAAAAATATAATAAAATTTTTGGGCAACTAAATAGCTTTTTTGTATGAAAGAATTTTTGCACCTCACTCAATGATTTATACGTTTTTCTGGCGATTTCATCAAAATTCGGTCATTAAAAAAAGTGGTTTCATTTTAATGAAATTGAAAGAAAAAGACAGCAAATATTCAGCTAAGCATCAGTCTGCTTATAACAATCCTAGAATTAGCGGGAAGAGCTTTTTGAAGCACATTTCATGAAGTTTGTAAATAAGGGTTTCATCTGTCTTACTTCATTTTCCTAGCGAAAAACAATGGGACAATACACCACAATAACTCTGAATTTTACTTTCAGGCACAATAAGGGACACAAAAAAAAAAACAAAGGCTGATACATACATGTCGTGTAAGTGCTTCGGACTCATTGTTAGGGTCCATTGCTATCCGGCCAAATCCAGTATATTTTTAAAAAGTTCGATCTCTTATTCAGCTCTTCGTCGATATTTATCGTGCAGTTCATCGCTGTTGACTTTGCTATGAGAATATTCATTGATACCTTGCTGTAATAGCTCCAATTTATGCCCGTAAGAGTGAGACAAATAAGTTATAAACCCAGCAGAACCATAAACGCCATCGAAAAGAGTCAACATAATGTTTGGGAAACATTCTCCGCCATTTTGAAGTTAAATTTTTGAGCCTGTGTTGTGGTCAGTATGGACAACGGACTACTGAATTACCGGATCCACGGACCACGGACTACGCATAATATAACGGATAATATGGTGTAAAACGCATGCAGCATATAAGATTTGGACTGGTTAATTTTTACAGTCGATTTTTAAACATTGATTTTTTCGAACTTTAGAAATAAAGATTTGTGACCGGTAAAATTCAGTACCAAAGAGTCTGGGAAATTGGAGGATTCCTTGATGACAGTTATCTTTTGTTTGTCTTTTGCTACCAAAAGTTGCAAAATGTTTAATGTTTCACATTTTACAACTCTTGCAGAAACTATTTGCAATTTCAGCATTTTTCCGAGAAATTTGAATTTTTAGTAGCGCCATAACCCAAAATATTTATCTTATCTTGTAGAGCACATCACAGGCTATCTATTATAGATAATATATTTCCGAAATACTGTAAAAGCGCAAAAATCCAAGGGAGGAGTTGCAACTACTCCCCCCACCCCCCCCCCCCCCCCCACCCCCCCCCCCCCCCCCCACCCGCACGTTTTGAAATTCATGGCATAAAACTTTTCATTTCTTTATTTGGTTGTACTTGGATGAGTTTCGAGTATAGAGTAATAAGAAGAAAATTTTCAACGAATCATTCAAAAGGCAATCAACCTAACAAGTTATCTAGAAACTAACCCCATTAACAAGTTATCTGTTTCCATGCCTGAAGGTTTGATTTGAGCCCATCATGTCTCATGGGCAGTAAATAATATACAGGTAAGAATAAGATACAAAAGGGTTTTGATTTATTTTTAAATATAAATTACTAGATGCTTTTAAATATTATGTAGTAACATACATAGCTGTTGTAGTATAACTTTCCTACCGATCCCTTACTTGGCCTTAACGGAGACGTGCGGCCCGACAGGGTACGTAACTACAAATGGGGTTCTTGTCTTTAACGGGGTCTCGATTCCATCACTTTTTGTCTTAAACGGGGTATCTTTTCTTGGCCTAATGCCACATCCAGGATAAGCATATATATTATTTTATAGAAACCTTATCACAAGCCGGATTTCAACCAGTATTTTGTTGGCTCTGACGTCCATTAACTGCGGTATTGATACACCCCTCCCCCGTCCCGGAAGAACTTTCTAGAGAGGTTTATCTCTTTCTCTCAGATATTTTTCACAAATACAGACATCCACTATTCTCGATTACATAACAATCAGTAGCATATTATTTTCCCCACTTTTTAAAAATTTCCTTTTTTTAATCCGCTAGTTTGTAATCTGTAGTTCATAGTCCGTAATCCATAGCCCCTAATCCGTGGTCCATAGTCCTGGCTCTATATTATATATTGCGGAGCTTAGCCTTCAAAATGGCAGAGAATGTTTACTTCTGTCTCCAACCTTATGAGCTAGTCTAGATCCACCAAGGGCTCATACTATGTTTCACCCTCAAACCGAAATGACAAAGAAAACAAGCAAAAGAAAAAAAACAAGACTGAAACACAAGACAAATGTGGAATTATTTTAGAGATGTCAAGGAATCATTCGATTTTCCAGACTCTTGAGTATTGAATTTTCTGGTCACAAATCTTAAGTTATGGACTGTTTTCTGCAGTTCTAAATAATCGATGTTTGAAAATCGGCTGTAAAAATTAACCAGTCCAAATCTTATATCTTGTATGCGTTTTACACCAAGTTATCGGTTATATTTTGCGTAGTCCGTGGTCCGCACGAGTTGTCCGTCGATCCGGTAATTCGGTAGTCCATTGTCCATACTGACCACAACGCAGGCTCGAAATGGCGAACATTATGTTGTCAGTTTTCGATGGCGTTTATTGTTCTCCTGTGGTTTTCAAACTTATTTGTCTCACTCTTACGGGCATAAATTGGAGCTATTACAACAAGGTGTCAATGCATATTCATTCTCATAGCAAAGTCAACAGCGATGAACTGCACGATAAATATCGACGAAGAGCTAAATTTATAAGAGATCGAACTTTTTAAAATACCTTTGCTGGATTTGGCCGGATCGCAATGGACACTAACAATGAGTCCGAAGCACTTACACGACATGTATGTATCAGCCTTTGTTTTTTTGTGTCCCTTATTGTGCCTGAAAGTAAAATTCAGAGTTATTGTGGTGTATTGTCCCATTGTTTTTCGCATTGAAAATGAAGTAAGACAGATGAAACCCTTATTTACATAACTTCATGAAATGTGCTTCAAAAAGCTTTTCCCGCTATTTCTAGGATTGTTATAAGCAGACTGATGCTTAGCTGAACATTTGCTGTCTTTTTCTTGCAATTTCATTAAAATGAAACCACTTTTTTTAATTACCGAATTTTGATGAAATCGCCAGAAAAACGTATAAATCGTTGAGTGAGGTGCAAAAATTCCTTCACACTAAAAAGCTTTTTAGTTGCCCAAAAATTTTATTATATTTTTCGTAAGCATAAAGATACCTCTTACTTCTAGTATTAAAACTACGTTGTTAGCTTGTTGCCCATTGGAGATATTAAGATCTAAAATGACCTAATTTTGGCGTTTCGTGAAAATGACTAAACATGCCCTTCACTTACAGTATTGGGAAAGCAACAAATCAAAGCAACTGATTCTAATAACACATTTTGCTACAAGACCGATCAATATAGAATACGATTTAGTAGTTTTTATTCCCAGGCTGCTATTTTTGTTGTCTTACCACTCGACTAAATTTACCTAATTAATATGCATAAATTTGCGCCAAATTGCCATTTTTCGGGGGGGACCCTACAACTCAGAGAGAATAAAAAATTTTGACCTTATATTTTGGTACATGTATCTACTCATGACCCTCAACCTTTGTGCCAAGTTTGAGCGAAATCGGTGATTTGAGTATTATCACCTCCTGCCTGGTTCTGCCTGGTTTTGTGGTGGACACTCTTAAATGGTGAAATATTTCTTGTTTTGAACGCGTCGCGTTATTGAGTTATAGAGATTTGAATTTACAAAGTGCTAATTAGATGACGTTAACCCGCCATTTAACTATTCAATGTGCGCGCGTAGTGTTGATTCTGAAAATATGTATTTAAGGGTTATAGGCACTTTAAAGTCCGTATATGAAGGACCTCGTGAACAGGAGATTTAATTAATTTTCAGAAAAGCATCGATGTAAAAACTGTTGTTTCCGGCGTTATTGATTAGAAACGTCAGCGCTGAATATTGACACTGAAACTCCAACCTTAGGTGCATATTTTATGTTATCTACTTATAACTGGAAACAGTGAATATTTTCATGAATAAATCAGGTTTTTAAGCTTTTCAGTTTTTCACGGCACTCGTGCGCCTGTTTGTTTGAAAACTATAATTTTTATTGTCGATCGATTTTTTATTGTCGACCCTTTCAGGACCGATACCGCGGCCATATTGATTTTGCCGCCTGAGCATCCCATAATGATCACAGTCACCAGGTTTTGTACAAGCTAAACAGGTCAACAGACTCAGTAAATGATACTTATAAATACAACATTTTGGATGTGGTCTGTTTATTTTTAAAGCAAATAAGTAATATTACGAAAGGCTAGAAAGTGACGTTCAAGCTACAATGAGTTACTCTCTTTACGTTTGTATGCATAATGATTTAGAAGAGTTATTACTGGTTGAAGCGAAAAAGTCGGCGCATTTTGACCTTACTGTATCCTTTGCCTATTACAAACTTAATAAAATCTGGATTGAAAAACACAGGAAGTCCATGTAGTACCTTACTACAACACTCTTGTTTGCTGATGCGCAACCAACCAACAAAGCGCGAAAACTTCCTGTGTGAATCAGTTATGTTGTCTAATTAATAATAATAATATAATTTAAAAACGCGTTTCAGTGCAAATAAAATTTTTGGAAAAGCTTTTTCTTCAACAGCCTAAGAAAGAGATACTAATAAATACAACCTGGTAGATTTGGTTTGTTTGTAAGATTTAATGGCAAGAGTAAAATTACGAAAGGTTGAAACTGCTGATGTTCAATCTATAACGAATTACGTTCTTTACGGTGGCATTCTTAATGATTTAGAAGAGTTATTATTAAAGTCATAAAGTCGGCGCATTTAGACTTCACCGTATTCTTTACCTATTACAAACTTGATACAAATTTCAGAAGTATTCGGATAGGCGGCTATGCACGTACTAAGGTGGGCAAAAATCTCGATTGAAAAACACAGGAAGTCTATGTAGTGCTTTATCAATACATGCACTCTTGTTTGCGGATACGTAACCAACAAAGCGCCAAAACTTCCTGTGCGAATCAGTTATGTTGACTCATCAGGAATAATATAATTTAAAAAACGCTTTACAGTGCAAATAAAGCTTATTGAAAATGAAATGAACAAATCAGGCCATCTGAGAAAAACACCAACCGGAGTAAATTAAACCAAATTATTTGAACTTTGCTTTAAAAATCATTTGACATCTGTGATACGGAATGATTGATAATTAACAGTTAGGGTAGTAAATAAGTGTAACTACATGTATAAACAAATTGGAATTACTCAAAAAGAGATATTCAAATCGACAGCAGAATACTGCTGCAATAAATGATTCCGCAAAGCGTAGTTTAGAAAAGAAATGACTTGTAATTCTAACAATCTAATGCAAATAGATTCTGGAATGAAAATTATTTTCAGCAATGACAATTATTCGGACGGTACATTAGTAAAACAAAAGAGACGACAAATTTTCCTTACAGCCAAAATCACATTTATCTAATTGCCCCAACATTTTTCATTAATAAAACTCATTAGTTTGTTATTGACAGTAATACGGCTATGCCAGGACTCAAACCCGAGTGAACCAGAGAGGATATAACATTTGCTTAGATTTCATGTGCGTCTCAAAATATTGGTTGTTGCATATCCAAAATTAATGTTAATCATATTCCTGAGTGACACAGAAAGGATATAGAACGTTACCTGAATGGCGGAAACAACGCCGAATGAAGCCGAGCAACAGCAACATCCAGATCGTCCTTGTAAACTCTCCGATCAAAAAGCCCGCCATTGTTTTACGCTGCAAGCTGAACCGTGGCAGAAACGCCGCATATCTTCTAATATAGAACAAACCAGTCTCTCAGATCGCGTGCCGTAGGCAACTCAAATCGTCGAATTTCAAAGGCATCCATCGATGCACTCGCGGGAAGAATGACACTTCATAGCAACCAGACCTTGCGATTTTTCGAACTTCCGCTTCACTCTGGTTCGTGAAAGTGAAGACTATCAATTCACTTTTTGTACCGTTCTACCGTTAACTTGAACGGAAGTTTTCGAGTCAAATTAAAGTCACAAACAAATGTGAAATTGTTGTTAGGAGACAACCTGGCGAAGAGTCTTAAACTTTAGAAGTAAGTTTGGTGTTTCCAAACGGAATTTTATTTCATGGCATAATTATCAATAGAGGGCATTGGTGATATTGTGCTGCGGGTTAATTGTGAATGACAATATAATTATTGCCACTGTTCAACAGAAACAAACTAAACAACTTTATTTATGTTCACTAGTGTTCATCTAGGTTATGTAAAGAAGCGTGTTAAAGACAATCATTCTTGGATTTTAACTTGCTTTTCATAGAGTTCAATATAAGCCTACTTCCGGTTTGTGAAGCCAAGTCTTGATGCCAGTTTCCCTCGGTCAACGGCTGAAAATAGTGTGCGTAAAAAACCTAGTTACCTATTTCCATTATTTGGTATGTTTTTTCATGTTATCTTATATGTACAGCTGATCAAATTTAGATGTTCTGCCTAGACCTCTGAGGTTTTAACATTCATGGCAGTTTTCTTGACATTAAAGGTAGCATAAACTTTAATGCAAACAGTGGTTAATAGCAATAACATTCCAGGTATAAAAAGTGCGATTTTATTTGAACAGTATCCGGTTAAACAGGTTATAATTTTCCGCTTTTAAAAGCAGGCACCGCAAAACAACTTGTGTCAGATCACGAAACCTCCGATTGTACTTGGCACATTCAAGGTAACAACCTTGCTATTTAAAGGAAAATTTACCGACTATCCATTTTCGTTTTCAAATTCATTATTTAAACTTTGGTTTTAATCTATTTTAGCATTTCAACACCCGGAATTGGCGAGGCCTTCGTATGACCTGAACTTCAGTCCTCTAAAGACAAATGTTTCCAAGTAGTGAACAGGCTGTTAAGGTAAGAACTTACGAAAGCATGATAAAAGTACCTGCATAAGAACGCATTGTTTCGAACAATCACACTTTAATCTCAAAAGGTACAAGCATTCCCTTCGTTTCATCTTTCCTTAAAAAATGCAAATGTTGTTTATAGGGGACGAGCACTTAACTATCTAGCTAATTCACAGACACATCACTCAAATATGGAAACAAATTTGAACATAACATGTTTAAAATCTTAACAAAAGCTAACAATTCAATGAAAAACTGTTAAGCAGTGCTAAGTTTTACTTCTTTTCAACTTGGACTCTATATGAGGGTTAAAGCGTTGATCGGAGACACACTTGGCCAAAAAGAAATGCCAATTAAACTACGACTAGGCTAGTGAAGAAAATGTAGCGGTAAACTAGGCTCAGACGTTCCCCTGAGACACTTTAATTTTTAAAGCCCTCAGATTTCGTCAACAACCAAAACTACAGCTATGATGAGCTTGTTTTCGTGAAAACCAGCGGCTTAGAGCCGTAGTAACTTTATTCTAAAAAGACGAAAAAATCGGCGAACCGAGATTTTCACAACAATGAGCAGGTTGAATTGCGGAACACGGCAAGGATTTGCCTTGACGCATCTTTCGGTCGCAAAAAGTATAAACAGCGGATGTTTTGCAGGTCAATAAGTTGTTACGTCTCAATTCCGCTTTTTAAGCGTCTGCGTCATAAAACTCTCGAGGTTCTTGAATCGAGATTAGTTTTGCTGCAAATTGCTTCCTTCGTGTTCCAGTGCACGGCCACTTGAATATAATTTCTTTTGTGATTAACGGTTGGTTTAAAGCTTCTGTCATTGAATCAGATTTTTCAGTGTTGATTGGTTGTAACTGATTTAAAACCATGTTCGCTGGATTTACAGGATCAGGGCTTGATAAGGTAAATACATATCTAAATATATATGCCTTTAAAAGTTATGTTTGTGATTTGCGATTTTAAACTCTTTATATAAATTGCCGCATTAAACACCAAATCACAGTGGCGGATATAAAGGGAGGATCCAGGAGCCCGGGACCCCCTTCATTCAAATCTCAACGTAACTAGTCTTGATTGACATGATGCATTTACGTAATGATTTTGACGCAAATGGAGCATGCCTTTGCACTGCTGTTTTCCACGAGCCAAATTCAATATTAGACACCAAACAAGTGTAATAGAGAACGGAAAAACATTCATAGAAAAAAACAACAACAACAACAAAAAAAACACAAGAATAGTCTGAACATTCTCTCATTAAACAAAGCACTTTTTTTAATTTTTGTCACTTTGCATATGTATATGTTGTGGTGCAATTATGTCCTTGGTGCAAATTTTATTTTTCTTTGTTCAAAACTCATTATCAGACATTATCATACATTTCCATACCCAAAAACAAAGGGAAATAAAATTTGCACCTAGGACAAAATTGCACCACAACATATACAACAAAATTTCAGGATAAAAGTATCATATAGAGCAAAACAGAAGCAGGAGTTTAGAGAAAACGTGCAGGATTGCAAAGATGGAAGTGGATTACAGTTTATCAAATTTCATTTCGCGACGGGCGCTCTGGAAATCAGAACTGCCATTCTGGTGAAATGTTTATTTTTGTAGCCGTTATCAGCCGTTATTTTGTCTATTTTGGCCTTTTTTTGCGTTTATCGCTTTCAGCAATTTTTCTTCATATTTCAAGATCACAAAGAAAGCTTAAAGCAAGCTCCTGGCCATAATCATGAAAACACGATATTTCAGCCGCGTCACTGTCCCTTGCGTACTGTGTATTTTTAATTACCCTTTTCATGATTTATTGTTATAATTGTGGCAATTTTAGTATGCAAACAAAATTATTTTTTTTATTTTCGTATAAGTTTTACACGTATTCTTGTAGTGTTTGCAACTTAAAGTAGTGTTTTGTAACTTTTTATATTTTAATTAGTCGTTTTGGGGCCATTATGCTAGCTGTTATTATAGAAGATACTGCTAAATAAACACTTCGTGTCTTGTGTAATATACCTCTTTAGCTTGAATGTTTTGTTTTCCCAATATAGTTCATGTGATGTTACCCTACAGAACTGTTTCTTTTAAGGCCCCGTCCACACTAATGCGTTTTTGAAAACCTCCGTTTTAGGTTCCCCAAAAACGGATAAAAGGATTTGCGTCCACACTACGGAGCTGAAAAACGATGATCCAAAGATGCGTTTTCATCACCAGGCTCTGCTCGGACGTTTTTCTGTTCAATACGCATGCTCCAATAGCGTCAGCAATACTATGCGTTACTAGTTGTGACGTAAGCGTTTTTGAAAAGCTCCGTTTTTGCTGTCCACACTAAAACGATAGACCTGCGTTTTCCAAAGTCTCCACTTTGAAAATCGTTTTCGAAAACCTCTGTTTTCATCGATTTCATTCTCCGTTTTTGATCGTTTTAGTGTGGACGATCGGTAAAAACGCATAAAAAAGTATGCGTTTTCAAACGAAAAAAAAAAACGCATTAGTGTGGACGGGGCCTAAATTTTGTTTTCTTCACGTGCGTATGTATGCATAATTTATGAAAAGACAGAGGACAAATTCCCTTGAGACCATCACATGACCTACATGGTCTATTGTTGCAAATAACGGACCAGTTATCGAAAAACAATGAATCATACACAAATAAAAGCTGTAAAAGACCTTCAGTAAATAAGGGCTAACCAGTGTTTCACACGAAGTGTAGCTTTAAGAAAAAAAAACTAAGCACTATGATGCATCATTTACTTCGCCAAAAACCATTCATACAGTGTAAATAACCTTTTTAGAGCAATTTCCAAAAACAGTTTTGCATAATAAACACCAAGGAAAATAGGAAGAAACAACATAATGGCTTTTTATTGCTAAAGATGATTATCAAAATACATATATATGCAAACAATGTACGGTCGGTGTCAAGAAGTGGTAGCCCTCTAACTCGCCTAAGTGTATGTAGCTGCTCCAAACTGCCTAGCACTCAAACGTCCACTGACTAAGGATGCATGCGAGCCGAATCAGTAGTAATACAGTTACATTGATCAGTATAACGAACTCGGACAAGCGCTGACAAATAGTTCGATTTGTTGCCGAGAGCCCTCCCTAGCTGCCAGGCGTAATACACTATCTACTGGCTTATTTAATGATATTGTAGCTAAGAAAGACCATAAAAGTGCAAATCTTCTGGCGCCTCCAATATTGAATTACCGTAGACAACTACGCCACACAAGACCAGAATACACTGCAAATTTTAGAGTCATTCCGAGATGGCGAACAACAAAGTGTTCGATATGGCCGTCTTCGTGGTTGAAATTCAGCAATACAACTGCTTAATATTAACAGCAAATTCTCCAAAGCCTTATAAAGAAAAGTACAAAAATATGAACTGTTTTAAAATGGTTGGTAGAAATATGCTCCCAACTCTTCCCGCTTCTGAAAAATTTCTCCGACCCAAAGTCTCTGCTTTCGTTGTTTTTTTTTGTTTGTCTTCTCCGATGAAGCAAAGCGTGAACAAGAAAATAACACGCTTCGAGCATGAGTCTGCAATTCACTGCTACCATGTTGGATTTGACTGATTTATGGCGCGAGTACGGAGTTGTTTAGACAAGGGTCCTCTCGACATTTTCAGTCTTTCTCGGCAATCGTGCGTAGCGATCATATATGGAAACCGGTCAACACAACGATCGTTCAAGTTTTTTTGCAGCGATCGCAACGATCATAAGAAAATCAGGCTTATGATCGTTACGATCGCTGATCAGAACCTTTTTTCACCGATCACAGCGGTCGTAGCTTTTAAGCTTAAAAGCTCTCGTAGCGATCATAGTTATGGAAACCAGGCTTTAAAGCCACAAACTCTTTGATCCCGTAAAACTAAAAAAATGGCCAGCAATCCGCAAAATTAAACTCCCGCTGAAATTCATGTTATGTTATGGAATTACTGTTAACCCTTAGAACGTCTCTGTTCTTTTTTAGGCTCATTTGGAGTCTAACGGAGAGGATCCAAACGAATGGCTATTTGTCGTTAAACAGCATTCAGTGTTAAACGGTTTTCAGGATATTGGAATTGCATGCACAGTGACGAAAACCGTGGACGGAAAAAAGCGAGAATTTTTATTAACTTGCAAGGACACGCAAAATCAACACGAAAATATTTTCGCTCATTGCGCATGCCAACGTCGGTGGAGTGCCCTCGCAAAGTCGTTTTATAGAAGACTTTTGCATAAACCGTTTGACATTTCAAATTCTCGAGAGGATGACATTTTCAGCTTCACGTCTGTTAAAAATTGTTGCAATAAAGGTCTTCCTGTGGTCAGCGAGGACAAAGATGCGGAGAAGAAGTTTGCAGCGGGTATGAAAGTCGTTCAATGCCGCTCATTTATCAACGCCGGAGACCATTTCCGAACCGTCCACTGGCTGTACCACAAAGAAAAAGGAGAGCATTTTTTGCAGAATGAAGATCTTCCAAGTCGTCATCATGAGGCCTTAGGTTCGCCCGTATTATGGACGGATGATCATAATCGTTCTTTTGTGGTTGGTGTGGTTGGTTATTCAGCTGATCGAAATCTTCGTCCAAAGTTCTTTATCGGTAAGAGAAGAGGTTTGTTTTTGTTTTTATCCATTGCAGTCGTTGGTTAAAAACTGAATAATCGTCCAGGTATCGGTGGATTAAATTATCATTCGCTGTTTTTTTTTTTTCAATTTTTACTTTGGTCGGTTGAGAATTCCTTGCCCTCTGTCTAGTGGAAACGTTTCAAGTCCTCCAGATTCATTAGGTTACACTTTCATCAAATGCAATCCTTCCAAACAATTCTTCAACAAAGTTTTGCAATATTTTAATTAAGAAAATGACGCCGCTTTCACTCAAAGAGAGAAAGAACTAGCTACTATTTGCTAGAATTATCCTGAATACTGGACAGCTGCCTCTAGAAATCCTTAAGAAGCTAATTAAATTATTGCATGCTATTTGCGAAATATTACCTCTACCACGAGAAACCTAATGAAAAGGAAGTAGTGTACGAACGTGTACGAAAGTGTACGAAATGACGCAACATTGAAACAAGAAACGTCTAACTGCTCCGGCTGTTTAATAAAACGTTTCGCCTTGCCGGGCCTTCTTCAGGTGGAACTATTTACAAAGTTTGGAAAGCAGAGACAAAATATGTGCAGAAGTTGTTTCCTCAAAGATGAACTCTGGCAGCAATTGCGTTAGAGCTTGCTCCTACAACTGTAGGTAGCACAGCACGTTTACACTGTTTCTCGCTGTTGTTATTGTTTATTTTCAGTGGACGACATAGTACAGCGCATAAACAGATCTTTAGAGTCAGGAACACCAGAAGAAACTCACAACTTGCTTCAGAAACCAGAAGGAAAGTTTCCAACGGTACTGAGGAGAAGTGCTCTTCTCTACCATGATGGGCTTCTCAACGTCAAGCAGCGAGAATTTCAGGTAAAGCTTCTCTGCTGATTAAATTATCCTTGAAACATTCAGCCGTTTTCAATTTTAACTTTGTATCATATCTAAGAGGAAGTTTCTTTGATTTTCATCCACATTCTAAGCTACAAATTACACACACCTTTGAAAAAGCCCTTCTATAATTATAAATTGAAGATGAACACATTATTCTATAAAGTTATTAGATAACGTACGTTTCTACGAGGGTTACTTTGATTTATTCCGCGAAAATGTTTTGATATTTGCGTTTGAAAATTGCAAATATTATCGAGGATAGTTTGCCTTTCCAAATTCTCTTTTCTAGTTATATATTTCTTTCCTTTCTTTTTAATTCGTTATCTTGGACGGTCGTTCTGGGTTATGGAGATTTCAGAGATTTACTCTGCTTCAAGCCAAAGTACTATTTTGAACTAAAAAAGTTAATTAGTTTATTTTCTTAAAAATTTATTTTGTCTGGTGAATATTGTTGTTGTAAGTTCCATTCCATTAGAAAGACTTGGATATTACCTTTCGAAAAGAATTTGGATTTTGTTGTTTGTTTGCTCAGGAACATGGAATATCTCAACTCTCCTATGAAGTCATCTGTACTCACCTGAAAGGTACGTAATGGTAACTTACAAAAACGACCTTTCCATATAGAATGTCAGAGTAGAGAAAATTCCATTTTAGTAAGACAACCTGTTAACACTTGTTTGCTTTACACTTTAGTGCTGACTGCTGTAGTAATCGTCAATGAAGCTATTGAAAAGGAGAATGCTACTAAGTTCACTGAAAAACTAAAAAATGTTGGCTTAACTTCAGTCGAGGAAAGTCTTTGTAACAGATACCTGAGTCAACTAATCTGGGCGAAGAAAGATAAAGCACAGGTAGTTAACAAGATGTTCTTTAGCATAAAGGTTTTATTACTACTATTAACTAATTAAGGCTGATTGATCGAGGGTTTAGTACTTATTTGATTAATTCTATATACAAGTGAAATGCACTTACTTATATTGACATAGCGTTACTAATTAAGAGACGAAACTAATTGCTGGTCAGTGACCCTTGTGAATTCTTTTTAATTCCCGAGTGCCTGAAAACTGGCAGCAAGTGCATGCGGCGAACACATCGATACATAGTTGGCTCTGTTTTCTCTAAGAGCGATGGAAGGGGCGGATTGATTTCATGTACGTCTACTAAAATTAAATTGCGTTTTATTTAAAGAAGGTTGATGCAGAGAACGTTGACCTTACAAAGACTGAACTGCAGGAATGTGTGGATGTTGTTAACAACATTGTTCAAGAAGAGCGAATCTGTAAGTGAAAACAATTTCGGTTTCAATTCAAAGTTAGGAATTGTTGATCATTCATTGAATGCCATATTTTATTGGGTTCTTGATGTATTCACGTGGCTTACGGTGATGTGGATTTTATGTGCCAGTACTATTTACAAAGCTGGTGGCTATCATCTGTTTACGAAGTTGATTTTAAATATTAAAGAAAGCAACCCCTGAGTCAGTTATTTGAATGCCCTATATTTTTTATGTCTCTTGTTTTGCATTCGGACGACGCCTTAGGATTTTCGTTTTATTCTAGGAATCGAGTCAATTGGGATACAGCTTATTCCTACAACTGAAAGTAGCATAGTAAGTTTACACTGTTTCTTTCTCTTGTTATTGTTAATTTTCAGTGGAGGATATTGTACAGCGCATAAACAGATCTTTAGAGTCAGGAACACCAGAAGAAACTCACAACTTGCTTCAGAAACCAGAAGGAAAGTTTCCAACGGTACTGAGGAGAAGTGCTCCTCTCTACCATGACGAGCTTCTAAAAGTCAAGCAGCGAGAATTACAGGTAGGAGTTTCCCTTCTGTTTAAATTTTCTTTAAAACAGCTAGTCTTTTTCAATTTTAACTTCGTATCAAATCTAAGAGGTAGTTTCTGTTATATTCAACCACATTCTAAGCTATACACACACACCTTTGTAAACGCCCTGCTATAATTGTAAATTGGAGACGAATGGAATATTTCATCGAGTTATTAGAGAACGTACGTTTCTACAAGGGTTATTTTGAAGTATTCGGAAATGTTTTGATAGTTCCGCTAGAAGGTTGTTACTATTATCAAGGCTAGTTTGCTTTTCCAAATTCTCTTTTCTATTTGTATATTTCTTTAATTCTTTTATATTTAATACATTATCCTTGGCGGACGTGTCGGGTATGGAGGTTTATTATGCTTCAAGACAACGTACTATTTAGAACTGAAAAAATGAATTAATTTATAGTGTAAAAATGAAATTGGTCTCCTGGATATGGTTGTTGTAAGTTCCATTCCATTAGAAGGAATTGAATATGACCTTTCTAAATGAGTTTGGATTTTGTTGTTTGTTTGCTCAGGAACATGGAATATCTCAACTCTCCTATGAAGTCATCTGTACTCATCTGAAAGGTAAGTAATGGTAACTTACAAAAAGGACCTTTCCATAGAGAATGTTAATTAGAGTAAAGAAAATGCCATTGTTAGTAAGTTAATCTTTTAACGCTTGTTTGTTTTGAACTTTAGTGCTGACCGCTGTAGTAATCATCAATGAAGCTATTGAAAAGGAGAATGCTACTCAGTTCACCTTAAGTCTTTGTAACAGATACCTGAGTCAACTAATCTGGGCGAAGAAAGATAAAGCACAGGTAGTTAACAAGGTGTTCTTGTGTGTTGCTTACTTGAGTAATTCTATATACAAGTGAAATGCACTTACTTATCTCGACATAGCGTTACTAAGAAACGAAACTAATTGCTGGTCAGTGACCCTTGTGAATTCTTTTCAATTCCCGAGTGCCTGGAAACTGGCAGCAAGTGTGGCGAACATATCGATACATAGTTGGCTCTGTTTTCTCTAAGAGCGATGGAAGGGGCGGATTTATTTCATGTACGTCTAATAAAATTAAATTGCGTTTATTTTAAAGAAGGTTGATGCAGAGAAGAAAGTTGACCTTACAAAGGCTGAACTGCAGGAATGTGAGAAAGTTGTTTTCAAGGCTAGCTTGTCTTTCCAAATTATCCTTTCTTTTTGTATATTTCATTAATTCTTTTATATTTAATACGTTATCCTTGGCAGACGTTTCGCGTGTTGAGATTCATCATGCTGCAAGACATATTACTATTTAGGACTAAAAGAGTGAGTCAGTTTATAGTGTAAAAAATTGTTTTTGGTCCCCTGGATATGGTTGTTGTAAGTTCCATTCATTAGAAAGACCTGAATATTACTTTTCTAAACAAATTTGGATTTTGTTGTTTGTTTGCTCAGGAACATGGAATATCTCAACTCTCCTATGAAGTCATCTGTACTAATCTGAAAGGCAAGTAGTGGTAACTTACAAAAATGACCTTTCCATAGAGAATGTTAATTAGAGTAAAGAAAATTCCATTGTTAGTAAGCTAGTCTGTTAAAGCTTGTTTACTTTGAACTTTAGGGATGACTGCTGTATTAATTGTCCATGAAGCTATTGAAAAGGAGAATGCAACTCAGTTCACTGAAAAACTCAACAATGTTGGCTTAACTTCAGTTGAGAAAAGTCTTTGTAGCAGATACCTGAGTCAACTAATCTGGGCGAAGAAAGATAAAGCACAGGTAGCTAAGAAGGTGTTCTTTTAGCATAAATGTTTTATTCATTTATCGAGGGTGTGTTACTTACTTGAGTAATTCTATATACAAGTGAAATGCACTTACTTATCTTGACATAGCGTTACGAAGAAACGAAACCAATTGCTGGTCAGTGACCCTTGTGAATTCTTTTCAATTCCCGAGTGCCCGGAAACTGGCAGCAAGTGCATGTGGCGAACATATCCATACATAGTTGGCTCTGTTTTCTCTAAGAGCGATGGAAGGGGCGGATTGATTTCATGTACGTCTAATAAAATTAAATTGCGTTTAATTTAAAGAAGGCTGATGCAGAGAAGATAGTTGACCTTACAAAGGCTGAACTGCAGGAATGTGTGGAAGTGGTTAACAACATTGTTAAAGAAGAGCTAATCTGTAAGTGAAAACAATTTCGGTTTCAATTTAAAGTTAGGAATTGTTGATTATCTATTGAATCAGTGTCATACTTTAATTCGGTTCTTGATGTATTCACGAGGCTTATGGTGTTGTGGCCTTTATCTGCCAGTACAGTTTTTAAAAGAATTATCATCTGTTAACGAAATTGATTTTATTTTAAATATTAAAGAAAGCAACTCTTGTCAGGTATTTGAATGCCTATTGTTTTATGTCTCTTGTTTTTTGCTCGGATGACGCCTTAGGATTTTCGTTTTATTCTAACAATATTCCTACAACTGGAGATAGCATAGTACGTTTACACTGTTTCTTGCTGTTGTTATTGTTAATGTTCAGTGGAGGATATTGTACAGCGCATTAACAGATCTTTAGAGTCAGGAACACCAGAAGAAACTCACAACTTGCTTCAGAAACCAGAAGGAAAGTTTCCAACGGTACTGAGTAGAAGTGCTCTTCTCTACCATGATGGGCTTCTTAATGTCAAGCAACGAGAATTACAGGTAAGAGTGTGACTTCTGTTTTAATTTTTCCTTAAACGATCCAGCCGTTTTCAATTTTAACTTCGTATCATATCTAAGAGGAAGGTTCTTATATTTCCAACCACAAACTAAGCTACAAATTACACACACCTTGGAAATTGCCCTGCTATAATTATAAATTGGAGATGAATGAAATATTATATCGAGTTAGTAGAGAACGTTTCTACGAGGGCTACTTTGATTTATTCGTAAATGTCTTGAAAGTTGCGTCTGAAGATTATAGCTCTTATCAAGGCTAGTTATCTTTTCTGTTGATATATTTATTTCTTTTCTAATAACGGTATCTTTGATGGATGTTCTTGGCTATGGAGATCCATTCTGTTTCAATACAAAGTGCCATTTAGGACTGAAAAAGTCAATTAATTTATTGTGTAAAGTATGTCTTGTCAACAGTATTTTGTCTTCTGGATATGGTTGTTGTAAGTTCCATTCCATTAGAAGGAATTGAATATAACCAACCTAATTCTAAATGAATTTGAATTTTGTTGTTTGTTTGCTTAGGAACATGGAATATTTCATTTCTCCTATAAAGTCATCTGTACTCATTTGAAAGGTACGTAATGGTAACTAAAAGAAACATCCTTTCCATATGGAATGTTAATTAGATTAAAGAAAATTCCATTGTTAGTAACTTATTATGTTAACAAGTATTTGCTTTACACTGTAATACTGACTGCTGTAGTAATCGTCAATAAAGCTATTGAAATCAAAACTCAACAATGCTGGCAGTTAACTTCAGTTGAGGAATGTCTTTCTAAAAGATACCTGAGTCAACTAATGTAGGCGAAAAAAGATAAAACACAGGTAGTTAAGAAGGTGTTCTTTTAGCGTAAAGGTGTTGTTTGTAATATTAACTATTTAGAGTCAGGAACACCAGATGAAACTCACAACTTGCTTCAGAAACCAGAAGGAAAGTTTCCAACGGTACTGAGAAGAATTGCTGTTCTGTATCATGATGGGCTTCTTAAAGTTAAGCAACGAGAATTACAGGTAAGAGTTTCTCTTCTGTTTTATTTTTTTTTAAATTTAATTTTTTAATTCATGAGCCCCAGACCCAATCGAATTAATGATAATGCATTACGTGTGTACTCTTTAAATTGATAAAACACCCCTTATTAGTATTCTTTATAGCGGAGCTAGCCCCATACTCATAGAACTAAACCTACGCCCGTCATTTTTCATGGTCATGGCTAGCGGAATGTTTCGCAGGCGCGTGTGCCGCGTTCCCGTGTTGGACAGGGCTAGTTCGCGGGCGCGTATGACGTCATACAACATGCGCGTATGACGCCACACAACATCCGAGATGTTTGTTTTCATTACGGATTTCACAACCAAAGAAGTGGAGATTTACTGAAAGAATTTCCAAGCAAGCGAGGGACTTAAAGGTAAAAGAGATTACATTTTTCGATGGGAATTTCAATCTGTGATTGTCTTTTTCTTTGTGTTCTTTTGTAGTTTTGGAGAATTGTTTTTGAAACGTGCTTAACTTCAGTTGAATCGATTTCTTGAATTTTATCGAAGGGAGCTTGATGCGCTATAAATGGTATGCGTTTTGCTTTTAAAGTGCCCCTGTGATCAAATTTTTTATTTTCATTTTTTTACATTTCTGTGTACTATTACACTTTCTTACTCATCTTGCCAAATTTCAATCCATTACGAACATCAGAAGTCATTTTATTTTAACAATTATTTCCGAGAATTTACGGCCGCCATTAATCAACCTTGTTCCAAGGCTTGGTTGCGAATGGGAGAAAGTGACGTCAAAGACTCAAACATACCTCACGGGCTGAAATTATAATAACAATAAGCATAGAAAATTGCACGAAGAACAAGTCCAAAGTTTTTGTTGCATTTCGCGTGATTTTCAATACTTATTGTTATTATAATTTCAACCCGTGAGGTATGTTTGAGTCTTTGACGTCACTTTCTTCCATTTGCAACCAAGCCTTGGAACAAGGTTGATTAATGGCGGCCGTAAATTCTCGGAAATAAATGTTAAAATAAAATGACTTCTGATGTTCGTAATGAATTGAAATTTGGCAAGATGAGTAAGAAAGTCTAATTGTACACGAAAATGTAAAAAAATGAAAATCAAAAATTTGATCACAGGGGCACTTTAAACATAAACTAATG